>VONZ01000466.1:0-580032 GCA_012976165.1 Labeo catla
AGGGTGAAGCAGAACATTCATTGGTTGAATAGAATCGTCACTTGTATGTGGTACATGGGGATAAAACGTCTCCTTCACTCATTCATCCATGCTGGGCTTATTTACATCAGAGTCCGCAAACACATGTATTTTATAATTTTATATTTTCACACAGATAATAGTTTCTCAGTATACGTTCTTGTCTGTCCTTGTGAACTTGTGAAATGTCACTGCCCAAAAACCTGCATAATTTTCAAAATATTACTGTTATTATGTTAAATGTAATTTCAAGAGTTTTTCCAAGCGAGAATGTAGTTGTTTAAAAATCTGTGGTTTATTTATAAAGATAGCGCCTATTTGAACATTTGCTATGCTGATTTTGATATATCGAGCTTCATATATAAATAGTCAATTTGTTTCGAAAATCACATATCGTTTTGCTAGATAAGATCCTTCTTCCTCGGTTAGGGTTATTTATAGTCCTTTGAAGCTGCATTTAAACTGCATTTTAGAAGTTCAAACTTGGGGGCACTACTGAAGTCCACTATATGGAGATAATTTCTGAAATGTTTTCCTCAAAAAAAACATAATTTCTTATCAACTGAAGAAAAAAAAGACATGAACATCTTGGATGACAAGGGGGTGAGTAAATTATCTGTAAATTTTTGTTCTGGAAGTGAACGTCTCCTGTAATAGTGAATAGTGTTGCCTATGCTAAAGTGTTAACGAATTTTCATTTCTGGATGAGGTGTGTAAACACAGTACAAGGGTCTATTCACACCAAAAGCAATCTTTCACTATGAATGTGCTCTAAAACGAGTAGTACACCATCATATAAAGCTTCCTTCCATCTTAAGACACTGGTGGTGTATACACTGCCTCCAGTTACTCTACAAGCACACAAAAGAGAGAAAACCTCAGTCATTGCCTTTCAAGCTATTCCCTGATGAAACGTGATACCTGTGCAGGTGCCTTCTTCATCCTTATAGCCATCAGCACAGGTGAGGCAGTTATTGGCACCAGGTCCTTTGCAGCCAGAGCATCTGGTATCGCATTCTGAGATATCAAACAACAGTAAAAAAATTTTTTTTATAGTATCCTTGTTTTACAAACAGTATTATGGATAATTTACAGTTAATAATCTAATAAACTAATCCTAACCCAGAACCTACAGTAAGCACATGTTGGTAATTAATATTACTTAGGACTTAGTACTATATTTGTGTAATTACACTGCACCTTAATAAAGGGTTACCAAAACAAAATTAATTTTTCTGTTAACATTGGATTTAAACAAACCTTCACAGGAGAAAGAACCATATGTGTTTAGGCAATACTGGTCATCTTTGCACAGAGCTGGATCTTCAGTGCATTCATTTATGTCTGTAATGGAAAAAATGCAGGAGCAATTTTGGTAAAGACAAATGTATGTTCTATAGAAATACATGTAAAAATCACCAAAAATGTATAAAGGTACTTAGTAAATGTATATCCTGGGCCTAACCCTAATCAATCACACCTGCCTATAGCTTTTTAGTGATCTTAAAGACATTGATTAGCTTGTTCAGGTATGTTTGATTTGGGTTGGAGCTAAACTCTGCAGGACAGTAGCCCTCCGGGACCGAAGCTGCCCTGCCCTGATATATAGAGTACTTGAAAGGTCACAATGCAAAAATTGAATATATATATATATATATAAGGTATATATATATATATATATATAAGAAAAAAAAAAAAAAAACAACTTTAAGTGCAGATCCCACCTAATAACTACAAACACACGAAAGAGTGAAAATTCAAGTCATTGCCATTCAAGCTCTTTCCTGAAGAAAAGTTATACCTGTGCAAGTGCCTTCTTCATCCTTATGGCCATCAGCACAGTTGAGGCAGTTATTGGCACCAGGTCCTTTGCAACCAGAGCATCTAGAATCGCATTCTGGGATATAAAATAACAGTAACATTTTACTTTACAGCATCCTTGTTTTACATGTAATTATGCAAAATTTACTGTTTCTAACCCTAAATCTACAGTTATCGCATCTTGGTATTTAATATTACTCAGTACTTATTTGTGCAATTACACTGTTACAGCTCGGGCTGGGCGATATGATTGTATATATCATAGCCAAACTAAACTCACACACAGAAAGCCAACTCTCTCAAACAGTATGCGTATAACCAAAACACTGCAAAGTCTTCACTGAATTAATTAAATATGAATTGATTCTTATTAAAGATCCAAAACTGATTCAGTCAAGAGCAGTGAGTGATATTTTTAAATTTAACAAAAATAAAATAAAAATGGCTATATCAAAATATATATAGCTAGAATGAAATGTATCTGTGTGTTAACATCAGTGTTGGGGAGTAACTAGTTACATGTAACGGAATTACGTAATTTAATTACAAAATAAATGTAATTGTAATTAGTTACAGTTACTGAGAAAAAATATGTAATTAAATTACAGTTACTTTTGAAAAATGCCAGTGATTACAAAGGGGATTACATCAGAATTTTTTCACACACCCACCCCCACTTACAGATTTAAATATACTTCTTTTAAATTGCATTGACTGCTCTAAAATGAGACACCAACGTTTCAGGAGTTTATGACACAGAATAGGACACACGCTTATTTGATAACTGTTTTATTTCCTATTTGGGTTTATGCATAAACTTTATTTTTTAAGATTGTTTTTCCCAAGGCATTGTTAGATGCTAGTGTTTTCAGTCATAACTATGCAAACATTTGATTTCAAACCCAGTATCATAGCTATTAAACTATTTCTTGTTATGATGTTATGTTATGACATATAACGCAACTGCGTTCACGGTGACCCGAGTTTGATTCCCGTCTCGAGGTCCTTTGCCGATCCCGCTCCCCTCTCTCCTCCCAGCTTTTTCCTGTCATCTCTCTACTGTCCTATCACAATAAAAGGCATAAAAAAAAAAAACTCTGAATTTGTGGTGGCTGTGCTTTAAATTAAATCATTACACAGCTCAGACTCTTTTGGGGCAACTTAAGTCAGTACTATATGCTTGATATTTTTTCTTGGCGTAAGCTTTGTGTTTGGTTAGCTAATAAAATATTAAAGCTTAATTCAATATTATGTGTACAATTTCTTAATTCTGTCATCCTGGTATCGTGGACTTGCTCTATTGTTGCTGCCATTTTTTGTACACTGTAATTAATTATAAGATAACTAACAGACTAGTACTACTACTTAATTATTTATGTAGTGAAATGTTGTGTAAGAAAAGTGGTATGACTGCACTTGCCGTTAGCTAGCAACTGATTTCTTCATGAATGCTTTGCGTTCAAATATTTCAACTCAGATCAGTGTTTCTAACATCTAAATAATCTATCAAGCAGCTATGTAACAAGTTAGATAATGTACATTCAGCCAGTTGTTATCGCAAAATAAAGATGTATGTTACTTATTATAATCTTAATTCAAGTGATAAAGGATTTTGAAAGTCTGACAGTGATCAGTGTTGAACGCTACTGTAAGGTTAACTCTGTCTGGTTTAAATGTTTCAAAATGATTAACAGTTGAAAATATTAGAAATGTAGAAAAGTAATCAAAAAGTAATTAAAAGTAATAAGTTACATTACTTTAATAAAGTAACTGAAAAATTACACTACTTATTACATTTTAAATCAAGTAACTTGTAATCTGTAACCTATTACATTTCCAAAGTAACCTTCCCAACACTGGTTAACATTGTATTTTAACTAACCTTTACAGGAGAAAGAACCATCTGTGTTCAGGCAGTATTGGTTATCTTTGCACAGAGCTGGATCTTTGGTGCATTCATTGATATCTGTAATGGAAAAACACAGGACCAATATAGGTAAAGACAAACGTATGGGCCTTAAAAATACACATCGAAATAGCAAAAAAAGTATAAAAGTTACTTAGTTAATGCAAAAAGTACTTGAATTGTCACTAAAGGGCACAATGCAGAAACCTTATATATAAAGTAGACAACATTTGAAGCGGATCAAAAAAAGTTTTGTCCTAAGACAAGAAAAGGCATTGTTTTGTTTTAGGAACGCTTTGATGAAGGTTTTGATTCACTTTAAATGTTGACTACTGTATGTCCTGTTGCCAAAAAAAAAAAAAACTTTTAAATGCAGATCTACTTTGTGTGAGTTAAGAATAAACAAATAAATAACAGTAAAAAAAAAAACATTGCTATATTTTACAATAGCACTCTATATGTCAGGGTGTGGGTTGCAGGGATGAGAGCGAGGACTCAAATTGCAGGACAGAAGGGCTTTATTAATTAAATAAAACAAAAACAAACAAAAACCACCCCGTAGGAGAAAAAACACTGGCTAGGCAAGACAAGGTTTGACAAAGAAAGGCAGGACACAGCAGGGTAAATACAACAATGAACTTGCACGGGACTGAAAACACAAGGAGAATAAATGGGAAGCAAATGAGGAGGGTAACGAGAGAACACAGGTGGGGCAAATGAACCAATAATCAGGTAACAAGGTAGGCGGGGTTAGACAAGAGACATGAGAGCACATGGCAAACAGAAACAAAACAAAAGCCATGTGCTCACACAAAACAAAAACAAAAACACAAGCACATAGCCAGCAAAACAAAATCACTATCCATGTGCAACACAGGACACGAACACGCAGCTTATGAGAACACTCATAAGCCGCGTGTTCACACTAAACATGACAAACAAGAATAAAACAAAAGAAAGCACGCAGCCGAGAAACGAGCTGCGTGCAACAGTAAAAAACACGTTGGCAGAAACAGACCGCGTGTCCAATAAAACAAAACACACGTGGACAGAGGAGCGCATGGCCTGAGCAAACTCGAGACTGCATGCTCCCAGAGCAAGACAAAACATGGAGCGTGACTGTCCGAACCCCGACACCAAACAGAAACGTGAACAAGACATGAGTGCCGGGATCTGCACAACGGTCCAACATGCAACAATGCACGCAGACAAGAGAAAGCACGCAGGCCAAGAAGGGAGTGTCAGGGCTCTGTCACAAAACCCACGAATAAACTAGACAGAAGTGACAGAACCCTGGCACTATAATTGTGTGTGTGTGTAAACTATTGTAAAAAAAACCAAATTGTTATTCATTTTATTCTTAACTCATTAATTTTATTCTTAACACAAAATGTATCAGAATTAAAAAAAAAATTCTTTTTGCAACAGGGCATACAGTAGTCAACATTTGAAGTGAAACAAAACCTTCATCAAAGTGGTTTGTGGTTGAGGTGGTTTCTATATCATTATTTTAATGACAAACGTTCAGAGCAAATTATTGTAAAAATTATAGAAAAATTGTAAAAATTGTAAAATTATAGAAAAATAACCCAGAAGAGCATGTCTTGGACTTGAAATAGCCCCTAAATGGTTGTCAGCAGCCTCTATGAAGCAGAGCAAAGCAATAGTGATGACAGAAGCAAGACAGAAGAAGAAGGAGAACTGATTAAAGCAGAAGCCAGAAGCAGAAAGAATGCTAGATCTACCTGCGACATCCTACTACTATAAGTCCTAGTAATCCAAGTAACCACCAAGTCCAGAAAAGTGGCACAGAGGCAGGGCTTGTAACTTGGCTGTTACCAATTAAATTAAATTATTAACAAAACTGATCTTTCCACTGCAGAAGAAACAGAAGTAGCTTAAGTGGCATTTAGATGCACGTACACACGTTTAATGAAGCTGAAATGTAGCATGAATGCATTTACACTGCAAAATTACAACAGCATAAATAATGTTATGAGCTTGGTGTTTTAAATCTTTTTTTTTAATATACAAATATGAAATGTTGAAAAAATAAGCTCATTTTAAATATAAAAGTCAACTGCCAATAGGTAGCAGCAAGTGACTGTCTTAATCAATGAGTCATTGAAGCATTCATTTAAACGAGTCGAGTCCGGTCTTGAGTACAATTTTTAGAGGACTCGGACTTCTCACGGACTCGGAAGCATTTTTACTCAGACTTGACTTTCAGTGTGCAAAAGCCAAGTTTTCCTTCGCTTATGTTATCTTAAAAATGCCTGTCTTTGAGACTATTCATGTAAATGCAATCGGTTTTATCTTAAGTGAACCTGAACAGTTGGGAGAAATACTGATGTGTCAAAATATTTGATCTATGCATCAGATCTTAAAGTGATCTAAACCTGCAGTCACCGACTGCGTCATAAATGTTAATCAAAGAAGAAAATGAAAAAGAAAAATCACTGTCCCTGACTAAATCACCTATTGACTTAATAAGAACCATCTATATTTAATGTATACGGTGAAGATTGTACAGTGTTTTATTTTTACATTTATTACTTCACGAAATGTCTGTAGTAGGCTCTTTCTCACGTAAGATGCTTATGTCAATCAACTATTGTGGGAGCGGCCTCTGTCGGTGTGACGCCACACTGACAGGCATCTAAGAATGGCTCAATTTGAAAAAGGGGATATTATTTTTACAGATTATTTTACAGGATTTTTATCATTATAGGGTAGATTTGTACACTGCCAACACACATTAATGTTCAAACAACATGTAAAAGTGAAGTTTGCATCCAATGACCCCTTTAAAACAGTTTTAAGATACTGACAAACAGTAGTGTTTCGTTGGACTCGGACTCGACTTGGTCTTGAGTCCGACTCGGCCAATTTTGGACTTGGACTTGACTCAAACCCAATACTACCTTGAAGTATATGAAAACAGCCCATGAGACGAAGTTAAAATACACTGATCTTGCTGCCAAGTGCAGTGAAAGTGAGAAGGGTCTGGCTGCAGACATGCACTTGCATTTTCAGACATGCACTCTCAGACATCTGCACTTCCGCAAGTGACGTCACTTGCAGTTTATTTTATTTTTATTTTATTTATTTATTTATTATTTTTTTAACTGAGTCTCTCAACATTTCACAACAGTAGCCAGGTGGTGAAGACAAGAAAAAAGAAACTAAATTACAATGTCACTCGCAATTGCCACTTGCACTCTCTGCTACCTGTCACTTGCAATCCACACAAATCGTGCATGTTGCCAATGGTTAAACAATTAAAACTAATTTAATAGCATAACGTACAGAGTCCTGCAAGTTATCTGTAGGAGATAAAGACAAGACCCGTAAATCCGTGGCCACAGAACAGCAGAATATGAAAGCAATGCACAAAGTCTCTCGTTATGTGTTTTCCTCCTGTAGAAAACCATTAACAATGCATTAAGTGATATTAAAAGGACCAACTCCATATAGGCAAGCAGACGTGCCCAAAACGCAATGTGTTAAACAGATGTTTTCCTCCAATAGAAAATCAATATAAATA
The DNA here is from genome assembly GCA_012976165.1 of Labeo catla. Taxonomy (NCBI): domain Eukaryota; kingdom Metazoa; phylum Chordata; class Actinopteri; order Cypriniformes; family Cyprinidae; genus Labeo; species Labeo catla. Next base: position 7,293 of record VONZ01000466.1, read on the forward strand.
AAACACAATGATATAAAAGGGCTGTACAGATTATTCTAAATATAATATACGCAGCGTTACGTATGTAGTTGTTTTAATAATGAATAGGAGCATATTAAGTTCAGTCTTTATCATCTTAATCCGTTATGCCACATTATGCAACGTTTTGCGGAGGAAAATACTATATAGCTTACATATACATCATATTAATAAACTGTATATCGAATTTGATATTTTAATAACATTATCTTGATACATTAATATTAAGTGTTAATGGTTTTCTACAGGAGGAAAACGCTTAACGAGAGTCTTTGTGCATTGCGTTCATATTCTGCTGTTCTGTAGCCACGGATTTGCAGGGTCTTGTCTCCTACATGCACAACATGTATGTTATGCTATTCAATTATTAAATTATTAAACTATTAAATTTTAATTGTCTAACCACCACAGTGTCTTGTCTCCATTGACAACAAGCATGATTTTTGTGGATTGCAAGTGATGTCGCAGGAGCAGAGTGTGCAAGTGGCGATTGCGAGTGACATTGTAATTTAGCTTCTTTTTTTCTTGTCTTCACCACCTGGTTACTGTTGTAAAATGTTGAAATGTTGTCACTTGCGGAAGTGCTACTGTCTGAGAGTACAGGTCTGAGAGTGCAGGTCTGAAAAAATGCAAGTGCATGTCTGCAGCCAGACCCTATTGGGGAAAGTTGATGGAGGACTACCAGTTATGGAGTCCCCCTTTTGGAGTTTGGGTGTAGAGGATTCATGAGAATATCAACACAGAATCTACTTCAAGACACTGAAATAGCTGGATCTGCATTGAATAAGTTTTAAATGGAAATGGCAGAAGAAGCAGAGAAAGTAAGTTTCTGGCTATGGTTAAGAAAAAGGGATAAAACAGGGGTATTAAACTCAGCTCTAGGAGGACCACTGTCCTGCAGAGTTTAAAGTTGCCCTTCAGGAGCTTAGTTTGACACATATGGGGTATAAAGTGGTTAAGCTATTGTACTGCATCAGACTTGTAAAGAAGTAATGTCGGGATGGGAAAGTATGGGAGTTGCAGGGAGGTGGCAAGGAAAAGTCCCTGACCACAGGCCCACCACCAGGTGATGTTCTGAGATTAATGGGGCAAAAAAATCTGTGAAAGTGGGCTCCTGGCTGATGACCTGCAGCTGGAACAAAGGCAAATAATTAATTTATTTTTCTTTTCCTATTCCTTCACCCAGAATTCGGAGGTGCTTTTCCAGTGGTATGTCAGAAAACCAATACTTCGAATTAACAGACTGTTTTATAATACAAATGTATGTGGATTGTTTTACAAATGTCTCCAATAAGTAAAACAGAATACCTATTATAAAAATAGTATAAGAATACAGGATACATAGTATATATATGGTATGTAGAACATAGGAGTATTAAACATAAATAAACAGGTCAGAATAAGTAAAGGATGATCCCTTACATATACATTCATATGTAGACCTTGAAATATTTTAGAAAAGAACTATTAAAAAGCATTTACTATGTAAATGACTTCACTATACATAGACAATATATAAATAAAACCTTTTTCTTACCAATGCATGCAGATTGGTCTTTCTCCCAGCCATTCCTACATTCTTTACAATCATGATTGGTTCCTCCAATGCAGCCAACACAAGACTCGTGACACTCTATACACACACAACCACACACACACACACACACACACACACACACACACACACACACACACACACACGAGAAAAACAAGGAGTAAATAAAATAGATAAAATGTCAAAAATTCTATAAAATCTCAAAATCTTAAAAACCAAATAATAGGAAAAATATTTGTCATACACAGTCATGCCTTGTGTTTGCTGGATGACAGGTGAGCCAGGGACACTACAATATTATAAAGCTCTAAAATTGCTATGCAATGAGTGAGTAAACTGAACAAGTGTAAACTCTATGAATGAAATGAACACAGCATAATGGCAAATCAAATAGCAGTGTTGCTGTCTGTGTGCCTTTCTATAATCAGAGCTTGAGTCATATGAACTAAGATACTGAATCACATAAATCTTACATAACGTGATATACTTTTCTCTGTCTCACCTTCTCTTAGAGCTGGTCCATTCTTTATTTGTTCAGATTTGTATTATGCATAGTAAAAGTTATTTTGACAGTTTTCAGCCACAGAATATTTTCTTTCAACTCATATGTTCTCTAATTAACTATTTAATAAAAAGTCATCTTATTGGAGGCTGTGGACGATTGTACAGACATAACTCTGTATACAAAGTTCGTCTGGAAATATATATATTATAATTATAATAGGAAAACGCTGCTTTATACAAGGCATGTCTGTCAAATGAAAACCATAAAAGGGACAGAATTAAATTTTAAATGCACTTCTAATGTCATTTTTATGAACTTACACTTAAGTCCCACCCATTTCTGGTTTTATCAGAATACAGATAATTTTGAGACTGCTACAGATACAAATATTGGCTCCACTGCACACCCCTAATCATGAAACATATGATGCTCATCAAGTTTATTTTATGTGTACCTTTGCACAAGGAGAATGTATCATTCCTCAGTGCACTAAAATAACCATCACTGCAGTCCAGACAAAACTCCCCTTCATATCCTTTATCACAACTGCATTTTCCATTTCCAGCCCTTGTTCCATCACCATCACATTTACCATTACCATGGCATGGTTTGTCAGCTCCTCCAATGCAAGCTTAAAATAATTCAAAACAAGAGACAATTTTAAACATTTTTATAATCTCAAAATGGTGGCATTAAAGTCTGCAACAATGTAATTACATTACAGTTTTTCTGAAATGCTAAAACACATTTTTTGAAACCATCACTCTCAAAACCTTAAACACAAATCCAAAATTTGATTTACTCAAAATCAAACAAAGCATTCAGATCATACACGTATTCGTCAATACTATACACACTACAGATTAGTTAGACACTACATCAAAAAAATGGAGAACACAGTGTCCTGTGCTTGTAGTTACAAAAAAAGAATGTTTACTGTATAATTATTTAATTAATTATTTATTTAGTAATTATTTAGCAATAAAAAAAGATACATAAACATACACACACTCCAAAGAAATCACACCTAAGTTTGGTGAATATACCAAAAAAATGAAAAATACACACACATATGTATCTATGTCTATATGTGCATGTGTACATATATATGTATATATCTATATCAATCTACCTATCTGTCTATATAAAAATTTTATATATATACACTACCGTTCAAAAGTTTGGGGTCAGTAAGACTTGTAATAGTCTTTAAAGATGTCTCTTATGCTCATCAAGGCTGCATTTATTTGATTAAAAATATAGAAAAAAAACAGTAATATTGCAAAATGTTTTTACAATATAAAATAATGTTTTTTATTTTAACATACTTTAAAATAGAATTTATTCCTGTGATGAAAAGCTGAATTTTTATCAGCTGTTACTCCAGTCTTAAGTGTCACATGATCCTTCAGAAATCATTCTAATATGCGGATTTATTATTAGAATGATCAGTGTTGGATAATATCAACAGTTGTGCTGCCAAATATTTTTTGGAACCTGTGATTTTTTTTTTTTCAGGATTCTTTCATGAATAACAAGTTTAAAAAGTACAGTGTTTATTCAAAATATAAATATTTTATAACAATGTAAATTATTTATTATTAACTTTTAATAAACTTTAAATTATTACCTTAATACATCCTTGGTGAATAAAAGTATTAATTTCTTTAAAAAAAAATAAAAATAAAAATAAAGAAACAATAAAAATGTACTGACCCCAAACTTTTGAACGGTAGTGTATATATATGATTTATAGATATGTGATTTATAGATATGATTTCTTTCTTAGGTGTGATTACTATATACTGTATGTATATATATGTATATATATATATATATATATATATATATACACACACACACACACACACATACATACATACATACATATATATATATATAATATATATATATATATATATATATATATAAATATATTAGGGGTGTGACGAGACACTTATCCCACGAGAATGAGAACAAGACGAGATTTTTAAACTTTTCTTAAGAAATCCTCAATGAATAAATGTATAGGGAAAATAGTATTTTATTCAACTGAAAAAGACAAAATGCAAAAAAATGTAGGTGCATTTTGAACTTTATGAAATTAAACTTCCATTTTAATGAATTATATGCAGTAATAAACAACATTTAAACAAGAGCTTCACGATTCTGGATAAATTGAGAATCCCAGTTGTTTTTAATAAATTGGAGATCACGATTCTCTCACGATTCTGGAGAAAAAAAGATTAGAAAACTAAACAAAATAACGTAATTTACTTGCGTTACTGACAAACTGTTCATTGCTTAAGTCTTTTAAAAACATATATTCATTTAAACAAAATAAAAAAAAAAACATTCAATGAAGGAGTCAGTGTCTCACTTCATTAAGACTTGTTTGACTATTGAAATCTCCTGAATGAATGATTCAATGACATACTTTTTTTAAACGGGCAGTTGTCGCCACCTCCTGGCGGACGAGGATAAGCGTTACTATACATACAAGTGTTAAGATACTTTCGTTTTGATCGCTACTGTAGACAATAAGTGTTTATACCCAAACTATAAACCTGTATATATATTTATTATTTTCAAATTAATTAAGTTGAATGGAACAAAGATTTTAAAGTAACTCTTTTGTCTCTCTTCAATACTGTAGTTTGTTATTGTCACAGTAATATAAAAACACAAGACAAATATCTACAAAGGATTGTGGGCTTGCAATGTGTTGGCTAAGCATTTGTAGTAGCATTTGCAAACTTCTTAAAAATGTGTTTATTCAACACTTAATTTACTTACTGTTGCAGTCAGGACCAAATGAGCCTTTTGGGCAGCACACTTTGATGGTCTCTATACAAAACCACTTGAACAGATCTGGGTGTTTTGTTTTCCTGCAACAAAAATGCAAACAAGTTACATTTATTTTATTGATGCAATATAACAGACACTTTCAATAATGAGACTGAAGCCCAAAGTATACATACATTGTCTGCGTGCCGTATTGTATCGCACAGTGCGCGAGGCGTAAAGTATGTCATCAACAGTGTCCACACAGACTGTCCTTATGCAGTAAAACTCCTGACATCCAGGAATTTGTAAAAAATTAGTCATTAGCCAATCATGCTTACACACAATAAGCAGCAGGAGGTCTTTACAAGAAAATGGATAGGCATTTTGAGAAGCATTCTGTTTAATGTGGGACAGTAAACTAGGGTGCTTCTCAATCAGAATGCTGCATCCTACTAAGGCTCCATATCTCCATGTCTGCTGCTATGCTAAGTGGCATTGAAGGCCATCTCAATTTAAAACATCTACATTTTTCACTGTATTGCCTTAACAGAAAGTCAGACAACATAAAGATCTGTAAAATAATGTATTTTTACCAAATTACTTTTATAATAGTATTTCCGTGCAGTGACTGCAGGGGTTGGAAAACTTTTGGGCATAGCCATGCAGCGCACCCTTATTAGACTCATTTTAGCATTCAATGTTGAGAAGGACTCTATCCTACTAGAAGCCTCAAAAGGACTGGAAAGACACAGTCTCAAGCCCATGCAGCCATCAGTGAAAAACACCCTCTCTACAAATGTGCTGGTTGGTGATATTTCACTCTCTAGGTGGAACAGGACAGCTGCGCAAATGGATTTTTAAATGCCAATCTTTTTTTTATTATTGTGGTATTGTAATTTCAAGAGAGAAAAAAATAATAAACACATAACTGAAATGCGGGACACTGCTTATCTATTCCAGAATGTGGCACAAATCTCCCAAATTTGGGACTGTCACACAGAATACAGGAGAGTTGGTCACCCTACCCTAGTATATAGATGCCGCTTACTTGTCTTTCAGAGCAGTATTCTTATACTGAATACAGTTGATATGGTATAAAAAACACTGCACAGTCAAATGAAGTATGCTTAGAAAGGTTTGCATATTCAACAGTGCACGAAACATAACGGCACGCAGAAAAATGAAGTATACCTGAGTCTTGAGAATGAAGTCTTCAGGTATTATGGTACAAATTCTCCATCTGAGTTCCTGACCTCTTGAACCACCACATCTCAAAGTGTTCCTCATTTTCTTCCAACATGTGGTTGCACTCAAAATTGCTGCTGGAACACAAGCTCTCCAGTATCTCCGTCAGCCTAATCTCACTGAAAAAACCACACATATGTGACTTATGTGTCTATACTGATAGTCTGGGTCAAGACAACGAACTACAGTAGTGCATTTCATTTCATTAGTGCATGCAAGTAAATATTGCTTTAAGATGTTTTGTGTCAAATTTTTACATTTTCGTTCTTCTCACCTCGACTCATATTTGGAGAGTTTGCGCTCTTCCCATTCTGTGTTTCCACCACCAAAATTTTGCTTCGCCGTTTTTTCTAGACCCTGGAAAAATGGATATGTTAACACTCATCAAGTACAAAGTGACGCTAACAAGTATTCAGACATTTACATCTCAATTAAAGACGTCTGAATGCCATTACTTTGCAATATGATATCAACGCAGCTTTTGTAAACAAGTGATGCTAGAGACTTTCTAAGAACTTGTGAACCATTTGTGTAGTGATAAGTGCAGAAATAACTTATTTTAATATGATAGTCAGTGTATGTATATGTATGTGAAATCAGTTTCCCTCTAGTTTACATGTGTCACATATGGACATATGTACTAAGTTGTGACAACGTCCAAACACTTTTTGACCAGTTTTGAACGGCACAGACATTGTTTTTCCATTTTATAACAAACTTTATTTAATTAAATGTATTGCTTTACAGATGTTATTTCTCTCCAAGACAGATAGATAGATAAATAAATAAAAAGATAGATACAAACATACGTACATACCTTGTCAAAATCGTCGACTATTTGTCTGCATGTTGAGCATAATGCGTTAAAGTCCTTTGTATAGACAAATCCAAATGGTAAAAACAAAATAATACCCAAGTGAAAAATAATATATGAGTGTAACATGCTTTATTGTCTAGCCCAAAGGTTATCCAATAAGAAAACACTGATTTTCTAGTTTGTCACCAGCCAGTTAAGATGCCTTGAATCAACATCTAGTGTCTAAAATTATGACACGTTTATTATAAAGATATGTAGAATGTCATTTTCACAAATTTCCATGCCGCCTTCTCACCAGCAAGACATTCGGATTTCCGCGTCAGCCCATCGGTAACATTGTGTCTTAATGTAATTGGAGAGTTCTCCTGGCCATCAACGTATGAGCCAATGAACTGCCGCCACGCGCGGGACAATAAAAAAAAAGATTCTTGTAACCTTACGTCACAATTCGCATGCTGTCCGAACTAAATAGTATCCGAGATAAGTTTTTGTCCAAAATAATATCCAGAATTAGTAATATATGTCATTAATTTGTAGACTGTCTCTTCATAAGCACCAGAAAATTAATAACGGTGTGATTAATAATCAGCAAGAACTGCGTAATTTTAAGCTGTAAATTATTTTGATTATTTTCTTGAATTTATATGATATTGAAAATAGTTAGTACTATGTATTAAAACGTATTAAAACTACAAATAGAAATAATAGTCATATAAATACAAATATAGTGAAGATCAGATGAGCACTGTCTAATTGTATTGATGCGGAAGTATGATGAGCCCATGTGATGCTGCCATTCCAGAAAAAAATGATAGATAGATAGATAGATAGATAGATAGATAGATAGATAATATTGTGCACCATTTTTATTGATTGATTGACAAGTTTGATTCTGATAGGTTTTCACTTTTTTAACTGCTTATGGAAATAGAAGACATCAGCTTGGTGAAAAACAGATGTATTTAATGTTATCCATTCAGTAACACACATAACATCACACATTTAGGCTAATTTTTTTTTCCCTTTTTGAGAGAGAGACCTCATAACCTACACATTAATAAATGCAATATTATGCAGAACATGAGCAAAGCTTACACTTTTCAACACTGAACTGATTTCAGCTAAATAACGACTGTTTACTATTGTCTTTTTAGAGCTGCTTTACAGCAGAACTGAATTTTGTTTGCACCACTGAATCACTGTCTTGCCTGTTACTGTAAAGCTGATGTTAATGCATCTAAAACCTGTACAATTAAAGTATTTAGTGGCTAGCCATGTAAGACATGTAAGAGCTCAGTTTGACCCCACTGTAGAATTTCCATACCACAGTCAGTATGAAATCAAAATGTACCTTTTTTTATTTGCTTATTACATTTTACTGGTCTTATTGTAAATTATTTCATCCATCCTTATGTTTTCCTGAGTCAGGTCGCACAGATGCTGGTGCCTTATGGGTCTTTTTCTTTATTTCTTTATGATTTTGCAACAAAGTTACAAGTTCACTGTTTACTGGAATTACTGGAATAGCTAAACCTGGGTCATACCTAAAAATGGGTGAAGCCTAACAAGGCTTGAAAACAATCAAAATAGAGATTGTGCTTGTTAACACTATTGGAAAGCCAGGCCAATAGCCTTGCAAGTTAGGGAATTGAAAATGGTGTGTTAAAAAGAAATGGGGTCCTAGCACCAATGGCTCATATGAACAGTACAGTTTACAGAAACACTTGCTATACATGCTAAAAGACACATCAGGGGTATGAACTTATGTGCATCTATTTACCACATGTTAATTCATGTTATTTATTGCACGTTGAGTCATTCAACTGGCACAAACTTGATAAAGATTAGATGTAAAAAGATTTCTTATCCTGTTGCTTCCTCTGTTGGAAAACATTAGTATTACAGCATTCATCCGCGAGTGAAAGTTGACTGCATTTTGCGCACATAAAATATCTACATTACATTACATTACATTTAGTCATTACATTTAGTAATGTAACAGCGGGACACTTGTAACTTTAATGTGCGAGACTTCTCGTGTACAAAACAGTCCGTTATGCAGTTTTATATTGCAAACTGGTAGGCTATGTTATCATGTTATTTTAATTTACTTTTATGATCATAAACACACAGCGCAAATAGTTTTGCCGTTTATTGCACTTTGTAATTTTTCGTGCTAATGGAATAGGAGTTCTTCGAAAAAGTACAGTAAAATACAGTCTAAGGAAAACCAAAGCTATCAAAACCTGGTTTGGGGTACAACCAACCAGCCGATACTCCATAATATCTTCTTCTTTTGTTTGACTGGCAGGCTGGTGACCATTAATCTCTAAAACGACTAACGTTTTTAATCTCAAACAAATATGTTTGGCCCATCTTAACCAACGCTGGGAAAAGTAACAAGTATCACGTGACAGCACATTGATTCACACCTGAATAAAGAAACTGTATAACTTTGAATTGAACACAAAAGTGAAGTGTAGTGAGTAAAAAAATAAAATAAAATAATAGACCCATCATACCAGATAAATCACAGAAAAGGCAAATCACGCAAAGCACCGCCCATGTCATAACCTTGCTTTTCTGTCAATTTCCATTCTATTCATTTATTTCTGTAGCTCAGACTTTCGCGCACGCGCTGTGGTAGTACGTTACTACTAGTACAGCGCGCTGTGATGGCTCGAAGGGAAGCTGTTAATGAGCGTCCTCTCCTAATTTTTATCATCTGCATTGTATTTATACATTTGTTTATCTGTCCTTACACCAAAGTAGAGGAAAGTTTTAACTTACAAGCAATTCATGATGTTCTGTATCACAGATTTGATTTTGAAAAGGTAAGCGCTCATATCTCAAAAGCTTTAAAACAGCGCATTTGATTATTTCATTTATAACGTGTTCTCTTTGTTAAGGTTGTGTTTTAGTGCGTTAAACCTAAGAAGCTTGTGATCTTTACGTTTGCTAAGAGTGCTGCAGCCGTGACGTCAAAACCCGGAAAAGTGTCCCATGGTGAATTACATACGGCTGCAGCACTCAGTTGTAGCACTGTGCTTTCGTGTTGTATAGCATTGGAATAATTAGACCCACACGAAGACTTAAGTTCTTGTTATTCCTGTTTCTCCAGTATGACCATCATGAGTTTCCTGGTGTGGTTCCACGTACGTTTCTCGGACCCCTGTTCATATCAGCACTCAGTGCACCAATGACATGTGTGCTTGCCCTCTTTCAAACACAGAAGTTTTACACTCAGATTCTCGGTATGCCTGAGATCACAAACTGTAGCTTTAGTAACATTATTTTCATTTTGTTTCAGTTTCATCTATATTCTTCTTTGTTCCACAGTGAGAGGAGTTCTTGGACTATGTGTGATTCTGTCACTATGGCAGATGCAAAGAGAGGTCCGGAGGCAGTTTGGGTCAATGGTGGCCAGTCTTTTTTGCTTTATCTGCATCACACAGTTCCATCTGATGTTTTACAGTACCAGAACCCTCCCAAATGTGTTTGCTTTGCCTTTAGGTACAGACTATGTGAAGTACAAAGAATACACTGATATTTTTTAGATAGAGTTTGACCAGTATTTTGGAGCAATGCTTACAGTTTTCTATGAGCCATTTTGTTATTTTGGTTTAGAAGACAAAGCTAAAGCAATGTAACTTTAATATAATGTATATTGTATCATAATATAATTTGTTTTACTGCTATATGGTTGTCATATAGCATTCATGTCATATAGCATTCATGTCATATAGCTTTGAGTGGTTTTGAGTACAGTATTTATAATATAAGAGGTAAATAAGCTCATGTTCATGATTGGTTAAATGTCGTTAAGGTAATCAACTGAGTTTATCGATTAATTTCAGTGGCAAATATAAGCATATGGCGATAACACTGCTTATGCAATCATCTAATTTATTTTTACAATCATCTAATTTATTTACTTTACTGTGGCCAAAAAAACAAGAATCAACAATAATAATACCATAAAAATAAACATAAAATTGTCCATGTAATAGCATCTTTTTCTGTTAACACTGGAACATTATTTTGTCTAACTTTTTGCATTAAAAAGTTTCTCCAAATTGTGTTTTATTGAATAGTTTTGCTGGCATTCACATCTTGGTTGGCCCAGAGACATGGCACATTCATTTGGCTCTCCGCTTTGGCCATTATTGTGTTTCGCTCTGAATTGTGTCTCTTCTTTGGCCTGATGTTGTTGATGTCGCTCCTGAGCAGGAAACTCCATTTTCTACAGCTGCTTTACCATGCCATACCTGCTGGTGTTTTATCCTTGGGTCAGTGATGCAAAAGTGCTTGTTTTCTATATTTTATCTCAGTATTTTGGTAGCATATATCCTAATTGTCTAAAGCTAAATGTAGACTTTTCCATTTGCTCAGATGTTTTGCTTCTTATCATGCACAGACACAGATCTTCACAGACTGATGTGTGTTTGCTGTCTTTTGTAGGTCTCACTGTCATGGTTGACACAGTTTTCTGGAATAAGCTGCTCTGGCCTGAGGGTCAGGTACTCTGGTACAACACTGTCTTGAATAAAAGCTCCAACTGGGGAATATCCTTTTGCAGAATTATTTTAAAATGCTTGTAGTTCAGAGGAATGGTTTAGTCAAAATAAAATATTCAGTCATTGTCTCTCATGACAATCCCAACCTGTATGACTTATGTTGAGCACAAAAGGAGGAACTGGTTGCTCTTTTCCAATTACAATAAATGTGCACTGGAACTTTCAAGATTTAAAAATAACACAAAAAATATATATATATAAAAAAAAAGTAATCAATGGGACTACTAGTCCATAGGACTAACAGGTTTGTGATGAGTCTACATTTGTGTGGGATAACGCAAGTAATAGAAAGGCTGGCCACTTGCATGATGCATGATTCTGTCTCCTGTCTAAATTTTGTATCTTTCCTTGACTTCTTCCGTGCCTCAAACTTTCCCTTTTCTGTGGTACTTCTACTCGGCTCTCCCTCGAGCTCTTGGCAGCACAATGCTATTTATTCCACTCGGCCTGCTGGATAGACGAACAAGAAAACTGCTCATCGTAACTGTAGGCTTTATTCTGTTGTACTCCTTTCTGCCTCACAAGGAGCTTCGTTTCATCATCTACACCTTCCCTGTGTTCAACGTGATTGCCGCCTGCGGCTGTTCCTTTCTGTAAGTTGAACATATTTTGATAGTAATGATTTGATAGTTACACTGAATTTTCTTGCATGAAACCCATTTTACTTCCATAATGTGGTGCATTTTAGAGTGAAATGGAATAGTGAATGAGAAAAATGTATAAGATTTTATTTAATCTATTTGAACATTTTGATTGGAAGATAAAAATATGGGTGTACCTGAATAGGACCAGACTGAGAGCTTGCTAAAACAAAGATTAAATAACAAGTTGTTAGCATTTTATAGTCTACTTGGCCTAAGTGACATGAGAACAAAAGGAAATAAATGTAAAAAGAAATGTAGAACAGTCCCTTACATCCCTTAGTAGCAAGCTATACACAACACTGACAAGGACAAAATACCTAGGATTTTTAAATAGATGAGGAAGAAACTTTATTACAAACCAAGACTCACCTGGAAAGCCTCATAGTTCAGTGATTCTTAACTCCAGTTCTTGGGGCCCACTGTTCTACACATTTTGTATGTTTCTGAATCTGAATGTATGTTTCTCCTGACAAGCTAATAATCTTAATCAGGTGCGTTAAATGAGGGAGACATACAAAATTTGCAGAGCAGTGGGCCCCGAAGACTGGAGCTGAGAACCACTGCTATAGTTAATCCACACAGATCAGATATGTATTGTGTAATTTGAAATCTTTGTCAGACAGTAAATTTGTAGCCACAAACTTTATAAACTAACCTCTAGAAACATAATCTGAAACAGCATTTCATGACCATTATGACCTATATTTAAAGGATTAGTTCACTTCCAGAACAAAAATTTACAGATAATTTACTCTTACGTCTTTGTCATCCAAGATGTTCATGTCTCTCTTTCTTCAGTCGTAAAGAAACGTTCCTTAAGGAAAACATTTCAGGAATTATCTCCATATAGTGTGCTTCAATGGTGCCCCCAAGTTTGAACTTCCAAAATGCAGTTTAAATGGAACTTCAAATGACTCTAAATGATCCCAGCCGTGGAAGAAGGGTCTTATTTAGTAAATCGAGCATTTTCGAAACAAATTGACAATTTATATACTTTTTAACCTCAAATGCTCGTCTCGTCTCTGCGATGCCAGTGCATACTCTGTGTAATCCGGGTCAATACAGTTAGGATATGGTGAAAAACTCCCATCTCATTTTCTTCTTAAACTTCAAAATTGTCCTACATCGCTGTTTTTTTTTGTAAAGGGCGTTTGATCTTATTTGCATGTTCACTTTGTAAACACTTTATCTGTAAATTTTTGTTCTGGAAGTGAACTACTCCTTTATAGGGACGTACTTTGTCACAAAGTGGTTTACTGCTTTTATGCATTAGCAAATCGACTAAATGTTCAATTACACAGTTCCTGTTAGTTACGTGAAAATCAACTTTGAACTATATTGTGACTATATACAGAAAACTATCAAAGATCATTCGCTTTATAATCGCTGGAGCAGTGCAAGTCACCCCGGACTCTTTTTCCAGCAATGAGAGGAGCTGTTTTTGAAGTAAACTCACTCATTGTAGAGAGAGATGCACAGGCACATAATTCACACACAAAACTTTCATCTCTCTTTCAAAATGGCCATATCTGAGAGAAAAAGTTTAGCCATTTCTAATTATTGAGGGGACTAGCCCCCTTTAATGTCTGTGGTGGTTACGGCTATGATCAGACATGAAAATATGTTGTGGGACTTTTTTTTTTTGAATAACATTGAATAACAATAACATTTCTTTGAATAACATGACTGTAAACATGAACACAAGATTGAATGTAACATATAATTGTTTGTTTTCTTTCATTAAAATCTTTATTAATGCCAAAAACGCTTACACTTATGGGGCAAATGTTGCCATATCCGTATATGACTCGGAGGTGGTCTTATTCACATAGCTATTTACGTAGAAACCGGCTGTAAATTTAAACAGCTTGGTGGATGACAGTTTCTGACGCTGCCCATAACAAACTAGCTGCGTGTAACAAAATGACTCGATAAACGTCAGTGCTATTAAGCTATGCATTTCTTATTCATGACCACCCTATTAATAATACAAACAATTTAAATTTTCAGAGATAAGCAAAATATGTTGGAAAGGATAACTAGTTATGACTATTGTATTGCAAAAAGTAGCACTTAAATGTTTAAAAGTTTTATGAAAAAGAGAAAGAAAGACAGAAAGATAAAAGAACGTAATTTTAAAAGAGAAGAGAGATGTCACTGAAGAATTAAGTCTGGTCTGTGGCCTTAAAACAGTTGCCCAGGAAAGCAGAGCTCCAGTAGGGGAAGAGGAGCATATCCAAGAGCAGAGAACACCTAAAAGAGATCAGAGCTTCAGTCTTATTTTTTTTTTCCTTGTCCATGTGGCCTAAACCAAATTTGATACATTCAAACAGACCAATCAGCAGATTAAAGCTGTACTAAATGTGTTATAGTTTGCTTACACTGTTTTGGTGTGGCACAGGTGGTTTTAACAGGAAAACAAATATCTTTGTTAATTTTTCAACTCTACACTATTTCATGTTAATATTTTTAGATAGTTTTACTTTTCTCTTTTGTTTTGTTACAGTTTGAAGAATTACCACAAGTCATGGATGTATAAAATGGGCTCCATAGCAGTGGTAGGACATTTAATGTTAAATGGTGTATACACAAGTATTTCGCTTTATGTTTCCCATCACAACTACCCAGGAGGGAAAGCAATGCAGGAGCTACATAAAATAATTCCAGTAACAGCAGGTATATTGATTTTGATTGCATGTTTGTATTGAATTATTATTCAGAAATAAAAGCATTCTGATTAAGTTGCATACTTCTCACACAGATGTGTCATTACACATTGACGTACTTGCTGCTCAGACAGGAGTCTCACGTTTTCTGGAGCTAAATAATAACTGGAGGTGTGTGACCAATCAATTTTAAAAGAAAATGCCTTACATGTGCAATATTGGTGATTTGATTTAATGTTTTTCTTTAATTTCCTAGATATGACAAGAAAGAGGATTTGAGTCTCGATGCAGTTATGAGAACATATTCACACCTGTTAATGGAAGCGAATGCAACCAAGATATTTCTTCTCAAAGATTCTCACAAACCCTTGGTTTTCATCTCAGGATACCAAAGCCTTGTATTTGAGATGTCCCAGTTTCCACCTCTCAAAATCAAGCTAAACAATAAGCTTGTGCTGCTAGAAAGACACTCAAATAATGAACCCAGTTAGTGAAAGCTTTAACTGAAATTGTGACCATAATAATTTTTGAATAACATATTCCATTAGCTAAACAGGGACAAATAAATGTTTACAGATGTGGTTATGTGAATTCTTTTGCTGGTCTGTTTTACTAAGAGAGCAGTCCTAAGTTAGGGTTTTTGAAACCTGTATGCTTTTTTTTGCAAAGACAAAACAAGATACTTTTAAGCCGGTAACCAAACCATTTTGTTGAGCACTGACTTCTATTGAATATTTAAAAAAACAAAAACAAAAAAAAAAAACTGTTCCACAGAGGCATGAAAGTCATACAATTTTGAAATGAGAGTGAGATTATACCATTCGTTTAATATGTATAAACAACGCGAACCAAATTGTGCTATATAGGGTCATCTCAACATCTTTGGCTGAATGCAGAGGAACACCCTGGACAGATGTTCAGTATTGCAATTACTATACTAAAGTTCAGCAAAACATCAAGTACCATTAGTCCTATGAGAACTACAGACTTTTTAGAGTTCCAACATATAGCACAATAGTGCTTCGACTGAGTTGCAGTCCCAGCTTGTTGTCCTTCCCCTATCTCTTCATTTCTCCTTCAGTAGATCGCTGAAAAACACCCCCTCCCTCCCTCCCCTCCCCTCCCTCCCTCTCTTTTTTTTTTTTTTCCAAAGTAAAGCTAGTCCTATTAATATCTAAACTTCTTTCCCTGCATTTTCTCATTTTAGATTATAAATAGATCTAGATTTAGCAAGACAATCCAGATTTGGAAAATACATGAAGTGACAATAATCACAAGACATTAACAAATTTAAAAGCAATATGGTTTCAAAGTGTAAAAGTTTATTTACAAATTACTACATAAAAAGAAAAAAAAGAAAAAAAAAACCTAATTGTTCCAGTCTGAGTTATTCCTCTATCAAATTATATTTTGGAAATTATTTATAAAATGTACAGTACATTTCCTTGATGTCCCATAATTTAACCCTTTAGATATTAAAAAAAAAAAATAAAAAATTTGTGCTTGACAAATTTTCAAAAAAGATTTTAACCTGAAAGTACAGCATTATGTACATTTTAACAAATACAAACAAAACAATCATCAGCAAAAATAAAAATAACCCTAATTCTAACAGTACCATGAACCACAAAAATCACAGAATTAAATAAAATACATTTAAAACATCTCTCAGTCACAGCATTTATTTTGGGCCATGTATTTATATAAAAACAGTATTCAGCATGTAGTTTCAATTTTATAAAATCATTTAAATCAGAAGACTATGACTTGCTTTGCACATCAGTTAATATTTACAGCATGTTGACCTGAAGTAGTTTGTATAAGGCACAAGGAGAGAGAAGACAAAGATAAAATTAATTTTATAAAAGGAATCAAAGTACAGCAACAAACAATATCTACCCCTATAGCTAGCTAACCCTCCCTCCCTGAAAACACTTTTCACCAGGAATAAGACTCCAGTTATCAAGTGTACTTAACAGTAGTACTCAAGCAATCTTTTATTTAATTAAATATCATCCAAATGCTCTGTGAAGAATATGAACCTCAGTAAAATGAATTGTTTAGTTAGGCCATCTCAGAAAAGTTACTTGAGTGGTCCTAGGTTGAGGTTCATCAGAATCTAAGAAACAACCTTGCAAATATAAATATGCAATCATCAGTACTGAAAATATATCAAAGGAAGGTTGACCTTTAAAAATAGAAGTCCTTCAAGATTTTCTAGCAATGGCCGGGACTGATTCAGGGCACAGTTGACACTTGATGTGCTAAAAAGCGTGTCTGCTGGTACAATGCTGGGTGGACAACCCACATAGCGTACAGCTACTTTGGCAAGTTCAGGCCACAGTAACTTCTTTAGGTTCCAATAATCCAGAGGATCACAACTCTGGTCAAGAATGTCTTCCTCCAAATACTCCAGCACTGCAAGCTCCAATGATTTTGGTCTCTCTTCCTGCCTGATTTTCTGTCTAATGTCATCCATTAGAGCCCAGAGGTTTTCTTTGTTTGAGGCCAAGCTGTTTGATGAAGCTGGTATTTCACTGCATCCGTTTGACAGTGGTGGTTTTGTCTCCACAGAGTTAGATGTAGACACCTCAAGTTCTTGTATGAGGTCATGCTTACACTGCTCTGCTTCTTCCTCAGTAAAAAGGGAGGTCTTATACCTCGGGTCCAACATGGTTGCCCATATGTACCTGGGGTCATGAAGTGTAGGGGACATTTTAGTCACCATTGCTTCCTTTAAAGACTTGAGCATATTGTCAATACCCATGGTCTCATCAAAAAGCATATCTATTTTTCGGTTGAGTATGTGAATGAGTGGAATGACCTGACCTAGTGTTGCGGTGCGATTGCTCATCTCCCGGCAGGCTACCTCAAAAGGCTTAAGAGCATTGCAGACAGACTGCATGACTTCCCACTGGTCACAGCTTATCAGTTCCCTGAAACTGCACTCTATTGACATCTCATCAATGGCTTTCTTTTGCTCTACTAATCGCTGAAGCATAAAATATGATGTTTTCCACTTGGAGGGAACATCCTGAACCAGCTGGTTTTCAGGTAACTGATAAGCTTTTTGCAGCTCTGCCAACTTCTCCTTTGCTTTAGCAGAACGATGCACTCTCTCACAGATTTTTCGAGCAATACTAAGCAAATTCTGAACCATCCTCTGACTTTTTATGGCTTCGTTAACAATGAGGTCTATGCTATGAACAAAACACTGCATGGTGGTGTGATCACTGCTCTCTAGTATGCTTCCAATAGTTTGATTATCTGTGACGGTAAATCCAATTTTAAGGCCTGAGGAACCAATCCAGGTGTCCCAAAGATATTCGAGCTGCTTCTGTATGTTCAGCACATTGTAGTCACAGTCAATTGAAGAAACACCAAGTAGGGCTGAGCAGTGGAAATCTTGCCCCTGAGGCAGAACTTGAGACTCAAACGTTACCCAGTGGGCTGTAAGAATCAAGTACTCTTGTGTTTGGCTGCTCACCCAAACACTTGTCGTGAAATGGATGATTCCACCTTCAGCCTCCTTGAGGTGGGTCAGAACTACTTCTTTCACACTTCCATACATTTCAGGGATTGCAGTGCTGGTAAAGTAGGATGAAGAAGGTAGAGAATACTGTGGCTGGAGGTATTCCAGTAATCGGTTCAGGCCAACATTTTCCACTACAGTTGATGGCTGAAGATCCAGTGCAAGCATTTCTGCAATGAGTTTGGTGATTTTTTTGGCAGCTGGGTGGCATTCACTGAACTTTTCTGCATTCTCCTCATAAGTAGAAATGTCCATGAGCTCTTGCTTAACTTGAATTTCAGCAGATGACACATCACCTGAGATATTACTATTATTTTCAAGCACATGCCCATGAAATCTCTGCATGTGCCTAAATAAGCAACTAGTGCCTAAATTGGTTGTCTTTTTGCCTCTACTAATTGTGCGGCTACAGTGCAAACAGACCACCTTTGTTGGGTCAGCAGAGGAAATAGAAAAGTGATTCCATAGCTTTGAAGTCTTTTTGCTGAAAACAGGCAGGGTGTGGTGTTTGTTCTCAGCAGCAGGGCTGTTCTTTTCATTTGTTGTCATTTCGTCCTCTGCAGCAGGAGTACAATGGGGAGACTGTGGTGAGTGAACTTTGTCATTTGTGCTTTTTTGGGTTTTGAGAACATCAGGATGCCGTCGCATCAAATGTCTCATTAAACAGCTTGTGCCAAAGTCCCCTCGTTTACCACGGCTTATGACACAGGGACAATACCGACACAAAGCTTTGAGTTGGTCAACAGGAGAGACAATGAAATGATGCCATACTTCTGATTTCACCCGTTTCATTATTTTCTTGTTTTGTTGAAAAACTGAGCTCTGATCTTGGGATATGCTTAGCCCCTCAGTGTGTTCCTCTGGTGAGGATGACAGAGGTATATTTTCCCCTTTCAGTCTAAAAGATGCATCAAGTGAGGACTCTTGTCCAGACTGATATGTAGTATCATTTGCCTCATCCTCAAGAGTCATGTGCTCGCTGTCATCATTGGGCACTTCGTCTGATATGGCATCAGAGCGATGGGAGGTACAGAGGAATTCCTTTTTGACCTCTGCAGAGTCTTGTGTGCGCGAGAGCAATGTTGGTGGAGTGGTGTAAGGCGGAGGAATGCTTGAGCCATGTCCATTTTCTTCAATGACTATGTCTCGATGAGCCCGCCACATGTGGCGAATAAGGCAGCTCGTCCCCAAGTCTTTCCCATTTTTGCCACGACTGAACTCATTCATGCAGTGAATACACACTGCTTTCGAGCTGTCAGCAGGGGATAAATAAAAGTGTTTCCACACTGCTGAGCGCCGCCGGGAACTTGAGCTCTTAGGGGCTGATCCAGAGCATTCACTCCCCAAGTCTGTGGCATCGTCATTATGGTTGTTTAAGGAATGTGGGGATGGAACCACACTAGAGTCACTCTTGACGCTCTTTTCTGCTTTTGGTTTGACCTTTGAGTCTTTGGACACTATGTCTGTGGCCTCAGCTAGAAAAGAGGACAGTGGAGTATGGTTGTCTGTAGGGGGCTTGATGCTTACAGACAAGTCTCCATTGTTTGGTGATATATTGGGAGGTATTAAAGATGAATTATTGGACAAATTATTTAATGAGTCGCTGTCTTGCAGAAGAACAGTGGGGTGAGCCCTTCGCACATGCCTCATTAAACAACTGGTACTGAGATCTTTCTCATTTTTACCCCGGCTGAACTCTTTCATACAGTACATACAGATTGCTTTGGTACTATCACGTGGTGATATGAAAAAATGGTTCCAAGCAGGGGATTTTTTTCTAGGGTTAAGGGGACTTCTTATGGATGATAGAAGGCTTTGTGTGACAGCATCCATTGCAACATCATACAGAGTACTTGAGTACCCACTGAACAAGCTACCATAATCATCATCATAACCTCTAGTGGCAAAGGGTCCAAAGGTCCCATCAAACGATAACTTTTCATCATCCTGAGCGATTTCACCCGTTTCATTTGGTTCTGCTTTGATACATACACTTGTTTCAATTTCTGAATTATTTATTTCAGTGTTCTGGCTCTTATTTGAAATAGTTGGAGATGTTTGAGAATCATGCTTTTCACAACTTTCTGCTGTTGAATCCTCTGTTGAAAGCCCGTCAACCTCAGAAGATCCATCTTCCTCTGTGCCCTCAAATGACAAAGACACCAAAGAGGAATCTTTTGCCAGTGTCTCAGAGGGACAAGTATGGGGTTCTGCTTCCAATACCTCTTGAGGAGTAACTCTGTATGACTTAAACACATAACCATCTTTCCCTTCAATTTTTAAACAGGTTCCTTTGGCCTCTATTCTCTTGTTATCTTTGGAGCCATTATGCTCGTGGCTTGTATCTTCAGTCTTCTGTGAGAGGCCGTCCTCTCCGTCCATTATTGCAGAAAGAATTTCTGCAGGGAAAGAAAACCTTCTCTATTCAAAGCAGCTTTTTAAGTGTTCAAGTGTCATGGGTGTGGCTCTTTCTTCCATCCAGATGTTTACTTTAACATGTTATATCTGAGCCCAGATGCAACAGATATACTGACCTCCATTTAGGATAGTGTAAATTACTTTTGTTCATTTGTAGAATCTGAAAAATGAGATGGGAGATAAGAGAACATTAGGATATTTAAATAATTAACAGTATAAAGGACTCAAAGTTCATCACAACTGGATGTGTGATTAAAAATGTTATATACACACTGACAAAAATATATAACAAACATAACTCAGTGCTACTTTGTAGTTTTAAAAAGACATTATTTCAAACTCATTATTGTTTTTTATTATAATTAAATTATTATTATTATGGTTTATCTGTCTGAACCAGTCTGACGATTTAACAGAATAAAATCACTGACTGACCTGAACTTTAAGTTATCATTAGCTTCAGTGATCGCTGTCTTGAAAAGTAGTTTTATATGAAATTAGTGGTAAAACTGTGACCTGTCCAACACTGAAATAATTATATCACCTGCATGTGGCTGCTATGGGTGCCTAAAATTCAGTAATCATTTTGTGCACTTTGAAGCCTTCCAAATGGGCTGCGCCTGCAATGTGCTGTACCTGTATAAATATTCTGTGTGACATCTTTAATCTTGACCTGTAACTACACAGAGGTATAAGAAGGCTATACTGTGATATCCACACATACTTAATTTCTTGAACTGCAACAGTGTTTATTTATTTTCCTCTATATACACTTTTATTATATGAATCCTTGTTTTTTTTTTCTTTTTTACCAAAATACCTCCATAATTAACAGTAAAACAAAGTCAAATAGCCCTTTCCTGGTTTTCACCTATTTATAAAGGAACATAGCGATAGAGCTAAATTAAAGAAAACGTCAGTTGTTGTCATCAATGCCAACTACAGCCATTAACAGAAAAACAAAATATACACTATACATGTCAAACTATGCTAAAATATTTCAAAGTAGAATTTTATTATATTTGATGAAAAGAATACATTAAATAAAGTTTACATTTTCTGCCAACTGTCACGATCTATTAAGGCATAAATAAAAAAAAAATCAAAAATATACACTGAGCAGCCTGCTATTATGATAATAATGACCGCATGCCGTTGTATGTTTATGTAGTTTGAATAAAATTGTGTACAATTTATCTGAGGCGTTTCTAGTGAGGAAGTTGTGGTGCTGCTGCTCATCTCAACACACGCTTTCGCGACCTCACGAGATGTAGGCGCTAGCTAGAGCGACACATGCTAGTGGCTAGTGCATTAGCTCGCAGACAAAACAACAGGAAAACACTTCACGCTTCTCTTTTACCATATGGACACAAAACTCAAATTACTTGTTTATATTTTCGTATTATTTAATTTGTAAAAACGACTGTTTGGGTATTTAAAAAGCCTACATGGAATCATTTAATCATGTAGAAAGAGCGTATTTGACTTAGTGACAACTCAATTGTGTGGTTACGTTAGGCCACACAGGACATAACCTGATGAGGCAGAACCGGATCCTGGTCGCACAAAACAGAGAAGCTCGTCGAACTAGCCGGGTCACTGGATCTAAACCAAAATCATACATGCGTCTTACCGAGACAATGTAAAACACACGAGTAAAGACATAAGTATAGCTTACCTTTATGTCCTGAGGTTTACTTAAATGAGTTTCGGCTGTGAAATGGTTAAATAAAAGCGTACGGTTGATCCAGTGTTGTAATTGAGTTGGTTGCTTTGTCTCCTGTGCCGTAAACAGTGCGCTGTAGTAGCGCCACACGGCGTCAGACGGAAGAAACAGGGCTCTATGGCGTCATAGAGGCTTTCGATATAGTGGGTGGGGTTATTAAAACAAAACTACAGAGTCATTCTATCCCATAGCTGAAAATAAGTCATAATCATGTAAATAAATTTACGAAGCAATTAATTCTACACTTTGCATATCTATGCGTAGACAGACAACCCACAGATAACAAAACACAAAAATAACGAGGGTTTACTAAAGCAAACACACGGGGTTTCTTGACCCAAGGGTCTCTCTCAGGGGCAGTCAGGCACCAGAAGGGGTGGGGCAAAACACACAAGCTCTTTGATGTTTAAATGTGTTTTTAGGTCAATTTAAAACATATTTTATTTATTTATTTATTTATTTATGCTGTTTGGGAGATACTATATCTTATTGTCTTCAACCAGGTTTCTATTGACTTGTATTTCCTGTTTAAAATTAAGTCACAATAAATATGTTTGTGTTCGTAGATGTTCATACAACAATGTAATTATAAATGTAATTGAGATTTTAAATTGAGAATGTTCTTATTTATTTATTTATTTATTGTATTGTTGTATTCAGAATCCTTAAGCTGAAACAATTGAAATAACATAATCATGCCAAAATTTCAGATCACACATGCTTTGTTAAATTGATAATTTAGAAAGAAATTGTAACAGAAAACACACACACACACACACACACACACACACACACACACACACACACACAACACACACACACACATAAAAAAGTACATTAAAAAGCATTTTCCTTTAGGAAATGTCATGGTCAAAACAATGAAATAAACAGCTTGTTTGACCCTATGAGCGAGCTAGATACGTCATGACGCCGTGCGTTGCGGGTGGGACGTATATTCGTAGTGAACCATCCGCATTGTTGTTGGTTGTAGGCGAAGAATCGTATCGCCTCTCGTTGCCGGAAAAGAAAAGACGTTGTCTGTGAATGGCAATCAAACCAAGTATTTTCGTAGTGATTAGGAGTTCATTATTATAGTCCTGGCGGCCGCTGTGGTTAAGCATTTGCAGCATCTCAGATTTGTCCATGCAGATTTACATTGGTGGTCCTTGGATGAGAACATTGTGTACGGAATCACTGCAGGCCATCTCGCCATCGCTTTAGAAAGCTGCTCCTTTTTTATCCAACAGGTCAGAGGTAATACGATCGATCTTAAAATAACCATTATTGTTTTGCGATTTGCTGGGATGCACCTGTTTCATAATGCATGGGAATATAAGGTGATAAGATTTGAATGTGCATCTTCATGTGGTCTCAAAACAGCGAACTGCCTACATAGACAGTATTTCAGCGGATCATGGGCGACCCCCAAAACACTGCCGTGATGTTGTAAGAATAGTTCGATTCGAATGTTTGGAACGCATATAAAATGCCCAGTATGTTTTGAATCGTATGTTTTAATGATGTATCTTATTTCGCCTGTGATGCCTGAAAATGTTTCGATTTGAAAAGCGTCCTAATTACGCTTACCCTTCTATAGTAAGTAATGCTATCTTGCAGTAACCTAATAATAACTTGGTAAAACTGTAGTTGTAGAAATACCCTGGACTTCAGTGCCGTGGTATACATCAGTACCAAATAACACATATTGCACTGTGTCATGGTAACAGTACTTTTAAATAACTTCATCCGTTGTGAAATAGATAAGCTGTTTAGATGCAATCATGTAAATCACCATGGTTTGATATCTGTGGTATCTACATCTAATTCAGCTGCACTGTTGTATTAGGAATAACATTGGTTCTGTTCTCCTTTCAGCTTTGTGAGGATCCCCAATGAAAAGGAAATCTCCTCCGCACAAAGTATCCACCCCTCAGCAGCTACCTTTCCCTATCAAACGTTCTTCAAACCGCGAGACGTTGACTTACGCCCAGGCCCAGAGGATGGTCGAACTGGAAGTTGATGGCCGGCTGCACCGGATCAGTATCTTTGACAAGCTCGACGTCATTATGGAAGAGGATCCCATGGCACAGGAAATTATGGAATGTACCAGCAATAAGGAGAATGCTGAAAAACACCAGCAGGTTTTGGTACGTTCTGCACGCCTCAGAAACAACCAGCAGAAAAAGAATGCTGCTGTCACCGCACAACATGCTTTAGTGCAAGGCAGCACTCTTCCCGAGCCCAAATTCCACACAGTGGATTACGATCTCCCAGAAATCCCAAGCAGACCTTCTACATACTATGAGTATGAGGAGAAAACTTTAGAAGAGCTGAATGATGAGGTGGAATATGATATGGATGAAGAGGACTATGCCTGGCTTGAGCTGGTCAATGAGAAAAGAAAGAATGAAGGTCTTAACTCGGTGTCCCCCAATGCCTTCGAGCTCCTTCTTGACCGTTTTGAGAAAGAATCATTTTTAGAGAGTCAGGGCCAACAGAGTCTCCATTCCTTAATCGATGAAGATGCTGTTTGCTGCATATGCATGGATGGAGACTGCATGGACAGCAATGCCATCCTCTTCTGCGATATGTGCAATCTAGCTGTTCATCAGGATTGTTATGGTGTTCCGTATATTCCAGAGGGCCAGTGGCTTTGCAGACATTGTCTGCAATCCCCAACCCAACCCGCTAACTGCATCCTCTGCCCTAACAAGGGAGGAGCGGTCAAAAAGACAGAAGATGACCAGTGGGGTCATGTCGTTTGTGCTTTGTGGGTTCCCGAGGTTGGGTTTTCCAACACGGTCTTCGTTGAGCCTATCGATGGTGTCTCAAACATTCCACCAGCTCGATGGAAGCTTACCTGCTACCTCTGTAAAGAAAAAGGTGTTGGGGCTTGTATCCAGTGCCACAAAGCGAACTGCTATACTGCTTTCCATGTCAGCTGTGCACAGAAGGCTGGTCTGTTTATGAAGATGGAGCCTATTAAAGAGTTGACTGACTCAGGTGTACCCACTTTCTCTGTGAAAAAGACAGCCTACTGTGGGGCCCACACCCCAAATGGCTCCATTAAAAGACCGCTTACAATTTATAATGAAACTAAGACAAATTACAGCCTTTGTCAGTCGATGGACAAAAAGAGCAGCAGAACGAGATTAAAAAAACAAAAGAGACTTAAGAACAATGAGGTGGAAGTTATAGCCCCAGTTCCATATGCATCTGTACCCAGTTTTTCGCCTGAAAGGTTTGTTTGAATCTTTGATTTTTATAAAAGCTGGTGAGATATTGGACCATTTTAAGCCATTTCAGTGTAAATATCAAGATATATATCTTATCAGGCTAAATATATGAATAGATATATATGAATAGATATATAGTCTTATCTGGCACATCATATTATTTTACAATGATCATGCAAATTTTAACAATTTTGTAAGCTTAAGCCATAGCTACAAGATCAGTTTGCAAGAATGTTTAAAACACTTAATTTCATTGTATACTGTCACATTCTCCTACAGGTTAAGCACGATCCTCAATCAAGTTTCTTTACAGAGGAAGAAGGCATTTGGTGAACTTGTCTTGAATTATTGGACGCTTAAAAGATTATCAAGGAATGGAGTGCCACTCAACAGACGCCTCCAAACTAGTCTACATTCCCAGAAAAATGCACGGCCGGTAAGTATATCCTTATGCAGTGTTGCTGGAATAATTAATCTAAACATGAAAATTTTTCTTTAAGCAGCACTTCACATTATTGCATTTTAATAATAATTTACTTGAATTTGAAAACATTGCAATGACAGAAACAGACAGAAGAGGAGACTCAAGCATTGAAGGAGCAGCTGAAAGAGCGGCAACGGTTGAGACATGACCTTGAGCGAGCAAGACTCCTGTTAGAGCTGATCAGGAAGAGAGAGAAACTCAAAAAAGAAGAGGTACGAGAACAATATGCTGCTTTTAATCAAGACAAGCAGTTATAACAGTAGTGTTTGCTAATGTCTTTAGTTTGCATACATATGTTATTGGATGATGATTCTTATGGTTCTGTTGCAGATTATGCTTCAGCAGACATTAATGGAGGTCCAACTCACTCCTTTCACAGTCCTTCTGAGGGCTGTGCTGGATCAGTTACAGGAGAAAGACCAAGCACACATTTTTGCAGAGCCTGTCAGCATTAAAGAGGTTTGTCTGCAGTTTCATGACCTTTGACTTGTCAGAAGGCATTTCGGTATGTACAGTGTCTATCCTTCAAATAATCCAAAAATATGTGATTTGAATGTCTAGTCTCATTGTGTTAGACAACAAAATATTAAAATCAGCAAAATCAGGGTGCACAATATACACTACCATTAAAAAGTTTGGAACCGGTAATATTTAAAATGTTTTTAAAGAAAACATGTTCATCAAGGCTGCATTTATTTGATTAAACTACAGCAAAACAGTAATATTGTGAAATATTATTACAATTTAAAATAATGGTTTTCTATTTTAATATATTTTAAATAGAACTATACTTCAAAATATAATTTATTCCTGTGGAGGCAAAGCTGAATTTTCAACATCTAATTACTACAGTCTTCAGTGTCACTTGATTCATCAGAAAACATTCTAATATGCTGATTTGTTGTCTATCTTAGAAAAAGTTGTGCTGCTTAATATTGGAACCTCTAATATTTTTCCTTAGGATTCTTTGATTAATAAAAAGAACAGTATTTATAAATGTATATATTTTTTGTTGTTTCCTTTTTTTTTAAATTCAGCAAGGATATATAAAATTGATAAATTGTCTATTTTATTTTGAAAATGCTGTTTTGAACTTTACTCTTATTCACAGAATACAAAATTAAGCAGCACAACAGTTTGCAACATTGATAATAAATCAGCGTATTAGAATAATTTCTGAAGGATCATGTTACATTGACTGAAGACTGCAATAATAACTGATAAATTCTGCTTCTCCACCACTGGAATAAATTATACTTCAAAGTATATTAAAAGAAAAAAAAAATCACACTAATTCTCCATATTAATGTACAAACAACATAAAGATATTACTTTAAATGGCTGATATTTAAAGTATTTGTTTAATGGCATCTTTTTACTAAATACTGTGAATAAAGGCACTGATACTGATGCCTCTATTAAATTTATTTTGCAGTTACTAGGGATAAAATTTCTAATTATAACCGTTCATCAATAGTTTTTTATTCATCATTTATTAACACTTGGAGGATATAAAAATAATTTAAGTGTATGTTAAACAATATTGTTTTATCAGTGACACCCCAAAGAGGAGGACACAGTGTTGAGCATGGCTGAGCTGTTGTGCTATAACTTCATCATGTACTGCAACGCTTGCCAAATGATGTTACTGCACAATTTAAAAAAAAAAACAAAAAAACAAAAACACTATGTTATTAAATGGTGCATTTGAAACAACACCTAAAGCCCTCCATTACAAAGCTGAAGATGAAAAGGATTTTTTTCTTTCTGCGTGGTAATAACTCCAAACACAAGTAACACACAAAGTAAGCAAAGCTTCAGAAGAACAACATTTTGTAGTGGCTGAGTAATAGCCCAGACCTATTTGGAAAAAATAGAGGAGGGACAGGAAGCAATAGGGGAGGAAAGAGGACAAATAAAATTAATAGATGGTGACATTGTCGTCTTATAGCTATTTTATAGCCGCATTGTGTGTGCTTGTCTCAAAAATTAAGCCACACAGATGTCAGTTCTGATTAATGTATTTATTCTTGCAAACCCAAACTATCAAGAGGCTTCTCGCATACAAACATTGATGTTAAATGTTTTAATTTCATTAATTATGTAACATATCATTTCATTACTTTCTTTTAATTTGTTTTGTGCTCTGTTAACTTGTTATAACACACTGATGTAATGTGTGATTCATGCAGTCACAAAATCAGAGATTCTTGAAATTTAAAAGTTCTCTTATTTTATGTGAAGAGGCTTTAAAGTCAGTATCCCTGATCAGAAGTTTGTTCTTTTTCGTGTTCCTTACAGGTGCCTGACTATCTGGACCACATCTTGCACCCTATGGATTTTTCCACCATGAGGAAACGCATTAACGCACAAAGCTACAAGAATCTGGATGAATTTGAAGCTGACTTTAATCTCATTATTGAAAACTGCATGAATTACAATGGCAAGGATACATGCTTCTACAGGGCAGCTGTTAGATTGAGAGACCAGGGTGGAGCTGTGCTAAGAAAAACTCGCCGAGATGTTCAGAAAATCGGCTTTGATTTTGAAACTGGCATGCACCTGCTTGAACCACCCAAGACTGAGCCATCTGCACCTTTCTCCTGGGATGATGGTAAATACACAAAAGCTATACTGATCAGGGTACAAAATCTGTAGTCCTAATGGCATTGTATGTTTTTTTGCTTATGTAAAAGGGATTTGCTTGTGGACATAAAGCAAACTACACACAGTGCACCCCCTATGATGGTATGAGATCATTAGATTACATGTAAACAAAGTGAAAATTACACATGCATACCCACTGTTATCTTTAATCTGTTCTTCAAAATATAGCTAAACAAATGTTTATTCAAGCACGTCTTTGTGTCTAAGCAATGGCCTTTTCTTGAGAAAATAGTGGTCAGTTGAGACATACTGCTCAGTTTAGTGCTTCCTTAAGACTAAGAATCACTAATGGAATCAGTGAATCTGAATAGCAAGTCAGATCCGAATAATTACATTTTTTTGCAGTTCCCATACCAACCTTTTAACAACTCAATCATTAAATGTTGGCTTTTTACTCTTTCAGTGGACCGCTTATTGGTTCCAGCCAATCGAGAGCACATGTCATTGGAAGAACAGCTGAGGGAGCTACTGGAAAAGTTGGATCTGGCTACAGCAATGAAATCCAGCCCGTCTCGGAGCAGACGACTAAAGCTGCTTAAAAAAATCATTAGTGATGTGAGGATGGAGCTAAGTTTAAAGAAGCTTCTTCCTTCTGTTGGACAGGAGAATTCTTTAGAAGAAGAAGCCGGCTATATCCTTCAAAAAGGTTTGTTGAAAAATATTGGTGTAAATGCTTTTTAGAAATTAACCAGTTGAACGTCTGTCAAATCCTTGTGGGTGACACTTTGACATATCACAAAACCACCCATAATACTGCTCAGTTTTAAGAGAAAATGTAAAAACTATGGAAACCATCGTTCTAATGGTTTCCTGTACTAATATCATTACAAACAATACAAACCATCAATTTTGAACTATTAAAACCAATAAAAATGGTTTTCTGTGGTGTGTTTTGTGACACATTCCATTAGGATTTAGTGGTTTTAACAAGCCACCAATAGAAGGTGACCAGTTATCAGTAGATACCCACAAAGTCCATTACAGTTTCCATTAAAATCAATACATGTACCATTATAACCAGTAAAACCATTACAAATTCTGTGATGGTGTCTTTTTTTTCCTGAGAAAGTCTAGTTTGTTGTCAATAA
The DNA here is from genome assembly GCA_012976165.1 of Labeo catla. NCBI lineage: Eukaryota > Metazoa > Chordata > Actinopteri > Cypriniformes > Cyprinidae > Labeo > Labeo catla. The sequence continues at coordinate 37,258 of VONZ01000466.1, forward strand.
ATTTAATCTGCCATGCATTGCTTTTTTTTTTTTTTGTTAAATTTGTGACAGTTTCTTCTTGTTTCATTCCAGGTGATAAATCTGTCCCACCTAAGCTTGAGCCATCTGGTTCTGTGCCGCCCTTCATTAATGCAGGAAGTCATTCTGAGCCACCCAAACTGAAACCAGTTGAACCCAGTCCCGACAAAACCCGGCGCCACCAGGATAGTATTTCCCAGCCACTCAATGGACTCTCCCATCTGCAGTTAGAGGACAGTGATGTCAGTGTAGTAGCTACATCAACTCTGGCTGAGCCATCAAGCCCAGTAAACCGACGAACGTCTGTGCTTTTCCGCAAATCAAAAAGCACAAGCCCTCAAAAGCCCATGAGAGGTGGTGAAACTCCAAAGGGCAGTTCTCGGCTAGGCACAAAAACATTCTTGTCAGTTGTGATACCACGTCTAGAAACGTTGCTTCACACTAGAAAGAGACCACGGAGTGCCAGTGGAGACAGTGTTGAGGACAAATTGCCCATCAAACGCCTGGACACAGGTAGAACGTGCAGGAAAACAAACAAAAAAGGCAAGACCGACACAGTATGATTAATATAAATGCACATTAATCATAAATGCACTTTCAGGGGCTTTCGCACCAGAGGAACCTTTTCATAGTTCCTAGAACTACTGGCAAAAGTACCTGCTTTCTGGTGTGGTGGCACACCATTTGGAGGAACTAAATTAGCTCCTACTTCAGAGTAGGGTCTGAAACAGATCTATAGGAACCACCAGTGAGTAAGTGTACGCTGATTTGACAAACGCACGTGAAACGCTAGGCATTTTTAAAAAGCCAAGTAAAAATTTATTTCACAAACATGAAAAAACATCTGATAACAGCCTTTATCTACGTGTTGTCTGCAGTGTTTTCTTTTCTCAGATGATATGTAACACTGCAAGTTGTCATGAGAGATTTAGTCAGATTTTCATGTTCTTTCAGTCCCGTAAATTTTGCGTTTCCATTCCATCTCCGTTATCATGAAACCCGTGACACAAAAAAAATAGCTCCAATCACAGAATCCTTCATTCATCAGTTGTTAATGTTTGTAAATGTTGCGAACAAAGACGTCGCTGTCGGCTGCTTCAGAGTTCCTGCTGCCGGTGTGAATGCAACCATGAAAACGGCCCAAAGGGGAAATTGTTTCTCTAGGAACTACCATGCTGGCTAGTTCCTAGAACTACGAGGTGTGAAAGCCCCTTTTGTAATAGGCCAAAGTGCATTTAAGGCTTTTTAAATTTGTCACTAAAAAAAACATGTAAAAAAGTGTGTGCAAAGTATTGCACATGTGCAAAATGTGATTTGTCATGCGAACAACCAGTTTGTAAAAAAGTTTTACAGATTTAAGTAGTTCAAGTAAGCACAGTAGTGGTTTCAACCCAAATATGCAATAGATTAGTGGAACTGATTTCTCCGTCTTTCTCTTTTTCTTGTGTCTGTTAGGGCTGCCAAATGGTTTTGGTCTGAACCCGGAGAAGGAGTTGGTTTCTAGCAGGCAGCTGGAGCCTCGTCGCAGGTGCGCATCTGAATCCAGTATGTCCTCTAGCAGCAGGTGGGTAGTTGAAGTCATGAAGCACTTTTGAGAAGATCAAATTCACCGTGGTGTGACATGCTTTACTTCATCAAAAAACAATTTTCAACAGCATTTTGCTTATTTGACATCGTGTCTAGAAAAGCTGCATGATTTGGGTGAAAATCTAATACATTTTTTTTTTTTTTTGATAAAAATTGCTATTGCAATAATAATAATAATAATAATAATAATAAAAAATCAATAATAATATAATTTTGTGTTTGTTTGTAGAGCTACAGAATTTTGCCAGACATTCTGATTATGTATCCATAAAGCTGTAAAGTATTTAACCCTTTAGCATCCTCACTGAGAAAAATGCAGTGGATTTTCACTTTCATTTCATGCCTTAAGAATCAAACTAATGGCTTAGGCATTGCCAGCACCATGCTTAATAGTTTGAGCTGCACATTGCATCCACAAGTACTCAAACACTCTGATTTATCTTGATTTATGTCGAGTGCTTGAGTAGTCAAAATGGACATCCCTGTAACCCTGCAGCATTCCTTTTTTTCATGTAGAAATTTTTGTCAATCTTCCACACCATCATGTTTTCTTGTCTGTCTTTAGTAGTATTGCAGTTAATCTACCGAAGTGTGGGAAGGGGAAGCCAGCCCTCATCCGGAGGAACACAGTGGAGAATAAGAATGAGATTATTGCTTGCATCGAGAGTAGAAACTTTGCTAAGGCTGCTAGAATAGCTGCTGGTAAGTATCCACATCTGTACGCTTTTAACTGAACTGTAATTTGATCCCAGTACATAATCATAAAAAAAAAAAAAAAAGGTACGGTTCTTTTGTTTTGGTACGCATATGTACCAAAGAAATACAGAGTTGTTTTAACCACTGCACATAGTGAAATTAATTTAAATCTTCTAGCTTCATATATCTTAACATTTTAACAAACTGATTATTAAATTCCAAGATTGATCTTTTAGTCTATGCTGATTCGATTTAGAAGTTAATGTAAAAATAGACTTACGTGCAATTTGATGTGTTTGGATACACTTTTTAAAAAAGTTTTTTTTTAATTTAAGTGTTGATTAATATATATAAAAATAAATAGCAAATCGAGTAGTTTGGGCTCTGTTGTTAATTGTAGCCTTTAATAATGTAGTAATCTGCAAGTGATCAGGCTTCCTATATATAGTTTACAGCATGTGCTGAGACTTTTTTTTTTTTTTAATTCATAAGAAAATTGTAATTGTAATTGAATTAATTTAAAGACAGAGCCACCGTTTGTTTAGTAAACCAGTTTATCAGAACAAGAAAGTGCTTTATTGCAAAGTGTTTAGACGCACAAGAAATTTGTCTTGGTGTCAGGAGCTTCCAGTACAGAAAGTACAGACATAGCACAGACATACATATAATTTAAGGTAATAAAACACTAATTATAAAGAGAGTAAGAAAAAAAAAAGGACAAAAAAACTGACTTTAAAATCGAGTTGAGTACAGAATCGTAATTCTTTTATATAATTTCACCTCAATTGTCCAGCCTTATAAAAATTCAGATTTCACTGCAATATTAACTGCTTCCTGAATTGTCTAAAATTATTGAGATGTTATTATTATTTGCTATATCACTTTAGACATGTATATTATATGTCTGCACCATCATAACATGATCGTTGATATTCCTGCTTTCATAGAAGTTGGCAACAGCAGTATTTGGATGCCTGCTAGTGCTGCTACAGTTCTGGAACCTCTCAAACTAGTTTGGGCTAAATGTAGTGGATACCCCTCCTACCCTGCCCTGGTGAGTCTGAGTATACATGTGTAGAAACCAACTATTTCTATCTCTTTCTTTCTTTTTTTTTTTCATTCTCTTCCCTTTAAAGGAGTCAATTAGAAAATGCAGTTCATTAGGTTCTTTGGGCTGGGGTCTGTCCAGTCCTGCTCATTGAGTACCACTTTCCTACAAAATTAACTTAAATAAATACCACTACATGAAAATAAGTGTCAACAGGGAAGATAAATCTCTTTCATGCTATTTGTATATTGTGTATCCTAAGTGTGACAACTGACGTCACAGCTCATGCACAAGACTGAAGCCATAAGCACCAAGGGGTTTGGCCAAATGAGCATCAGCTCAACAGTTTAATATGAAAGTATAATTAACATAATTTTCACCCATGACTTGTTGGACAATTTCAAGACAAACTTTGCTGTAATCCATTCAAAACTGTTGAAAATTGTACCATTTTTAAAATGAGTGATATTTATATCTCCCCTACTGCAATACTCTCAATACACCAAACAAATTGGTGGTTCTTTTATATGTGTCACACTAAAGGACAGAAATAGTAGTTATTGAAGTATTTCTATTTAATTTTGAACAGGTGGAAAGGAGAACGAAAATAATTTTTAGAAAAACAATATCAACATGTTTTTTAAAACAAAATGGTTTTCATCAACAAAATTCTATCTCTTAATCAATCAGTATGTTACTGAAACTCTTCTACCCCAAAACTGAATGTGTGGCACAGCTAAATATGATCGACATTCAAACTATATTAAGATGTGAATGATTTCTATCATTGTATATGGCTACCCTTTTTTTAAAGCATCATTTTGATTATATTTAATTTCTGCATTGCTCTCTTAGGATCTCATCCCTTCTGGTGAATCCCTGTTAATTGTCTGTCTATACTTCCAGTGTCTTCTGCAAAAACATCAGAAAATAGTTTAATGTAATTATTGCATTTAAGAACACTGAAAATGCTAAAAACAAACAAACAAAAAGAATAAAAATCAATTAAACAAATATTATTTAATTATTTAAAATGCTTCTTAAAGAGTCCTTGTCCTCTGGTGTTACAGTACAGGCATCACACCATGAATCAAGTTCCGATGCTTTACGAAATATAAGAATTGTATTAGATTGTTTGATTCATTCTTTTCAGTACTTTAAAACACTGTTTTGACGTGATAGACAATAGTAAAGATGTTTAATTGAGCCCTTGCTTTCTATCGTGTTTTTTTTTTTTTTTTAAACAACTGGACTTCTTTGGATGTGGGCCTCTTAGGGGCATTGTGTGGAGTCAACCAGTCAGATTAAATCTTACTAGATTGGAAATCTAAAGTGTGCTATTAGAATTATTTAAAAAAAATTATTCCATGGTCTGTCTGAATACTGGATTCTCATTGGCTGGCAGGTATGCAGTAAAACCGTTTATTGCACAGGTAGTTCCAAGTCAGTTTAATCACTGTTCTATATTAATGTGCTGCTTTAATTGATACACACTAACTAACACACATCACTCACACACACAGAGAAAGAGGCAGACATCGGAGATAGCTGAAGGTGCTGAGCACACACTTAAACTTGTTGTCAACTCTTCCCTGTGATTTTTAGTAGTAAAGAAACCTAGATAATAGATCGCTACATTATATTCCTCAGCATATAAAAACACACTTTTTGACGTAATTAATTGTTTGTAGAGAGAGACGCGCACACACACGTTATGTTTCTCTTTCTCTCTCTCTATAATTAATTGAAATAAATGCTATAATTCATTCAAATAAATGTGATCTTACTGCACCATTTCATCTTCATGTCTGAAGCGGACAGTGGAGTCAAAGTGCCTTAACTCAAAGAAATAACTGTCATTTTTACCTATTCTGTCAAATATTGCGCTGCAAAGAGCAATACTAATTTTAACTTGTATATAACTTGGCAAATGACCATGGAATAAGTGGGATAATCAATGGCTTGTTGTGTATTAAAATATTTTAAATGCACTTCGTGGAAGTGCATGGTTCTTTGGCCCTGTGTTGTGCATTTAAAATCTTTTAATAAACGGCAAACCGTTGATTAACTCTTACAAATTGATCTCCAGAGCAATATAGTACATGGACCAAGGGTGACCAGTCCTACTCCTGGAGAATTACTGTCCTGCAGAGTTTAGCACCAACCCCAATTAAACACACCTGAACAAGCTCATAAAGGTCTTACTAGGCTTACTAGAACTTCCAGGCAGGTGTGTTGACGCAAGTTTGTAATTAACTATGTATTTAATAACAAGTGAAAGATCATTTAAATCGTGTATATAATCTAATTAGTATTTATAAAAAAATAACAGTCAAAGGTTCTACTGTTTCCAAGATTGTCCTCATTTTCTGTAACATGTTTTTGTTTTATTATAGATCATAGACCCTCACATGCCACGAGTGGGGTGCCAGCACAATGGAGTCTCTATCCCAATGCCCCCGCTGGACGTTCTACGGATTGGAGAACAGATGCAGTACAAGTCCAAAGAGAAACTTTACCTCGTTCTCTTCTTTGACAACAAACGTAGCTGGTGAGATTTAGATCCTAATTATTGGTGTTTGCCAAGTCAGACATCAGTACTACTATTGCTCATACTTAACGATTTGAGCAAACTAAGTATTGAACATTAACTTGTCCTTGGTTGCATTTGGTTGAACTTCCAGTTAAAATTCACAATTCCAATTTTAATAAATGGCAAAAAAAAAAAAGAACCTTAATGTAAAATTCAAACATTGTTAAAGACCATTAAATAGTCAGTAATGAACTAAGAGCAAATAAACAAATTACAAGCAACAGCACAAACAAAGATACAAAAGAAATTAACAGACTTTCAGGTTAACTGAAGTATTTAGGTATTGCCATTGGGAAGTATTGTCAAGCCCTGATATATGGAAGCCTGTTCCCGTCACAGCTGAGAAAGAATATGATTCTGTAAGTCATAATAATGAGAAACTAAATCTTGTAATAATGATAAACTTTCTCGCAATAATGACTTAGTATCTCTTAATAATGACTTAGTTTCTCATAACTTTCTTATAGTAATTACTTAGTATCTGGTAATAATGACTTAGTTGCTCGTAATAATGAGAAACTTTCTCATAATAATGCGATACTTTCTTGTAATGGAAAAACGTGTGTCTTTTATGCCTGTTCCAAGCAGCGGAGCAGAAGGGAGCTCGCGACACCTGCTGATCAAAGCCATGTAAATGCGAGAACAGAGCACATTATTCAAAACATTCTGCGTAATCCATAATAATAGCATAAATACCATTAACGATAAATTATCAGTATATAAGGCGGCCTTCCATAGTATAAGGTCTTTATTCATTTGTAAAATTCATATTTTTGTTTGCAGCAATACTTCAATACAGAATGGTGATCAAACATATAGAGGATGTTTACCACACGTAGCCCACGTCCATTAAAGAACGCTTCACATTGAAAGCTGTGTGCAAGCATCTTTCAAGCAGTTTGCCATCCATTCTAAATGATCATCTTAAAGATGTTTCCTGTATGTCTAGATTATCCTCCAGATGAATATGCACTTCAAATAGAAACAGCCACCTCCATGAAATACGTGCGTTATAAAATGCTTAACGTGACTTAATGTAGGCTAAAGTATTAACCATGTATAGTCCATTAATAAACTGTATGTCGAATTTTGACATTTTATATCACTGTTTTCGTCCATAAAGCCATGTTAAGAGTTTTCTAGCTATATAATGGTTTTCTATTGTATTTTGTTTAACGTATATCGAATGTTGTGCTGTATATATTATTATTATTATTATTATTATTATTATTATTATTAAACATGTTTCCATGTAACAAATTTAGACTTCAAATCATGTAAAGAAAACAGTAGAGTATTTATGTATTTGTTTGTAGAGAATTAGGCAAATAAAAACTTTATTAAGGCAGGACACGACAGGGAGAAATAGTTTTTTCCATCTACATCTGTCAATTTTTGAGATTTTGGGCTTTTTGGCTTTTCATAAAGCATTTTTCAGACTAGGAGAAAGAAAAGATCCAAAATACACTTTTTGTGTTTATTGTATTGCATTTTATCTATTTGTGTCTGCGGATTTCTAATATAGTTCATATCTTTAAAGGCCATTTTCTCAAAATGATTTTTTTCCCCCTGCACTCAGACAAAAATCTCTACTTAAGTAGCAATTAAATACATATTCCAATCTGTATTTTGAAGGTTTTGTTCATATATAATTTGCCTAATTTTATGCAACAGTTCATTCCTAAAAAGGGTGAATATTATTATTATTATTATTATTATTATTATTTGTCTGGCTGTTATTTTTTTTATTTTATGTTTTGATTTGGTTTTTTGGAGTGATTAAAAAGAGAAATCCAAACTTCTGTCTTGAAAAACCTTTGAGAAAAGATTTTTGAACTCAACTTCATCCAGTGTTCAGGTTTTTGCTCTAAAAATCTATGCAAATTAGTACATATTTAAACAACATTTCAGAAAATTTGTAATACAAAAATGTTTGCAGTACTTAATGTAATTAATCAACTGGGGAAGCATATATATATATATATATATATATATATATATATATATATATATTTGTTTTTTTTTATTCATTTGATTGTGTGTGCTGTTTTCCTTGTCCAGGCAGTGGCTTACTAAATCCAAGATGGTTCCTCTTGGTATTGACAAAACTGTCGACAAGATTAAAATGATGGAGGGCCGCACCTCAGCCATCCGCAAGGCTGTTCAGACTGCCTTCAACCGTGCCATGAACCATCTGAATCGAGTCCAGGATGAACCTATTAGCGACCTCAGTGATGTTGACTAAGACTGGCAATGCAGGCACATTTCAAAGCCTTACTAATCGTCATTCCTGACTGGCACCCGCTGTGCGACTTCTGTATTTTCTTTTACTCCATACCTGCCACTCCTGTCTCATTTACACAGAAGTCCTTAATCAATTCTGTAAATAATATTAATTGCTTAACACTAACTTATTCTTCAGATTGACTGTAATGGGTACTGTACATAAATTTTTTTTTTCGTATTTATACATTTTAGCGAATTATACCAAGCGTATTTACTCATTGATGCTGGAACAAATGGACAAAATAAATTGTGTGAAACTAAAGCAAAAGAATACTGTAATCAGGGCCAGAACATAATGTGAGAGTACTTGCTTTTTATGTTTAAATTATTGAAGTTTGTACACAGGCTTTTATTTGGCATTGTTTTTGTAACCTAAGAATGTTTTTACAACAATTTTAACATATATTGATGTATTTATATAACTAAATGTATAACTTTATTGGTCTTTTCATATTAGAAAGGCATGTTATGAAAACCACAAGTGCGTTATTCTGATATTCTAATGAAACCAAAAAAAAAAAAAAAGCTGCCCAGACTTTTGTTTGTGTTGAGTGAGTGGTTTCAACTGTTTTTTTTTGTTGTTTTGTTTTGTTTTTGTTTTTTTTAACTGTTTGTATTTGTATGTGAGAACTCCATAATGGCTGTAGGATACTGTACTTGTACTGTTGTTAATTTATTGTGGGTTGGGTAGTACTTTCATTCACCAGAGAATGGATAAAAAAGGTTTTACTGAACTGTATGAGTTTTTTTTAAGCCTAGTGGCTATGCCTGTTTACAGTCACTTCCTTAATTTAGGTTTACGCTGGGCTGCAGTAGGGAGTTTTTGGATTTTTTTTTTTTAAACCATATGTCAGTTGTATTAGTGGATATTAGAATTAATAATGGAATTGTCCTTTTTTATTTTTTTAATAAATTCATAAATAAGCTAGTTACGTCTCAAGTTCATTAAAAAATATACTCCACATACATATGTACTTTATAGCACATAATATTATTTGCATGGCAGTTTAAAACAACTGTATGTAAGTTTGTTTTTGTTTTTTTTCTTTTAACTTGAAATATCAGATTCAAAGTTTGTTTCTATTCAAAATAGGCTTCTGTTTTCCACTATGGAATGCTAAGGCTGCCATAATTATAAATAAATAAATGTAAAAAGCAAATATAAATAAATATATAAATACATATACAAAGAAAAGTAAAAAAAAAGAGAAAAGCAAAATAATAATAAATCATTTTATTTCCTTATGTATTTTTTCCTCACATTTATTTTATTCTTTTATTTATACATTTATTTATTTTCACTTTTATTTATTTTCACATTTATGTATTTATTTACACATTTCTTTCTTTATTTATATCCACATTTATTTCTTTTCACATTTAATTATTTCTACACTTCTTCATCTGTAGGGTAATGAGGAGGGCGTGTTTTACCTCAGAAATAGCAATAGAGCCAGAGTAGGAGTAAGCTTTGAGGCCACAGTGACACCTTGTGGTGCCCAAATGAGTGTGTAGCCAACATGACGCACATGTTGATAGTGTGGGATGAATGACTTAGATGGGCAATATGGCCAAAATCTTATATCATCGGTTATTTCAATTTCTAAGGGAAGGCACAAATCACGTGGGTGCATTTGCTGAAATTCGCGAAAGTGTGCAATCGCTTTCTTATGCGCTTTGTTTTTTTATTTCACTTTTCAACACATACAACGCATGTTTCTAAAGATTCGAGATAGAACCAGGCGTCAATTGATTTGTTGTATTGCGCCACTTCCTGTGTGGACAGTCACCGCATCAACTGATTATAATGGCTTCTCTTGACACGGCTTTATTTTATACGGATTAATCACACATCTCAGGCCAGTCATCAACTGGAAATATATGGAGGTAATTTTGTCCCAATATTCATCAAACAAATCCAGCGTTTTGCAAATAAACACAATCTGCTTTGCAAAGAAAAACTCAACTTTTAAACAAACGCAAAGTGATTTGCAAATACAAAACTCTGAGAGAAAATGCAGTGGTATGGACAAATATATGTATTGTGTGTTACAACTGTGAGACTGTATAATGAGAAAACTTGGCTTGATTTTCTTACAAATACCTGCAGGCAGATTTTCTCACAAATGCAACTGAGCAACTTCCTTTCCCAAAAACAGCAGATGGCGCTGTCGGCCAATTTACGCTAGTCTCCTGAGACCCGAAACACCTGTTTAACTTTTCAGGGAATACAACAGACCAACATGAGTGGGGAACAGGTGAGCTTCTGTTTTACTATATCTAAAATGAACCATTGAGATGTTTTCACAAAGCAACCCTATTCTACAATGTCAGTGAAATTCACAATAAGTGCTGAAAAGTTAACAACTTTATAGCCCAGATTGATGATTTCAAAAATCAGTAGTGACATGGCTAAACACTTAACTATGCAGTCTTTCCCTATAAAAACTGATTCATTCTCCGTACTTCTTTTCCTCTGTTGGATCACGGGATATATACGTTGTATACATACAATTGTTCAACATTCGAAACAATGCAGGAGTATAATAATATATCATGTCACAATATATTGTACTAAAATGCAAATGTGTTGTGGATGGCGACAACTGCGTGCCAACAATTAAAGTGTTTTGAATTTTATTTTTACATTACGTATAGTAAGAATTATTGTCGTTATATATGTTGAGACAGCCTACAGTGGAGAGAAATATAATATAAAGTATAAGTATAAAACTACACATAGACAACCTAGTAGGCTAATTTAATTATGCAAATAGGCTACTATAATCAGACTAGTAGTTCAGTTGAGCTTTATTGTGATTCAGCTATATAAATGTACCGAAACATAATCTAAACATTAATATTCCTTATGAAAATTAACCATGGTTTTACTAAATAAATACCATGGTATTTGTAGTAAAGCTGCTATTATAGAAATGGTAACCTGCTAAAAAACATGGTTACCACACTTTTACTATAGTAAAACCAACTTTAGTTTTCAGAAGGGATATCATAGTTTATTATTATATTTATGTTTACATATAGCATAGTTTATATACACGCCTTGTACATTTAAAACTAAAAGTGGCCTGTAAGGAGACATTTCATATTTCAAACAATATTTTACTCTGAATTCAGATTTTAGTCTGACAATAGCCTGTTTGGAAAAATCCATCTAAAAATATATAGCTTTTTATATATATCAGAGCAAAATTTTAACTCATGAAGTTAAGAATCAAAGGCTACTGTCAGGAATTATATTTGTGGCTCTTCAAAATGCAAACATTCGTCATCTGAGTCACTCCGAGAAGAGTCCTTGCTGTCCAGAGTGTGTCTTCACCCGTGTAGGCATTTTAGTATTACAATATACTGTGATATGATACAGTATATTGTTATTATACCCCTGTGTTGTTTTGAATGTTGAACAATTGTATCAACATATGTATATATTCTATATCCCGCGATCCAACAGAGGATATGGAGAATAGATCCGCTTTCCTAGTTACATGTTTAGCCATGTCTCTACTGATTTTTGAGATAATCAATCATGTTAACTTTACAGCACTTATTGTGAATTTCACTGACATTGTAGTATAGGGTCACTTTGTGAAAACATCTAAATGGTTAATTATAGATATAGTAAGACAGAAACTCACATGTTCCCCACTCATGTTGGTCTGCTGTATTCCCTGAAAAGGTAAATGAGTGTTTTGGGTCTCAGAAGACTAGTGTAAATAGACCGACAGTGCCATCTGCTGTTTTTCTTTCTTTTTTCTCTTTTTTTTTTGAAAAGTTGCTCAATTGCATTTGTGAGAAAATCAAGCCAAGTTTCCCCATAAAAAGGCAACTGAGTCTCACAGCTGTAACACACAATACATATATTTGTCCATACCACTGCATTTTCTCTCAGATAGAGTTTTGTATTTGCAAATCTACGGAGCCCCTTAAGGGACATGGTGGCAAAAAAAAAATCAGATTGAGTAAAAAAAAAAAAAAAATTCAGGGTGGGAGGAAAAATATTTTTCAGAAAAAAAGAAAGACCAAATAAGGAATTATTAAAAATATATTCTATGTACCTGCAAGCAGATGAGCCCATATGAGCTCATAGAAAACCGCACGTAACTTGGCTTAAGAAGATATAATTGATATAAAAAGCCAACATTTTATATTTTATTAAAAATATAATACAGGCAATTAATGAAGTAATCCATTAAGCCAGTGGTTCACAAACTTTCTACAGTGGCGTACCCCCTAGAGCATTTAACATTCTTCTGAGTACCCCTACCGCAGTCACCTTTTCCATTACAATATTTGCCCCCTTAAATTGATTTACATGTGCATTTTTTACCATTAGAGAGGTTAGCAGGTTTTCTAGCCTCATCAATTGTATGTCATGCATGTCATATTCTTAACATTACATTAAGTGTATTAATATAATAAAGGCAAAATGAAGTGATGTTTGTAGATTCAAACTAAATCGCCAGTAGGTGGCAGCATGTCACTGTCTTAATGAGAAAGGCGTCGCGTCATTCATTCAATAACTAAGCAAATGGTTGTAGTTATGAATGGGTTATTAATCACGAACTCTCCGAATGGTTCAAATCTGCAGATTATTTCAGCAACGAAACACCGCTGCTGCTTCGAGACAAGCCAGTTCTGTTGCGGATTTTGTTGAAACTATTATTTCGTTGTAAAATATAACAAACATCTGTCACGTTTGCACAGGGATGAGACCAGAAACAGGAGTAAGCAGAGTAACTTGAATGTTTATTAACAGTTTTCAAGGTGAACAATGCAGGAAGTAATGTCTGTGAAGTAGCTTATCTGACAGTCCTTGTTGTGAGGTTTGATGAGCAGTCCGAGGAGCAGAGCAGAGAAGTTGTTGCACAGACTGGAGAATCCGAGAAGCATGAGGTCTGGAGCTAGCGTAGGGGAAGTGAACGATAGACCAGACAAGGACTGAATGAAAGGAGAGTCTATTTATAGGGCGTGGTAATGAGATTCAGGTGTGTGTGATCAGAAATTCGGTGAGGCAGAACGAGTGGGCGGTGCTGTAGGTGACTGATGGAGGTGGCTGTGGTGAATGCCTGACATTACCCCCTCCTCCAGGGGTGGTTCCCGATGCCCTAACACGACGTTGAGGATGGCTGCGACTGCGAGGGGCCGGCCGATTTGGGTGGCTGCGGTGGAATTCCAGCAAGAGTAATGGATCCAGGACATCATCTCTATTCACCCCTCCCAGTCCACGAGATATTCCAGGCGACCCCCTCGACGTCGCGAGTCCAGGATCTCGTGCACTGTGAAGACTGAGGGTTGGTCCAACACTTCCAGAGGAGGGGGCTCAGCTTCAGCTCCAAGGGCTTCTGTGGCAGAGGGAGAGAAGGTTTTTAGTAGGGAGACGTGAAAGGTGGGATGAATGCGATACCTGGGTGGGAGCTGAAGCTGGAATGTCACATCGTTGATCTGCCTCAGGATGCGAAACGGACCAATATAGGGAGGACTCAGCTTATGGCAGGGCAGACGTAGTCCCAGGTCATGGGTGGAGAGCCAGACTAGATCCCCTGGTTGGTAGTTGGGTGCAGCTTTCCTCCTGGCATCAGCGAAGCTCTTATGTCGACGTACTGCCCGCTGTAGATGGTGATGAGCTGAGTCCCACACTCTCTCGCTTTCTCGAAACCAGTGGTCGACAGCTGGAACATTAGAGGGTTCCTCCGTCCAGGGGAACAGCAGAGGCTGGTATCCGAGTACGCACTGGAAAGGTGTTAGGCTGGTGGTATCTTGGCGGAGGGAGTTTTGTGCATACTCGGCCCATGGGAGGAACTTGCTCCAGCTGTGTTGGTCATCTTGGCAGTATGCCCGGAGGTAACGTCCCAGCTCCTGGATCTTCCTCTCAGTCTGGCCATTAGTCTGTGGGTGGTAACCGGAAGAAAGGTTAACTGTAACACCAAGCAGCTTAAAGAAAGCTTTCCATACATGAGAGGTGAATTGAGGACCCCGGTCCGACACTATCTCCTCCGGGAGACCAAAATGTCTGAAGACCTGGTGAAACAGATGTTCAGCCGTTTCCATGGCCGTGGGTAGGCCCCTCAGAGGAACCAGTTTACAGGCTTTGGAGAATCTGTCAACAATGACCAGGACACAGGTGTTACCTTCAGAGTCAGGCAGGTTGGTGATGAAATCCACTCCTAGATGGGACTAGGGCCTCTGTGGGATGGGTAGTGGAACCAGTTTTCCTGTAGGAAGTTGACGGGGTGAGTTAGACTTGGCACAGACTGAGCAGCTTTGGACGTACCTGATGGTATCCCGGTGCATACTGGGCCACCAGTAACGAGTTTGCAAAAGCGAGAGGGTCCTACTGCTGCCTGGGTGTCCAGAGCCCAGAGACCCGTGAGCTGTGCCCAGAAGGGTTTGACGTTTGGAGAGGGGCACGTAGGTCTTCCCCTCTGGGCATTCCGACGAAGCTGGCTCCTGGAGGGTGGCTCGCTGAATAGCCTGGTCCAGTTCCCAGATGACAGGGCTGACGATTAGGTCGGAGGGTATAATGGGTTCAGGTTATGAAGTTGTTTCAGGAGAAAATTGTCGAGAGAGAGCATCCGCGGGAATATTCTTTGAACCAGGTCTGTAGGTGATGGTAAACTGGAAGCGTGTCAAGAAGAGAGCCCAACGGGCTTGTCTTGGGTTTAGACGCCGGGCTTCTCTGAGGTACTGCAGGTTCTTGTGATCGGTGATGATGGCGAATGGATGAATTGCTCCTTCTAGCCAGTGACGCCACTCCTCCAGGGCCAATTTGATTGCCAGCAGTTCTCGGTTCCCAGCGTCGTAGTTCTGCTCCGCTGGAGTCAGCTTACGGGAGAGAAAGGCACAGGGATGGAGGAGAGAGGAGTCGCCGACCGCTTGAGATAGCACAGCTCCAACTCCAATGGTGGAGGCGTCGACCTCCACAGTGAATGGGCGTTCAGGGTCCGGATGGTGTAGGACAGGAGCGGTGCTAAAGATGGTCTTCAACTGCTGGAAAGCTTCGTGGGTGGCGGGGTTCCAGATGAGATGTTTAGGTTTACCCCGCAGGAGGGAGGTTAATGGAGCGGTGATGGAACTGTAATCCTTGATGAACCTGCGATAGAAGTTGGTGAAACCTAGGAAACGTTGGAGTTCCTTGACGCTGTTGGGTAGTGACCACTTCTGGATGGCATCGACTTTCCCCTGGTCCATTTGCATGCCCTCGGCGCTGATGTTATAGCCCAGGAACTGAACTGAAGGTTGGTGGAATTCACACTTTTCTAGTTTGAGAAATAGACTGTGGTGACGGAGTTTCTGAAGGACCTGCAGGACGTGCTGGCGATGTTCGGCCTGGTTCCGGGAGTAAATTAAAATATCATCAATGTAGACGACCACAAACCGATGCAGGAACTCCCGGAACACCTCATTCATAAACGTTTGAAAGACGGAGGGACTGATGGATAAACCGTACGGCATTACCCGGTATTCGTAGTGCCCCGTGGGTGTAATGAAGGCCGTCTTCCACTCGTCTCCCTCACGAATACGAACGAGGTTGTATGCACTCTGCAGGTCCAGCTTCGTGAAGACCTGGGCTCCACGAAGCTCTTCGAGGGCGGCAGGAACCAGGGGTAGAGGATATGGCTGCTGGACGATCTGTGAGTTAAGTTGTCGGTAGTCAATGCATGGTTGTAAACCTCCATCCTTTTTGCCCACGAAGAAGAAGCTTGAAGCGGCCGGCCAGGGGGTAGACCTTTCCCTTTGGTAGTTTCGCTTCAGGCAGCAGGTCAATCGCACAGTCCCATGGCCGGTGTGGTGGAAGATAGGTGGCTGCTTGTTTGCTGAATACATCCTGGAACGCCATATACTCCGCCGGGATTTCTGGAGGATTTTCAGGTTCGGGGCTCTCCACTTGGGTAGAACCGGAACGGGTGGTGGTCTTGGAATTGGAGAGACATTGTTCGTAGCAGCGTTCACTCCAGTCGGTGACGTCACAGGGATCCCAGCGGAGAGTGGGGAGATGTTGCTGTAGCCAGGGGCGTCCCAGGATGATACTCACGGTGGAATCCTCAAGTACCAAGAACTGCATCCGTGATAGATGCAGCTGGTTTATACATTCCTGTGCGATGAAGTTGCCGGAGGACCCTGAATCAATTAGAGCAGAAACAGACAGCGAACGATCAGCAGTATGCAGTATAACAGATAATAAAGTGAGGTGAGTGGTTTCAACGTCAGATTGTATGGTACTCACCACTGGGCGTGGGGGCCGGACTGGACAGTTACGGATGTGATGACCAGGTTGACCGCAGTATATACATAATCCCATAGTGATACAACGATTTCTTTCTGTGCGGGAAAGGCGAGTGGAATCCACTTGCATGGGTTCTGGTACTGGTGGATTAACAGGCACCGAAGCAGACTGAGAAGCGGTTACAGGGGGCTGGCAGGCGGCTAGTCACTGCGAAACATTGGTGGTACGTTGTAGGAAAGTTTCAAGTCCAATGGAGTCATCATACAATGACATGACTAGGCGCCGAGGAGTGCGACTTCGTTCCAACCACTAGCCGCCGCCAGCGTGTAGTCATTCACCGAAGAAGTGCCCTGTTGCAGACGGAACAGCTGATCGGAAGTGGTTAATGTGTCGGTAGCGGTACTGAAAACTTCTGAGAAATGTGCAATAAACTGTTCAAATGAATTAATTATGGGATTATTAGCGTTCCAGATAGCTTTAGCCCATTGGAGGGCCTTACCGGTCAGGAGGGAAATGAGAAATGCCACTTTTGCACTTTCCGATGTAAACTGTTGTGGTTGCATCTAGATGAACAAGTTAACTTGGAGGAGGAAACCGCTACACTCAGCCGCTTCGCCCGCAAATGTTACGGGCATGGCCATGGGACAACCTGAGGCAGAAGGTGGGGTAGGTGTTGCTTTTAGAGCCGCCTTGAAGGCATTCACCAATTCCATGAGTGGGTCTGTTGCAGGAGGTGCTTCGGTGCTCATTATCGGTGTCGGTCTGGTCTTCTGTCACGTTTGCACAGGGATGAGACCAGAAACAGGAGTAAGCAGAGTAACTTGAATGTTTATTAACAGTTTTCAAGGTAAACAGAATGCAGGAAGTAATGGCTGTGAAGTAGCTTATCTGACAGTCCTTGTTGTGAGGTTTGATGAGCAGTCCGAGGAGCAGAGCAGATAAGTTGTTGCACACACTGGAGAATCTGAGAAGCATGAGGTCTGGAGCTAGCGTAGGGGAAGTGAACGATAGACCAGACAAGGACTGAATGAAAGGAGAGTCTATTTATAGGGCGTGGTAATGAGATTCAGGTGTGCGTGATCAGAACGAGTGGGCGGTGCTGTAGGTGACGTGGCTGATGGAGGTGGCTGTGGTGAATGCCTGACAACATCATTGACAATATTGTGTTTAAAATATAGGCTACATTTAAAATGTCACTTAATATTACCATTTTTGTTGAACTGCTATATAAAATCAGTGTTGCATTTGCAGATGTTTGGATATTGCATTCTTGTATGAAAAACAATAACTCACACAGAGTATTTTTCTGTATAGAAGAGAGTTTTTATATTTCAGCCATTTTTGTTAGCTCCGGCGCCTCAAGCGCACATATTCGCTACAAACAGCGCAGCCTGTTCATTATTAAAAAAATACACAGAATCACCCAAACAGATAAAAAGCTACACTAGTCAATTTAATTCATGTCAAGAACATACAAAGCCCGGTTAATTTAATGGTTTAGCTGCAAATATATTGCGAATATGGAAACATTTGGATTTGTGCTGAAGGAGAGCGATACGTGAGCCCATACTGTCACCACCGCGGTCTCTGTGGCTTCCTCTAACCGCTGTCAGCGGGAACCCTCACCGGAGTTCTAACCCACTACATATCCCACAATGCCGTACCTGGGGGTCCCCACTTCCGGTTTCGGGTCTCTCGTAGCGCTTCCTCTCTGGCGGCCATTTTAGGCCGCCGGTCGGAGACGCTCAGTGCGAAGTTTGGTTAGTTTGACTATCATCCTGAGCGTTTTCATTGCTGGTGTTTTTCCGTTGCCGATTGGACTGTGTTTATCGTGTTTTGATTTATCGCTGCCTGCCCCGACCTTCTGCCTGGACTATCGTTTATTCTCTGGATTTTCCCCGTTGCACTGTTTGCTGGTGTTTAACTCTGCCTGTCTGACTTCGAGTTTGTTAATAAACATGTCGCAAATGGATCCCACGCCTCCCGAGCAGTCACTGACCGCACAACAGAAAACTTCGCCGCCATTGGATCCAGCGACCTCCCAGGCGACGCCATCGGCAAGTCCCGCGACAGTTCATCAGATAACAACCGAGCTGTCTGCGCAAGCATCTACCCTGATGGCTCACCAGCACCAATTGGATCGCCTCACCGAGCTCACGGGGCAGCTTGTGCAAGCACTGCAGGGCCTCCAGCTAACACCACCTGCCACGCCACCACCCGCGGCGCCGCCCGCGATCACGCCAGCACCGGGGGCGCAGGCGTTTGCCGCCAGTCCGCGTTTGGCGTTCCCTGAGAAGTTCGACGGCTCCCCCGCCAAATGTAAGGGATTTCTTTTGCAGTGCTCTCTCTTTGTCAGCCAGCAGCCGCACTTATACCCGACGGATGAGGCTAAGATCGCCTTTGTGTGTTCACTGCTTTCTGGACGAGCTTTGGAGTGGGCCACCGCGGTTTGGCGGCTGGATCAGCCCACCTTCCCGTCGTTTCAAGCCTTCCTACAACGTTTCAAAGAGGTGTTCCAACCAAGCTCGGAGAACGGTGAGGCGGGTGAACAGATCATGGCACTGAAACAGGGCCGTAGGACCGCGGCGGACTACGCATTAAGTTTTCGCACCCTCGCGGCCCAGAGCGGCTGGAATGACGGTCCCCTCAAGCTCCACTACAGGAAGGGGCTGAACGCCGAGTTACAGGTAGAGCTGGCCTGCCGGGATGAGGGATTACCGTTAGAGCAGTACATCGATCTATCCATCCGAGTCGACAACATCATGCGTGCACGTAAGCCCAGCCGCCAATGTATTGCCATGCCTTCGCCTGTATCAGTGGTTGATGCGGTACCTGAACCCATGCAGATCGGAGCTACCAAGTTGTCTGTTGAGGAACGTGAGAGGAGACTTCGAGGTAACCTGTGTCTCTACTGCTGTCAACCAGGGCACATCCGGGCCACCTGTCCCACGCGACCACCACGTCAACGAGCCGCGGTGAGTAACGATGAACCTCCATTAAGTCGGTGTGAAATTCCGGTCGTGCTGGGCTACGGGGATGTCACGATTAAGACCACCGCTCTCATAGAGTCTGGAGCTGCTGGAAATTTTATTGATGCTGCATTCGTAGCCGCTAACCAAATACCTGTTTTCTCTTGCTCTCCACATGTGACAGTGGCAGCCCTCGACGGACGACCATTAGGCTCTGGCAGAATCCTACACACCACTACCGATCTCATCCTCCGCCTAGCTCCTGATCACCATGAAACCATCCGTCTCTTTGTAATTTCATCACCCCACTCACCCATTGTCCTAGGATACCCCTGGCTCAACCTCCACGGACCCACCATCTCCTGGAATCATTGCATTATCACCAGCTGGTCACCTTTCTGTCACAAGCACTGCATTCAGCCTGGGAACCCGTCTCGACCACCGTCCTGCTCACCATCCTCAACCAACGCCATACCCGCCGTATACCAAGACCTGCTCGAGGCCTTCAGCCAGCAAAAGGCTACCCAACTACCACCTCATCGCCCGGGTGATTGCGCCATCGACCTGATACCTGGGGCAGCTCCCCCTAGGGGGCGCATCTTCCCACTGTCGCAGGCGGAATCAGCTGCCATGAACGTATATTCAAGAGGAGCTGGCTAAGGGTTTCATCAGGCCCTCCACCTCCCCTGCATCCGCAGGTTTTTTCTTTGTCAAGAAAAAGGATGGAGGCCTCCGTCCTTGTATCGATTACCGTGCCCTCAACGAACTTACCATCAAGTACCGCTACCCACTTCCACTTGTCCCTTCGGCCCTGGAGCAGTTACGTTCTGCCAAGATCTTCACTAAACTGGACTTGAGGTCGGCCTACAATCTCATCAGGATCCGCTCCGGGGACGAGTGGAAGACCGCCTTCTCCACGACCAGCGGACACTATGAGTACCTGGTAATGCCCTTCGGGCTGGCCAACAGTCCATCATACTTTCAGGCTTTCGTCAATGAAGTGTTCCGCGACATGCTCAACAGATGGGTAATCGTTTACATTGACGATATTCTCATATACTCAAGCTCCTACTCCGAACACGTCACCCACGTCCGGGCCGTTCTGCAACGCCTCATCTCTCACCAGCTTTTCGCTAAGGAAGAGAAATGTGAGTTCCACCTAGATAAAATCTCCTTCCTCGGATATATCATCAGCCTTGAGGGGGTTGCCATGGACGAATGCAAGGTCAACGCTGTCCTGAACTGGCCGCGCCCAACCACTCTCAAGGAACTCCAACGGTTCCTCAGATTTTCAAACTTCTACCGACGTTTCATCCGAAATTTCAGCTCCGTGGCAGCGCCACTCACCGCCATGGTAAAGAGGGGAGCTTCACGCCTCACCTGGTCTCAATCGGCACTCCAGGCCTTTGATGAGTTACGTCGTCGCTTCACCACCGCACCCATTCTCCACCATCCCAACCCCGACAGTCCTTTCGTGGTGGAGGTGGATGCTTCAAGCACAGGAGTCGGGGCTGTGCTCTCACAACGCCAGGGGGAACCAGCCAAGATGTTCCCGTGTGCTTTCTTCTCACACAAACTGAGCCCTGCAGAGAAGAACTATGATGTGGGTAATCGAGAATTACTAGCAATCAAGTTAGCCCTGGAGGAGTGGCGGCACTGGCTTGAGGGGGCCAAACACCCCTTCACCGTTCTGACGGATCACAAAAACCTCGAATATCTCCGCTCGGCTAAGCTCCTGAATCATCGGCAGGCTCGCTGGGCATTGTTCTTTTCGAGGTTCAACTTCTCCGTCACCTATAGGCCCGGCTCCCAGAACACCAAGGCCGACGCCCTCTCACGCCTCCACGAACCCGAACCCCCAACCGACAACCCTGAATCCATACTGCCTCCCTCCATGATTCTAGCACCTGTGACCTGGGACCTCATGACAGAAATCACAGAAGCCCAGGTGCAGGATCCCGCCTACCCGCCGGCCTGCTGCAGCCCTTGCCCGTGCCACAACGCCCATGGTCCCATATAGCCGTCGACTTTGTCACGGACCTTCCCCCCTCTAACGGTAATACCACTATCCTGTCCATAATAGACCGTTTCTCAAAGGCCTGCCGCTTCATCCCTCTAGCCAAGCTCCCCACGGCCATGGAAACCGCAGAGTTACTGTGCAACTGGGTATTTAGACTCTACGGCCTCCCAGAGGACATTGTTTCTGACCGCGGGCCCCAGTTCTCCTCACGTCTCTGGTCAAGCTTCTTCAGCCTCTTCGGAGTTAATGTGAGTTTGACTTCAGGATACCACCCCCAGGCCAATGGACAGGTAGAGAGACTAAACCAGGAGTTGACCCGCTTCCTCCGCACCTACTGTCATAACCAACAGGACACCTGGAGTCGATACCTTTTCTGAGCTGAATACGCCCAGAATTCCCTGCGCAAACCCTCCACTCAACTCACCCCGTTCCAGTGCATCCTAGGCTTCCAGCCCCCTCTCTTTCCCTGGTCCGGAGAGCCCTCAAACCTACTCGCGGTCAACTCCTGGTTTCAGCAGAGTGAGGAGACATGGAACCAGGCCCACGTCCATCTTCAGAGCGCTATCCGTCGCACCAGAGTCCAAGCCGACCGAAGACGTCGTCCCAACCCTCCTTACGAGCCCGGACAATGGGTGTGGCTCTCCACCCGGGACCTGCGCCTTCGTCTACCAAGCAGAAAATTAAGCCCCAGGTACGTGGGTCCGTTCCAAATCATTAGACAAATTACACCAGTTTCATTCAGATTAAGACTACCGTCAGAATACCGTATCTCACCCACCTTTCATGTTTCCCTGTTAAAGCCCGCTGACAGTCCAGAAGGAGGGGAGATCCTAGATGAGACCGCCTCCCAGGGACCTCCCCCCATCATCATCGATGGCAAGGAGGTCTATCAAGTCAGAGCCATCTTGGACTCCCGGCGCCGGCGAGGTCACCTCCAGTATCTGGTCGATTGGGAGGGGTTCGGCCCAGAAGAAAGATCCTGGGTCCCTGCCACGGACATTCTCGACCCCTCCCTCACCGTCGACTTCCACTTGTCGCATCCAGATCGACCAGCCCCCCGTGGAAGAGGTAGACCCCGGCGCCGGCCTCCTCCTCGCGCCAGGAGTCGCGCGCGGGGGGGGGGGCTCTGTCACCACCGCGGTCTCTGTGGCTTCCTCTAACCGCTGTCAGCGGGAACCCTCACCGGAGTTCTAACCCACTACATATCCCACAATGCCGTACCTGGGGGTCCCCACTTCCGGTTTCGGGTCTCTCGTAGCGCTTCCTCTCTGACGGCCATTTTAGGCCGCCGGTCTGAGACGCTCAGTGCGAAGTTTGGTTAGTTTGACTATCATCCTGAGCGTTTTCATTTCTGGTGTTTTTCCGTTGCCGATTGGACTGTATTTATCGTGTTTTGATTTATCGCTGCCTGCCCCGACCTTCTGCCTGGACTATCGTTTATTCTCTGGATTTTCCCCATTGCACTGTTTGCTGGTGTTTAACTCTGCCTGTCTGACTTGGAGTTTGTTAATAAACATGTCGCAAATGGATCCCACGCCTCCCGAGCAGTCACTGACCGCACAACACATACTTTCAGTTTCGCTTTATTTCAGAATCAGAATCAGAAAGAGCTTTATTGCCAAGTGTGCTTACACACACAAGGAATTTGTTTTGGTGACAGAAGCTTCCAGTGCACAGACAGGATCACAAGTGACAAGACACAGATAACAGAAATAAACAAGTGATTAGAATAAATATATGAAAAGACACAAACAATAGACAAAAAAATGAGTGATTAGAATAAGTATGTGAAAGACAATACACAAGACAATATAATGTAAGTACAGATGTTCTATATACAAATTATACAAAGGAACTGAGTGTATGGAATCTATAATAAATATAATAAATATAAGTATGGATAGCAATATTTATAGGTAAATAAGCTTATACCTATATTATTATATAATATACTACACTATATTATATTTATTCATTAAACCTGAATAAGTTATAGTTTTTTGGTTTTGGTTTTTGGTCTGTTCTGAATACTGTTAAATTTAAAGGATTTGTTGTGGAGTGCAGGGAACTAAAATAGCCTAGGTTATGTGTGTTTCTAATGTTGGCATTATAACATACGCTGTAGGCCTGCTGGTAGTATTATTTATAGGCTTAATAGGCTACATGACTTTATTTGTTTTATTTTTCCTTTCAAAAACTTAAAATTATGTTTTTTTTAAACAAGCAGCAAACCAGTTAACCATGGTTTTACTACAAATAAAACCAAACAACCATGGTATACTTAAACCATTGTAACTACAAATACCGTCTATTATAATAGCAAGTTGCATTTATGACTATCTGCTTTATTGAGAGTAATACTAAGGGTATTAATATTAAAATTGTTATTAGTATTAACAGCATTTATTAATACCGAGTTGGGCCCCCGCTGGCACTATTTTAGTACATTAATCCACATTAAGCGTTTTAGAATGTTCCAAAATCGTGCCTTAAACTATAAGGAATTAAATGACTGTATTTATATAATAGGCCTACTTGAGTCCAAGTTCAATATAAAACTCTTATGAACCGTTCCGTTGTGAAAATACTGAGATGAATAAACAGGAAGTGTTTGTCCGAGCTCAACCGGTTTTGCGAGAGAACGCAAACATCTTTGCGAGAGAATGCAAAAGTTTTGCAAGGGAACGCAAAAAACTTTGCGAGAGAACGCAAAGTTTCTCATGGGAACGCAAAAGTTTTGCGAGAGAACGCAAAAAAAAAAACTTCTCACCCTGAATTTTTTCCACCCACCCCGATTTTTTTCCCCACCACCCTGTCCCTTAAGGGGCTCCGTACAAATCACTTTGCGTTTTTTTGAAAGTTGAGTTTTTCTTTGTAAAGCAGATTGTGTTTATTTGCAAAACGCTGGATTTGTTTGATGAATATTGGCACAAAACTCCACAGAAATATCCAGAATTAGATCAAACAAAGGGTGTCCATGAGAACTGAGCTAGTGAAACTAGTTTTAGCTAGTAACTAGCTTTTTTTTTTTCTGCAGTTGAAGAAAGTATAGCCTAAATTATGAAAGTGATTTTGGGACATCTCGGTTCGGGCATGAGGCTTTACAACGAATACACGCAATTCAAACTCAATCCAGAAGGGGGCGCCCGCAGTAATGCAATGTTGTTTGATAACCGCCAGCAGAAGAACTGCGAATGCCAGGAGTTGCGCACTTGAAAACAAAGACCACTAGACAGTGATCATGTGCTGATTCTGAACGCATCTCTCTCTGACAAAGGAGTTTACTTTTAAGGCTTGTGCACTCCACTGTTTGTGAAATGGAGCTTTGTGCTCTTGTATCCTACCTCTCTCATTCGGTACAAATCCAAATATTTCATAATATTTCCGTATTTGCAATGTATCTAAATGCTAAACTATTATTTATGATGTAAATTGTAGTCTTTGTACTTCAGTCACGTTACAACAGTGACACAATGAGGGACCACAAGGTGTCACTGTGGCATCAAAGCTTACCCCTTAACTACACTGGCTCGATTTCTATTCCTCAGGTAAAACACCCCTTCCTCTTTACCCTACGGTCGAAGAAATGTAGAAATAAATAAATGCGAAAATAAATAAATGTATATATAAATAAATGAAGAAATAAATGAAAAAATACATACATAAATGTGAAAATAAATAAAAGTGAAAATAAATGTATGAAATTAAATAAAAAATAAATATGGAAATAAATACATAAATAAGGAAATAAATTTATAAATAATAATTTTGCTTTTCTTTGTATATTTATTTATATATTTATTTATTTATATTACCTTTTTTTTATATTTCTTTGTACATTTATTTCTTTATTTCTAATTATGGCAGCCTTGGCATTCCATATTCCACCCTATCCACTAATAAACAGTGTTTACAACACTGAAATCCACTTGCTTAACTGTAGGGGGCTCCAAAGTCATACATACAGTTGCTTGGTACTGACGTTCTATGGTATTTGCTACGTTTAGTATCATGTTTATTATGGACATGTACCATGATAGTAACATGGCATTTTTGGTGGTATTTATTTATCATCTAAATAACTACATAATTACCACAAGAAATTGTAAATTACCACAGTATTGCCATCACTATCAAATCACTGCAAGTATCATTGTTTTTCTGAGGGCACTCCAAGGTAATCCTTACAAAGTACTACAGTGGCTGTGGCTTTTTAGTGAAATTATTTACAACCATTGTGCCACAGTACTTAGTTGGGATATAATTATTATTTACTTATTGCTAACAGATTATTTGATACCTACAGTTATTTAATGGTACAATGTCAGGTCTCGCCAATGTTCCAAAGCCTGTTCTGTCACTAGAGGTCACTGTGAATCTATAAAAGAAAAACAGAAAAAGAAACGCAAGCAAGTCTGCATTTTCACAATGTCATCAGGACACTCCTTCAAAAAGAGTGAAATTAAGCAGCTCCAGATTTATGGGATTTTTCTGAGGGTATTAATGCATCACTTATCTTTATATCAACCTGATTACACCTGAAACTGGTGAATTCAAACTCCCTTATTGGTGTTGCGCTGAAATTGACCTTGTCAAAAGTGTTTAGAAAGCTGTTGATTGCACTGAAAGACTGACAGTTGTGTATTGTATCTTCAATTCAAATATGTTGCTCTCTCTGTTTGGTGTCTAATTGCTTCGGGAGGTAAACAGCACGCTCGAGTGGATGGCAAGTGAGGTGAAGCGTGAATATCAATCTCTCACATCAGTGTCATCAAATGACTTCTACAGAGTTGAAGTGCCCTAATTAGCTGCTGGCCCCAGTGGCCCCACTTTGATGGCACAGGTCTCTGAGATGTACTGATGGATATCAGCAGGTGCACCTAGGTCTGAATAATGCATTATTCTGCACATGCAGGTTGTCATTTGGTTCAGCATGGAGATTATGTTTTATGTAGGTTTTCTATGTTAAAAACATAACAGTGACTAGTTTCACTGATCCAGTCTGGGGATATTATTTCAGGGTTTTTTTTTTCTGGCTACATACATACTACTCTACCTCTTACTCTTACTGTTACTGCAGTGTATAATATATACAAATTGCAAATGTTCAGTATGGATGTAATAACAGAATGACCTACTACATT
Source organism: Labeo catla (assembly GCA_012976165.1). Taxonomy (NCBI): domain Eukaryota; kingdom Metazoa; phylum Chordata; class Actinopteri; order Cypriniformes; family Cyprinidae; genus Labeo; species Labeo catla. The sequence goes on from VONZ01000466.1 coordinate 63,864, forward strand.
TGATGTCTCCATTACTGACTTCCATTTATGTAGCTTAAGTCATATTTCGGTAATACAATATGGGTGCACAAATATGCATTAAATAATGCTTAAATAATGCACAGATAATCATGAGTTAATGTATAATTCATGAAGAACTAAACCATTTATTTATGATTATTGCATCAGCAACTAAGGCTGCATTTACACTGGGAGAAAAAATCCGATTTTTTGCCCACATCTGACACAGATCGGAATTTGATGCACGCGTGTAAACACAAAAATCCACACGAGATCCGATTTTTTCGCATCCGATCTGAGCCATTTCCAAATGTGGTTTTAAATCAGATACATATCCGATATCTGGACATCCGACCTACATCTAAACATGCATATCCGATTCTCTGTGTCAGTTAAATTTCACGACGGATTGCGCTGAATGTCATAATCTGCGTTTGCGAGACACTCCTCGGCAAAAGTATACCAGATAGCAAATAATTAAACAAAGAAAGGAAAGCGTTCACATAGAAACTCAAAGCTAGTCTTGTTTACGCAAAAAAAATTGTACCATTTCCTTCTCCTTAAAGGACTCGACTTAGACCACTCCTGCCTGGCTATCGTATGCGCGCTATTATTTCCAATTTTACTTTCACTTTAGAACAAGCATGTTTAGCAAGGAGGGTAGACAATTTTGATAAACATGACACAGTAGGCTAGAGCATTAACATACAACGAAAAGAGCTTGTATCCCTAATTATTATTTATTTGCTGCAGGGTATCCTTTTGCCAAATTTGGAAAAGTTCCCTAATGGACTCTTTTCACAAGCATAATGGCGCGTTTTAACGGTCATCATCATCATAAATCCTTTTAACTTTTTTAGATTTTGATTTTTAAAAATATGTATGTGCATGTATAACACTATACTTTGTATTATACCATCTTTTCATCAAGTTACCAAAAAAAAGTTTTGCTATTTGAGCAAATGTGAATGCAAACAATATATTTGTGGTACTCTCCCATTCACTGCTCTCGGATTTTACCTGCTATGAGAAACCCGGAAATGTGAGAAAGGTCCATAACATATTATATTAACTAATGATGTAAATTCATATGTTAATTATCACAGTGGTCAAAGCTATGTACTCTGCTTTAATCATTAGTTGATGATTTGCAAAGGTATCATTATGTTATGACTTTACTAGTTGAGGCACAGAACTAACTAACTGTTACATAATATATCATTGTGGTTATGGATTTTGAATTAGTCATGTGCCTCAACAAGTAAAGTCATAACATAATGATACCTTTGCAAATCATTAGCTAATGATTAATTAAAGCAGACAACCGGAAGTTGAAATGCATAGCTTGAACGCATTGTGGGAATTATCACATGAATTTACACTTTTAGTTAATATAATATGTTATTAGAGAATTAATACATTATGACACATTTAACTAACAACAATTCATTGATTACTTAAGCTATGAATCATATAGAATGTTCATTTGTTGCTGATGCAGTAATTAAACCATTAATAATATCTGCGCATTAGTTAAGCATGAATTAATGCATATTAGTGCCACTGTATTGTAAAATGTTACCCATATTTCTATAGCTCTTAACACAGATTTCAAAGCAGCTTCACAGTGATAAACATCACTATCACAATAGCAGAATCAATTATGGAACTTAACTATGGAGGCAATTCAAATAATTGAAGCCATAAACTCTAAAAGGCAAGTGTCATTATTTAGCTCAGCTCAGTGTTGATTCAGTTCACCTGAGTTCAATAACTGTGTAAAGTTCAACAATTATAACAGTGTTGATATTTCAAGATGCAATTCACCTATGAAGCAGCTCTACAGAAGACAATAGTGCTTTTATCTAGCTTAATTCAGTTCATGTTTTATCCAGTGGTCATATGGAGAAGCTGTTCACTGCAGAGCAAATGTATGGAGCTTACATCACTAGACATCCAGAGAGGAGAAGCAAATGTAATTTGTGCCCAATGGGTGAAGGTAGAATATCCAACCTCACCCAAACCTTACTCTAACCCTATCCACAACTCTATCCCTCCACCCCATTAGATGTACAGAGAGGTGTAGTTGGAAGTCTCTGCAGTGAGTACCACTTGGTCATATAAACAACATAATTTAAATACTGTAAACTGATTTAAAACAATTGTTTAAATGAAACCCAAGTGCTATTTATTAGTGTAGGCTGTCAGGTCAGAACATGTGAATGTTGATGTGGTCCTCCATTGTGAGTTCTCAGTCATCTCTCTGTGTCCCACTTTGTCCCCATGATTGCCAAAAGAAAAGACTGTTCTTGTTCTCTGCATTCTGCCAAGTTATCATTAATCTGCCACAGTACTCACCTGTGTCATCTGTCATTTACTACCGCTTGTTCAATAAAGACCTGCTTGTTTAATTCATCTCCTGTCTCATCTCCTGATTGTGACAATAATAAGCTTCCCAACTAATTGTCATTAACAATGGCTGCTCTTTACAGTTTTTCAATTTGCTCTGTTTTCTGCAAAACTCTATACAAGAACAGCATAATTTTGCACAGGTTGTTATTTAGAAAACACAAGCACACAATATAACTACCTCAAGAATCACAAAATGAACACAAATAGCACACTACAATGTTTGTTTTCTGCATGCAATGATGTCACAAAGCGGTCCATTGGAATATCATTAAATTAAATCTCGCCTACGGAAATTCAAATTGTTGGGGGGGGGGATTAGCCTAACTTTAGTGATGCAGCGCGGAGAACTGCTTCAACGAGCCGCAGCGCAACGGGAATAAACACAAGCATTGACTAGAGTGTCCACTTGCCGAAGCCGCAATCTACTCTGCTTGCAGTGTGTGGTAAGACATTTATTTATCATACAGTGTAGACAGCTTTACTTATAACGCAAGTGTTTTTTATATGCATAAACTTGCACTAGCCTAGGCTAATCAGTGATGATGTTCTTTGATAATGTTAATGTTAGGCTGCTATTAGCCTTATACTGGAGCTGGTTTCAGGCAATGAACACTACTGTAGTGTATTATTTACTCACCCTCCATGCATCCTAGGTGTATATGACTTCCTTCTTTCAGATGAATGCAATCGTAGTTATATTAAAATTTATCCTGGCACTCCTAAGCTTTAGAATGGCATAGACGGGTGTTCTCCTCATCAGTCCAAAACAAGTCCAATAATATGCATCCATCCATAATAAAAAGTGCCTCACGCAGCTCCGGGGGGTTAATAAAGGCCTCATGTAGCGAATCGATGTGTTTTTGTAAGAAAATATCCATACTTAAAGTGTATGAATCACTTTAATCTAGCTTGCAGTTGTACACTGAACTTGCTTCTTTGACAAGGGACGTGGCAGTACTGAAACACCGTCTAAGCTGTTCGCCAATCGCAGCGCAGTGGGACTGCTAACCAATCACAACACATTTCTTTTTTCGGAAGGCAGGCCTTCATTAAACCTGGAACTATTCGAGCCATTTGCGCCAGGCTGGGAGAAATGTATTGTAATAATTTATAGTGTTCTTTGTCTGTTTGACTACGTCATTAATTGATCTTTATCACACATCTCTGCCATATGTACATCAACTTGACATAGTCACCACTAGTAAACTACTACTAAACATATTGTAAAAACTTGAATTTGCTGCAAAGTTGCTTTGCAATGATATGTATCATTAAAATCGCTATACAAACAAATTTGAATTGAATAATGTAAATTATGTTAAAAATAATTAAAAAAATAAAGTTTTTCGAATGTTCTAGTATACCTCCAAAATAAAAAAACGTAATCCACGGTTTCTTCCGTGTTCCCATACTATCTTGTTCCAGATATTTATTTATTTTCTCCCACATGACTTCTACATTCTCGTCGTCGTGCTCTGCCCCCCAACGGTTGCTTCAGATACCTGGCATCCCTGATGGGCCCGTTATCTGGCTTTCAGGGCTTTCCTGACACACTTGCCTGTCAGCATTTGTACCTCAACCACGTAACGCAGTTCAGGATTGTGGCGTTTTCCAGAGGAGACTCCAAATACGTCAGTTATGACGTAACGTCATAGAGTACAACTGAATGGGAACTCAGAGGTGATTGGGCTCCCAAGTGAGACCCCAAATATGTCAGTTATGGCGTAACGTCTTCGTTCCCTCCTTCAGGGAATGAGGGTTACAGATATAACCGAGATGTTGACCATGTTCTTGCGCATGGAATGACCATAAGGAAAGCTGGTCTGCAGGCTCATCTACAGGGTTTTTACAATACTTACACATTACAATTACAATACATGGAAGCAGTACTTCAGATGAGAGAACTTTCACTATTCTTTGTACTGTAAATACTGTATCACACACCCTGAAACTCATAACTGTTGAACTTGGCAGATGATGTTGAATTTATTTATTTATTGCTGTACAGTAACTGACAGTATATTCCAGTATGTGTTTACTGTATATTCTGATGTTTTGTTTTTGAACCTTTCTCTTCTAGTGCTTTTCATCTACCCCTTTAAAGTTTTCTTACAGTAGTGTAATGAAAGTAAACTTTTCTTAAAGGGGTCATCGGATGCTCATTTCCCACAAGTTGATATCATTCTTTAGGGTCTTATTGAAAAGTCTATAACATGCTTTGGTTAAAATTTCTCAATGGTAGTGTAAATAACACCTTTTTTACCTTGCCAAAATCAGCTCTGCAAAAATAATGCAAATATTGCAATAATGCAAAAATAGGTTGCTTTAAATGTTAATGAGCTCTGCTCGCCCCACCCCTCTCTTTTCTGTCACCAACAAAGTGGATGGTGAGCAAAGGTGGTGGCCACGTTTTGGAGCAGCACCTGGGTTTTGCAGATGGCTGTGTATTCTTTGGCTACATGTCTTTTTTCTCTGTTGCCTATAGATTCTTTGTGAGGATAAATCCAGAGGATACAACATAATGCACTGCAAAACGTCCTAAGACAGGAGAAATAGTGAAGATGCACTGTTCCAGCAGTGGAAGACTGTATTTTTAAGTGTTATACATGCATTGTTTTAAATAAAGTATTTGATATTTTGTAAATATTGTGTCGGTTTTAATTGAATGCCAGTAGTACCTATGTAGAGTAAAAATAAAATAAATTTAAATGAATTCAATATAAAAATTATAAAATCTACTGAAATCTACATTAAAGTGAATGAATTACAGTAGTATACTGACTTTTTTTTTATACTATTCGGCTGTAAAACAGATACAGTTTGCAACTGTAAATCCTAATTACAGTAACTTACTGCTAATCCTTTGAAATGTCAACAGTGTGTAAAGTAAAGCTGGATCACAAATGATTTGTGCGAACATAGACAGATATATGTAGATCGGGAGGTGCATTCCATTCACAAACAAACGTAATCCACCTCATCTCAGAAGTCGGGAGTAAATGACAACCACTATGTTCATTATTACATCCAGCACCACAACACCTTAATCTATTATATTCTTGTCTAACTTACATCCCTGCTCCAGCATCGAAACAATGGAGGTCGGACTGTTACAGCTGACAGGTCTGAGGTAAGACGCTCATGTTAATCAACTATCGCAGGAGCAACCTCAGGCATCTGAAAATGGCTCGATTTGAAAAAGGGGATATTATTTTTACAGATTAATTTAAAACCACTGCATGGATTTTTATCATTATAGGGCAGATGTGTACATACACTGCCAACACACATTAATGTTCAAACAACATGTAAAAGTGAACTTTGCATCTGATGACCCCTTTAAAGTTTTCTTAAAATTTTACTGTACCTGCACCCTTCTGTATGCTGTAAGTGACATTAACTACCAAAAGGATTCCTGTTTCCCAAAAGGAGGTTTTTGTAACAGTGTTTTGAATTGATCTCACTAGTGCAGTGTTAATTTTGACAGGCATTTTTGATTTAGTCTTAGTCTTTATCTTCAAACTAAAATGCTTAATAGACTTAGTCACATTTTAGTCATTTGAGTCTTTCATAGTTTTAGTCGACAAAAAGTCATTGCATTTTTGTCAACTTTTAGTATGGAAAATGGAGTACTTGTATATTTACTTATATATAATACTTGTATATCTACTTATTATTATATAATTATTAGTTGTTAATTTATATATATATATATATATATATATATATAATTAATTCTTTTTGAAAAAGAGGCACAATAAAAAAAGATACGCTAGAAATACAAATTAAACTCATTTTTCAGATACAGTAAGTTTCATTAGCATGTAGGCTATAAATTTATTTAACATCCAGGGCTCAATGCTAAAGATTTTTTCTGCTGGCCCGCCACAGTATTTTTTTCTCTTTGCGTTCGTCTTTAGCGCCTCTTGGCCTTTGTTAACAGATGTCTAAAGAGTTCGTAATATTTCCACACACATGACATTTTGAAAGAAGATTGCACGCAGTGTGTGTTATTGATCGTGCGCTGTCTGAAAACAGAAGAAGTGTAGTCTGCGTGAGGGAGAGCACTTCTGGTGTTAATCGACAACGAATTGTTATTTTCAATGTCCGGTAGTCCTCAAATAACATTCTCGTCCCGTCTCGTATCGATAAGGAAGAGGCGGCATAAATTTCATCATACTTTTTAACGAGATATTAGTTTTACCACATCAACGTCTTGTCTTCGTCACAACAAAAATGTCTGTTGATGAATATTTTTCGTTGACAGAATTAACACTGCATTAGTATTCTCCATGCAGGAACACAGTCTGTGTATTTGTCAGGATTGTGTGTCATCTGAGGCCAAAGTTTGTGTAATGTAGAGTGAGAGGCCAGAGGCGAACGGATCCATCTGCGAGCTTTTATTAAGAGGACGAGACAGAGACATAGTCGACAACAGGCAGGGTCAGAACAGTAGCAAACAGGTATAACACAGGCAAGACGTAGAGAGAGTCCGTGAAGCGGGCGAGGGTCAATTAGCGACGTACATAATCCAAGACGTGAGACAGAAGAGTGATCCTTAACGAGCTAGAGTCCAGTAAGCAGGCGGCAGGACAGTCGAGACGAGGAGGCCAGGCGAGAAAGCTATACACGGGGAACTAGGAAACAGGGGAACACGGGAACAAGGGAAACTAGGAACGCTAACAAAGATAAACACAACAACAATACTCTGTGCCTTGCAAGGGGAGAGACCGGGGCTTTTATAGCGCCACTGATTGGTCACAGGTGCTGACCCAATCAGCGCGCTGAATGATGGGGAATGTAGTCCGGGGTGAAGTGCAAGAGTCTGTGTGTGATGATAGGGTGAGAGCGACATCTGGTGGTGAGCGGACCACAGAACACCGACCAGATTCGTAACAGTTTGAGACTAACAAAAGAGAATGTGTTTTTGACTAAAATGTTTGACTTTAATTTCGAAGTTTGAAGTTTGCACAAGTTAGTGTAATTTTGAGATTGTGTTCATAGTTGTGAGAAAATTGTAAATTGTTTTACGAATTGTGTGTTAGCAATCGAGAAAAACAGTAATCTCCATACATCTCCTACATTCATTCCACTCCTCTAATCTCTTTTCTCACACAAATGTGTTCTCTTCATTAAAGCTCCAAATCAAGGGTTGCAAGGTATCACTAGAATGCAACAGAAATGTAATTTATGATACTGCAATTTATTATGATTAAAATAGTGCAATATAAGATATTTAAATATTGGTAAATTTAAAAACTGTGATGACTGTCTGACAATCTGCGTGGCAATTGTCTGAGGTCCACATTCAGATAAAAACTAGATTGACCAAATTGTGAGTAGAGGCCCAGCAACACTTGTATTAGAATAAGCTTAAATGTCAAGAGACAAATTTACCCACACACCTCATAAACAAGGGAAATATCTTCTGTCATCCAATGTGACACCCTTTGATCCCTGTTGTGGCCACCAAAAAGCAAACAGCTGATCAGATTTATGACACTGGCTTTTCTGGTAAATGTAAATCCATAACAGCTTTACAGGAAACAGTCTCTCAGCCTGTTGTGATTCAAAGGATAGAAGAGAAGTGAAAGCAATATGTAGGTAACCTTGCTTTGGTTGCCACAAAACCCAGGACCAAAGTCCATACAGAGTAGGCTCACTGATAAGGCCTGCAAACCACTAATCCTTTTAATGGGCCAACAATAAAACATCTTAAGAGTCAAAATTCTATCCAAAGCTGGCTCTAATGGTTAAAATGTAACCCTAAAATCTTCTAGGGCCATAGATAAATCCCAGGAAGGAACACAGGAACACAGCAGGACAGAATTTCCTTGTTTGAGTCAGTTTACTTGGTAAGCTCTTTCTGATTCAGATTCTGTAAATGAATTACAGAGGGAGAGAGAGATCCTTAATGAAAACAGAGCATTCAGAACATCAGATTGGGAAGAAGGTACAACAGGACAATGACCCTAAGCATATAGCAAGAGTAGCTTATGGACATCTCTGTTAACACTCTTCTTCAGTGATCCAGCCAGAGCCTGGGCTCGAACCCAATTGTATATTTCTGGAATTGTCCCATACAACCTGACTGAGGCCTTGTCAACACTAATACATTTTCATTTGAAAATGCATCTTTTTCTCTCTGTTTTGGCCTTCTGTCCACAACGTTTTTGTCAAGGAAAACTTAGCTTTTTGAGGTGGATAAATTTGAAAATGCCATTTTCGCGTTGTAGTATGGACTGTGAAAATGGAGGCTTTTGAAAACGACAATGCATGTTTAGCCATGTGGTGCATATTGTACGGATACCAAGGTGAGGAGAAGAATGGCAAATAATGCCAACTGCAGATGTGCAAAGCTTGTTGCATCATACATGCATCATTAAATGTGGCAGATTTGTATGTGTATTTTCAAATCGTGGCTGACCTGAATGTAGTCATCTTTGGATTTTTATAAATTCATTCAAGATTTTGACAAATTTAAACACATTTCAATTCTAAAAAACTGAAACAGTAATTTTCTATTGCTGTTGCTGGTGGGATAATAACACTTGTAGGATTTGTGCTGGTCAGTCTGAGCATGAACACAAATGCAAATAAGATTATTACAAATAAACTGCTAATTAAAAAAAAAAAAAAAACATCATTACTTTGCTCCTGCTGATAGAAGACTGTTTTGGGTACAAAACACTGGTTTTTGGGTCCCAGACAAAGACTTGCTGTTATTAAACTGACTAGTTGTTCAGATAGCAGACAAAATTGGTATTTTCTAAAAGGATCTTGCATCTGGGGCAGGATCTAATATTTCTGGCCCAGAGACTTGATCTAACAACAGCTTCTGCAATAATTGAGAGCAGACTGGGTGTTATATCTTCTGGTTCAGTGGGTAGTCAATAATAGTGGGAAATCATTTAATTTATTGGTATATAAAAAGAACTATTTTAATTTTGACAGGTAATGACATGTATGAACTGTGTATGTCTGTTTGTTCTTTATTGTCTGTATTTTCTAAGCTTTAAATGGTCCCTTGATGTGGAGTCATTTCAGATGTTTGTTTTTGTTTTTTTTTGTTTTGACAGAAAGTGATATTAAATGTATTGAAAAAAGCTCTTTGCTTTTGGTAATTTCAGTCCAGATGTATTTGGTAATTCTTGTGTCATTACTAGTGGGTTACCATGATCTTTACTTTAGAATGAATTATACATTTTGCATTACAGTTTTTCTGAAATGTTAAACCACATTTTTTGAAACCATCACTCATTTTCTCAAAACCTTAAACACAAATCCAAAATGTTCAAACTAAATTCATAGAACCCCTAAATCTTCTGACAAAATCAATCGCTTCAAAACCATTTCACCTGTACTCAAAATACAAAAAAAAAAAAACAAAAAAAACAAAAAAAAACTTTATGCTGTACAGTAATATCTTACATATGTATGTATATGTATATACATTTTTTTCACACTCGTATTCACACTCTTCTGTATCTCTCAGATTGACAGATGCACTGTGCCTTCTGTGCAATTTCAACTGCCTTATATTTTTTATATTTAAGTATTTTGAAATAAGTGTGAAGAATTTTGAATTATTGTGCGTATACGATGACAGCCGTGGTGAAGTTGTGCTTAACTTTTGCTTTCTTGTGTTTTGCATCACAAGTTCATCACAGAGCAAATTGTGTCTTATGAGTCAGAATGTGTTTAGTGTTTTGCAAAAAGAATGCATGCAATCTGCCAACAGTGTCTAAACTGCCTAAACTTGTTTAAAGTTTTGCAGAAAGAGTGATTTATTTGACAAAAAATTGGTTTAGGCTATTGAGAATTTGGTTTAGAGAATGGGGTTTAGTGTTTTAGCAAATGTAAAAAACTGTAATAATGAACATGTATATAGTAATTCTTTGTAATTCTCCAGGAGATATGAAAAAAAGTAGTTACTGATTAGCTAAATAGTGAACTACCACTTTCAACTGAGGACTATTACTTACTGATTGATTAATCTGAATTTCTTGTTAATTACAGTTTTTTTCAGCTGCTTACACACAAAATCATTACTTGTCACACAGTTTCTAAAACCTGACACTCAAACACCAGAACCACACAACAAATCTGCAAAACCATACACTAATTCTTGGCCTTTGACTCAGTTTTCAATTTCATAAAACACTTTTTGAAAAACACAACACACAATTCTTTATGTAACACACAAGAGTCTTGATTTTCTTTTCCAAACACAACCAATCAAAATGCCACACTAATTTGTCAGTGCCTCACACTAACACCTCACTTGTGCAAACACTCATTGCTTTACTTAACACCAACCAATCATGAGTTTAGAATAGGCCTTGGAATAATCACCGTTTTCAAAATTATGTTTTTTTTTTTTTGGTAATTCCAAGCCTGCATTAATGTGATCCAAAATACAGCAAAAGCAGTGATATTGTAAAATATTTTTACTTTTAAAATAACTGCTTTATAGTTGAATATATTTTAAAAGTAATATATTGTAATATATACAAAAAGCTAAATTTACAGCATCATTACTCCAGTCTTCAGTTTCACATGATGCTTCAGAAATCATTCTAGTATGCTGTTCAAGAAACATTTATTATTATTATAAATATTTAAAACAGCTGAGTAAATTGTTTCAGGATTCTTTGATGAATCAAAAGATAAAGTTCAGCATTGGTCTGGAATAAAAAGCTTTTGTAACATTATACACTATACCATTCAAAAGCTTGGAGTCAGTATTTTTATTTTCTGGGGAAAAAAAAAAATATAGAAAATAATAATTTTATTTAAAGACACTTTAAAGTTATCAAAAGTAAGGATAAAGACATTTACAGTTTTTTTGGATTGCTTAAGCACGATTTTCAAAACAGGGCCCGTGTTTTCAAAACACTACACACAATTAGCACAACCACACACCCAATTAGCAAAACACTACAGATCCTTTGCATAATTAAACACTCTTGTAAAAACTATACACTTATGTTTAAAAAACACACTTTTTTACCATAAGAAACACACGTTTCACATTTACTATACTCTGTTTGCACGAGTTACACTCTGCTGTGATAAACCTAAAACACTTTTAGCACTTCTACTTCCCTATGATTAGAGTAGGCTACCATCAACAAAGTACAAATATAAAGTAAATCCACCAAACACTACACAAGACCAATGTTGCACACTGAAGAAACTCATTTATTTCTCAACATGCCCAAAATGTTGACATGGAGATTCATAGTACTGTAACAACATGTCACTTTACATATTGTACTGTAAGTTTACTGTTACAAAAAAAAAACGAACAAAAAAAAAACACTAGACATTGTCTCTTCGCCTAGCTGGATCTGGCCAGAGAATTTCATCAACATCGCAGGCAATGTTGTCATTAGCAAGACACCTTGGAAAGAAACGTCTTGAATGACGAATCCATCCTTGTATTGCTGCTACCTCCATCTGGTCACAGGCCTCCTCCATGGCTTGGATGAGGGGTACTTCAGCCTGGAGACGGAGATCATATACCTTCCACCGCCATGCCGAGAAAAACTCTTCTATAGGGTTGAGGAATGGAGAGTATGGTGAAAGATACAGGACGGTGAAATGTGGATGTTGCTGAAACCAGTTCTGAACCAGAGCAGAGCGGTGGAAAGACACATTGTCCCAGACAACAATGTATTGCATATGATCGATTTGATTTGCTGCTGTTATGTTGTGCAATTGGTCCAAGAATGTAAGTATGAGTGCTGTGTTGTAAGGGCCCATATGGGCATGGCGGTGGAGGACCCCATTCTGTGTAATGGCACACAGAGTGGGGACATTGACTATAGCCCTGTGGCCAATGACGTTTCTTCCCCTCCTTCGTGTTCTCGTCAGGTTGAACCCAGCCTCATCTACGTAAATGAACTCATGCTGGATCTCCTCTCCATCCATTCGTAAAACTACCTGAAGAACAGTGTCAGGCAAAATTGTGTAGTTCAGTGTAGATCTAGTATACATATTACAGTACAGTAAAAGATTATGAGACAGTATGCAAGATCACACTGCTAAAGTGAATACATACCTCTGCATAATCATGCCACAGTCGTTTCACCCTTTCGGAATTGCGCTCGAAAGGCACTCGAAAAATTTGCTTCATTTGAATATGTTTTTTTTTTAGGATGCGTGCCAGTGTTGATATTGAGACCTGATGGATATCGTTGAAACTGGCATGGTTATTGACAATGTTAGCTTGGAGCTGTTTGAGTGTTATAGCATTGTTGGCCAAAACCATGTTTACTATCTCCCTCTCTTGCTGTTCTGTGAACATAGGAGGCCTTCCCCCTTGTTGTTCCTGACCCTCAATCCTATGTAGAAAAAAAACAGTAAACAATAGTACAGTAATTTCACAGGACAAGGTAACAGAAGTGCTGATACTGCACAGAATACAGTACTGTAAGCAGTTACTGAAACCGTGCAGATGTTTTTGATATGGTGATATTTTTACAATACCTATTTTCCAGTCGAAATGTTCTTATCACACTTGCCACTGTGTATCGGCTTAGATTTGGCTGTACTCGCAGTCCAGCCTCCCTCAGTGTCAGGCCGTGGTTGACAACGTGGTCGACAACGTGGTCAACCAGTGTTGCGTGGATCTCATTTGTCAGATTCGGTCCTCTTTGAGCACCTTCTTGTCTTCGTCTTCGTCTTCCTCTTCCTCTTCTTCTACCTCCAGCATGGCCTCCATCTCTTCCTCTTCTTCTGTTGATTCCTCTTCCTCCCCTTCCTCCTCCTCCTTCTCGTCCTCCTCCTCGTTGTCCTCCTCGTTGTCTTACTCTTTCTCTGACTCTTTCCATTGTGCTTGAAGACCGATGAACTCACCTGCTGCTTTTTATAGTGCTTAAACACCTGATTGGTGTGTCTACAATTAAGCAAACAAGTGTTTGCACACCTGATGACTGTGTTGAACCAATTGGTTGGATGGTGCGGTAATTTGACAGTCAGTGCTTTGGTATTGCAAGGAAGTGACTTCATGATAGATTTTTGTGTGTAATGTATGTTAAGTGTGTTTTGCAAATCACTGTGTGTAGAGTTTTGCAACAAGTGTGAGGTTGACAATGTGCTTATAGTTGTGCAAATATGGGCTGATGTTTTGCTTCTTGAGTGTAAGGTTTTGCTAATAGTGTACTACTTTAAATTTTAGCGTGTAAGCAATCCAAAAAAACTGTATAATGTTACAAAAGATTTCTATTTCAGATAAATGCTGTTCTTCTGAACTTCCTATTCATCAAAGAAACCTGAAAAAAATTCTACTGAGCTGTTTTTAACATAATAATAATAATAATAATAATAACAGTAGTAATAATAATGATAATAATAAATGTTTATTGAGCAGCAAATCAGAATATTTGAATGATTTCTGAAGAATCATGTGACTGGAGTAATGATGGTAAAAATTCAGCTTTGAAATCACAGAAATAAATTACATTTTAAAATATATTCAAATATAAAACAATTATTTTAAATAGTAAAAATAATTTAAAAAATATACGTATATTGTATTTGCTCTACTTTGGATCAAATAAATGCAGCTTCTGTTCTTACTGTTCAAAACTTACTGTTTGTAATACTTTATTCACAACCACAAATGCTTAAAAAAAAAAAAAAAGTGAATAAATAAAAATCTTGGTTTCAATCTTGCTTTCTTGTTTACTGTGAATTTTTCAACATCTCTCTGCCAATTACTTTCATTCTTGTACAGAAATATACATAGGAGCTCATGAAAGAAGAGCTTTAGGTTTTGAATAACTGTGTGTATATGATATATGCAAAAATATAATATTATGGCGAAGGTGTTTCCAATGTAAGACAAATGTTTGCTTTTGAGACGTGTTTGTAATATTTTGAATGCAGTGCTTCATTTTGCAAGAGATGTAAGGCATTTTACATTTTGTGTGTGCAATTCTTAGATTTGTGTGTAAAGTTTTGAAAAAAAAGCAAAGTTTTGAAAATGTAAGCAGTTGAAAAAAACTGTAATAGTAGCTACTATAATGTTACAGTTTTTACCCATTGCTTGAACACTATAGACACATGCTTAAACCAAAGTAACATAACTTGAAGTTGTTGTTACTATACCTTAAACAAAATGTAACCATACCTTAAACAAAAGTGCTGCTTAGCACTTTAGTTGCAATTCTGCAACACACTCGCTCCTTTCTACAACACACTTGCTCCTGCACACTACACACTATTTCATACATAAGACACTTCGTTCAAAAATGAAATCTCAGGGTACCATTGGGAAAACACATCTATTCAAAATACAAAACACATTGGGCAATTGAAAATACTTAGACACACCTGAAAATACTTACTTACAAAATGGAACACCAATCAGCCAGCTACAAAAAGACCTCACTTAAGCCATTTTGAGAACTTTGCAAGCATGGAAGCAGGGAGAGCTAGAGGCAGAGGTAGAGGAAGAGGAAGACAGAGAGAGAGAGGAGGACGTGGTTGAAGAGGCCATGCAAGGACCATTATTTCTGATGACATAAGAGCAGCTTTGGTGGACCATGTCATAAACCATGGCCTGACTATGAGGGAAGCTGGGCAGAGAGTCCACCCTAATCTAAGCCGTTTCACAGTTTCATCCATAATAAGGACATTCCGACTGGAAAACAGGTATGTCTTCAACTCTCTACTCTACTCAGACTGTATCTAGAGTATTTACAGTACTGTACCATATCACATTGCCATATCACATGTACTGTATTTCAGGGTGGCTAATGCTCCTTTTTGAACAAAAGTAGTAGTTTTGTGAAACATACAGTGATAACGTGTTGAGATGTTTTAGTACTATGTATGGTATACACAGTAAAGTACAGTATATACAGTACTGTAAAAAAAGAAACAAACCAATAACAATTTGTGGTTGCATTTTTCTACAGAATGGCTAGAAGACCTACTGGGGGTGGACGCCAACGCCTGTTAACCCAACAGCAGGAACTTGCCATTGTGAACCTAGTCAGAGCAAACAATGCAATCCGTCTCCACCAGCTACAGCAACAAATACTTGAAGATAGGCAGGTATTCAACAACATAAATCGAGTAAGCATTACCACTATCAGACGCATCTTGGTAAAGCACAACATGACCATGAAGCAACTGTACAGGATCCCATTTGAGAGGAACAGTGTCAGGGTCAAAGGACTTCAACATGAATATGTACAGGTAAGTGTTACAGTCCTTTACATTTACAGTACAGAATGGGTGCAGTCCAGTAACAGCTGAATATGTACCATTGGATCAGTACCACATAGATATATTCAGAAAGCTACACAGGTACCTGTGTGGTGGGGTGGGGCGGTTCTGTATGTGTAGTAGTGTAGTTGTGTGTTTTGAGTAATGCCATCCACAATATGTATATTTTGTTGCAGAGAATCTTGGACATGGATGGAGCTGCTCAGCCTCATGAATTTATTTACATTGACGAGGCTGGATTCAACCTTAGCAAAAGTAGACGACAGGGACATAATATACTTGGCCAAAGGGCGATTGTGCACGTCCCGGGGCAGCGCGGGGGAAATATCACATTGTGTGTCGCCATAAGCCTCCGAGGGCTACTGCACCATCATTCCAAACTGGGTCCATATAATGCGCAACACATAATCACATTTCTAGATGCACTTCATGATGCAGTTGTACAGGACAGACCAGAGCAGCCCAGGTTTGTTGTTGTCTGGGATAATGTCAGTTTCCATTGGGCTGCTATCGTCCGGAACTGGTTCACCAACCATGATCAATTTGAAGTTGTGTATTTGCCCCCTTACTCGCCATTTCTCAACCCTGTAGGAGAGTTTTTTTCCGCTTGGAGATGGCGTGTATATGACCGCCAACCACATGCCCGAATGCCTCTTCTGCAGGCAATGGAACAGGCCTGCTGAGACATTGAGGTAAGGTCAATCCATGGATGGATTCGGCACACAAGGGGATATTTTCCCCGATGCTTAGCGAGAGAAGACATTGCTTGTGATGTTGATGAGATCCTGTGGCCAGACCCCAACAGGCGGCAGGATCCATAAGTCCACTGTGTGAAAAACACAATTTTGTTTTTCTGTG
Source organism: Labeo catla (assembly GCA_012976165.1). Classification (NCBI taxonomy): domain Eukaryota; kingdom Metazoa; phylum Chordata; class Actinopteri; order Cypriniformes; family Cyprinidae; genus Labeo; species Labeo catla. The sequence goes on from VONZ01000466.1 coordinate 80,376, forward strand.
TTTACAGTAGTGTATTATTTGTTTTATTTTTGCTTTAACTGAATTTACTGTACTGTAAAGTACACGACTGTAATGTACAGTATTTAGTATTTCATTTTTTGGGTGTTGTGAAAACGTGCCTTCTGTGGAACTGAATAAAAACAGTGCAAACAAAAGCCTGCAGTGTTTTATATAAAGTAGACTAGTGTGTTGCTGCTGATTTGAAAGTGTATTCATATGATGCAAGTGGGTATCATTTTGTCATTAGAGCGACATTTTGACAAAGAATTGTTAGGTTTTGATAGCAGAGTTTCAATTTGACATAGATGTGAATGGTTTATTTCCCAGTGTTGTGTCTTATTTGCTTGTGTGTAGAGTTTTGGCATGATGAGCCAAGTTTTGCAAAACGTGTTCAAGCAACGGGCAAAATCTGTAATAGTGCATTAGTAATTCGTTCCTGTGTAGTTATTCATTAATGACGGAACAGTATTCTAAACGGTGTAGCGAATTAGCTCAAAAGGGGAAATGTATATAAATAATTACAATTAATTATGATTAATTACAATTATTTATATCAGCTGCCAGTAGTAACTGTAGCATAATTAATTTTCCATCAACTAATCTGTTCGTCCAGCGAACATTCAGTATAATTTCATATCCACTCTAAGAAATTATATTTTCTTTGCCACAGAAAATAACTTTCTTAAAGTACTATTGCATTAGAGCATGTAGCTTGAATCGGAATCATAAAGGGACATTAATTTTGCAAGGCAGAATCAGTATCAAAACTCATGTAATTTGTGCACAAAAGTTTTATTAACTAAGCACTAACACACAACTAATCTAAACAAACAAACATACAATCACTAATACATGGGAAAAGGGCAAGTGAGAAGCAATCAGAGAGACAAGAAAACGTGAGCTATGAAAAGAGTCAGTTAACCACCTGAGTGAAACCATCAGTGCTGTCGACAGCATATACTGTTTGTTTAGTTAAATGTACGATACTTGCATTGCCTTGGTCATTGAACAAGTGTCCGAATGCAGTCTCGGGTGAAAGACTTGGAGCATGGTTTGGAGCAGTGGTGGTTTTGGAATTGCGATCACGGTCTTCCGGGTCTGAAGAGTGATGAACTCCAAAGATGTTCTGACTCGATGGTGACTGGGAGTTTCTTCACATGTGGAAAGTGAAGAAGAACCAAGAGCTGAGAGAGAGTGACCCAGCTGAAATCCTGTGATCTTTGGAGAATGGAAAGACAAGGCCGCAAGGCCTGGTGCAAGCTCAGGGAAGTCCCAAAGAGTTGTAGCTCATCCTCTTAGGTTCTAAAAGAACCACTGACTGACTGAGGTGAGTCACTCATGTGAGACGAGTGAAGAAGCTAGAAAGAAAATGCACAAAACGTTATGGTCAAGAGCCACAGCTGTATATGTTGGGGCTTGCCAGGCACACCCTGTGCAGGCTCAGGCTCCCTGTGAGTCCTTCCACACGGGCAGCAATCGGAAGATTTTGCAGAAGAAGAAGAAGAGATCACTCTTGTGATGCCTTTAAGGTCTCTGGAGGCTACACCTCCAGGAGGTCCAAGAGCCAATGGTGACTTTCACTTTTGGAGGGAAAGTTTATGACTCTTTGTCTGTGAGCATGGTATTTTGCATATGTAATTCAATTGGGTGCTGATGCAAAAACTACTAAGGATTTTTAAAACACTAATATGTTAGGTATCAACATATAATATACACCATTTTTTAGATAATCAAAATACAAATTCAAAGAGACCAAACATGGCATAGGTGAGTTAAACTACACTAGAGATCTATCATAACAAATGCATACAACAGAATACAATGAAAAACACAAAATGTGACCTGAGGCTATGTGTGATAGGAAGGTCAAGGATAGGTTTGTCGGTGAATGAATACATGTAGTCATTTCCTATAGCAGTATGTTTCTGTTTTAGAGAGAATTTAGTAGGGGAAGATTCTCTCTACATACTTGTAGGTCGTAAAGTTTATCTGATCTGGCCGAGGTATCCTGGCTGCCATGATAACCAGGGGCCTGGTGGGCCATCGGAGACCCAATGTTGTGGATTGAGTGAGGGGGTCTGTGATTTTTTGTTAATTTAATGAATAATTGATTTAGTAAATCAAATAAACAATTGTGTGTCTGATTGGCCCAAACGCTACAAGGGTTACCAAATGGCTGATAGATCCTCAATCTGGCCGGTGGGAGGTGTGCCATTTTAGGGGGATGTGGGTGTCTACGCCATCTCTGACTCTCGGTACATTGTCAAGGGGGGCAGTTGCTGCCTAATGGTTAGAGAGTCGGACTTGTAACTCAAAGGTCGCGGGTTCGAGTCTCAAGTCCAGCAGGGATTGTAGGTGGGGGGAGTAAATATCCAGCACTCTCTCCACCCTCAATACTACGACTGAGGTGAGACCCTTGAGCAAGGCACCGAACCCCCAATTACTCCCCGGGCACCGCAGCATTGGCTGCCCACTACTGCGGGGGTGTGTGCACTTAGATGGGTTACATGCAGAGCATAAATTCTGAGTATGGGTCCCCATACTTAGCCAAAAGTCACCTCCTCTCCTTTCCTTTCCTTTCCTTTCCTTTCCTTGTTGTTGGTTTCTGACTGCTGCTTATCCATGTATCACCTAGTATTTTTTTGTTCAGAAGCTGAGCAAACTCCCTATCTTTTATTTTCTTTTTCTGCTGTATGGAAATAAATTTCCGTACATAACCTGAGACTTCAATGCAGTCATGATATTTGAAACTACAGAAATGACAATACTGTAATGCCTGAATAAACAGGGCTCTAGACTAACTTTTTGCACTGGTTGCAGTGGTGCTCCAGCACAAAAGTTAGGTGCACCCAAATTTTCGACCGCATCACATTTAATCGCCATTTACAGTTATTCTAATTCTTATTTTTGCATGATGATATGATGAATGGATGGTTCATTTTTAACAGCACATTCAGCTGATCTGCACATCCCTGCACACTTACATAAGCTTATAGTCACTCGTGCTTTTAAGCCAAATCCATGTTAAAAAGAATAATGTTAACTGACATCTGGACCTGAAATCGGTTGGGTGTTTGAACGCCCAATTTGTGCCCAATTCTGACCCCCGCCAGATTACTACCCCCCCAGTATTGGTAGGTTTAGGGTTTAGATGTGGGGTTAGGATTAGGCAATCAGGTAGTGATCTGAACGAGAGGGGGTAATAATTTGCCTGGGGTCGAAAATGGGCACAACACCGCCATCTGCGCATCATTAATTGCCGGCCATGGTCTTCCCACACTCCCTTCACTATCTCTGATTGGTTTAGACCACGACATGGGCATAATGTGTGTCTGTTGAACCACAGTCGCGGAGACTTTTTGCCCTCGAACGGCTGGTCGCACCGGTGCAACCTCAGATTTTTTTTAGACGCACCATTGGTCGCCCTCTAGAGCCGTGATAAATCAGACACATATTTAACAAATAATCCAACAGACCCTCTCACCCAACCCCCCAGACCACTGGTTACCATGGCAACCAGGACACCTCAGTCAGACCAGATTTGTAGACAGAGTCTCCCTCTTACATAATTCCCTCTGAAACAGACACATACTACCTATAGAAAAAGACTTCTTTCATTAATTTAAAGCAAAACCTTTTATGAATGACCATGCATATCCACAGGTCAGTGTGTCTATTATTACTGTTTTTATAATGTCTTTTTTATTGTATACCATTTTATGCATGTTTTATGAGAGAATCCCTAGTTAATATAACCTCACCTATACCATGGTACCTACGAATTTGTATCTTGATGATCTAAATAAGTGTGTATATTATGTGTTGATACCTATGCAACATATTGCGTAGCGAGTCGCGCTTGTAACCGAAAGGTTGCGGGTGTGAGTCCCAGGTCTGGCAGGGATTGAAGGTGGGGGTAGTGAATAACCAGCGCTCTCTCCAACCTCAATACCACGACTGAGATGAGTCTCTTGAGCAAGGCACAGAACCCCCAACTGCTCCCCAGGCACCACAGCGATAGGTCTATAGGTCTACCCAAGCTGCAATTGCTAGTGGAGATCATAAATACTTAATTTCCATAGAGCTGTATTTATTTAGATGTGTATTAGCAAATTAATGGTTATATATTAAATGTTTTATAGCACTTTGGGTCAATATATTTCAACAATACCTATTTTTAAGGCCGTTTTCTATTAATTTTTTTTCTCCTACACTGAGCCATAAATTACACACCAAACTTTACATTTTTATTTTTCTATATCCTGAAGGTTTTTACAGAGGAATTTTTATTCATATATAATTTTCTTGATTATTTACATTTTATTTCCCCAAAAATGTGAAAATATATATTTTCTGAAGTATTTTCTGAATTATGGAGTGATAAAAATTAGATACCAATGTTGCCACACAAAGGGGGATGCCTGCCCATTGAGGCTATGTAACACTGGCACAGATGCATGTTGAACAGACTAGAACAAATCAACCTTGAAGGACCTCAGAGTCTGTGGTTGAACTCATATCAGAGCTGTAAAATCTAATAAATGTGTGCATGCACTGAAGACAAAAGATTCAGTCTTTCTTGCTCTTGTGACCCATGAAGCAGGAGAAAGAAGGCCTGAAGGCCTTTACAGGTAGTGCTATAGGTAAAACTCTTCAAATATTTGAATCAGCTGCATTAAATGCTTTGTTAATAAATTCAGAGTTTCATTATGTTCAAAACACTGCATTCTGATGACATCAGAACGTCAGCATAATCCTAGTGATGGGTTTGGGACTGTATATGTTCTTCGGTCCCATCAGCCAATCAGCCTTTTTGTTACATAATTATTATACTCTGAGTCATTAATAACATGGAATTTATTTTGGAATTAAATTCATTTTTCTACAATATTCAGTAAATGAGAATTATGTAAACATAGTTTGTCAACTGACATATGTGAAGCTGGCTATGTCTCCATATCTTATGGCTCGAGAGTTTAGAGCATCTGGGCGCCTTATCAACAAGTTGTTAGGAGTCACCCAGTATTATCTCAGAAGAAAATATCTGGCCCTGGGTCATGCAACTGATCATCATAATCCTTCATTATCAATTTAGTTATTAGGTGACCTATCTTCCTGTAGTTGGCTGATCTGACAGAGAAGCCCACCAGTGTGTAAAATTTGGTTTCCTCATCAATTTCAAGAGCTAAGCACAGTAAGTAACTATTTTTTGGCAAGGATTTACCTGCTCTGAAGTATGACAATTCCTAAGTTGTCATCTAAGAAATCATGGGCCTTTGTTTCATCTGCTTTCCTGGTTTATGTCCCAGAGAAATTTTCCCTTTGTGGTGTCATCTGCAGGGTTGTCTGCTGTACATACATTTATTCATTAGACTCTGTAAGTGTCCTAGCAGACACTCTGGTGACTTCAAACACATTGAGACAATGGGAGTGTGATAGCAACCAGGTAGGGACAGATGTGGAGTCAGACCACAGAGTAAAGCTGTAAGCAGAGTTAGCTCCTTCATCAGAACTTTCACAAGCTGTGATCTTGTAAGTTGCTATGCACAACTCCAACCATGGAACGGTTTGCTGTTTTTTAGGGGCTACTCAAGATCTAGTGGTTACAAAGGCTAATTCCACTCTACCTTCAGGGTTTTAAGTTCATGAGTAGGCCACTGAACTGTAGGTTCGTTTGGAACCACTGCAAACGACACCTCACACTTGTAGGGTGATTAGTTCCTTACTGCAGTAGCACCTTGGCTAAGCAATGTGCTATAGGTCATCCAGCTCACTCTTCCAACCTTTCCATAAGGTCAACATTTCTTTAGACAGAGCCTTTTCTGAAGATCTGTCCAAATGAATTTTTTGTCTGTCTTTGGGCAAAAGTTGCACCTGATGGAACATCCCATGAAATGTCACTGCTAGCGATGGAATGTTCTCAAAAACGCAAAAGAACTGCCAGAAGAGAAAACTGAATGATGGATGTGGAGCAAGGACTCATTCAGATTGTGGCCTTGGTAAACAAATGAAAGGTAAAATTCAACCCTGTTCTTTCCATTATGCTGCACTAGATGATGTGGACTGTACCAATTCTCATCAGAACGGTCCACCTGTTCAGAAGTCAGTTTTGTGATGTAGCCTGCTTGCTGTAACCTGATCTCCTCTTGGTATGCTGTCGCTTGATCTGAATTCCCTTAACTATGGCAGAAAAACTTCTTTGGGTGCATGCAGGAGTGGCATACCTTTTGGCACATAGAAGGTGGGTAGCATAAAGTCTATTTTCGCCTTTAATCCAAGTCACCTTCTGTTCTTTGATAAAAATGAGAGAATAGGATGTCAGAAAGGGAATGGTTGGAGCAGGGCCTCTGTACATGTTCTCCTGCGTTGACGCCCTGCTGAAAAATCCAGCATAAACCAGCATGGATTTCAAGCTGGGCCAGGCTAATTTATGCTGGTACAGTGCTGGTCCAGGCTGGTTTATGCTGGTATAGTGCTGGTTTATGCTGGTACAGTGCTGGTCTAGGCTGGTTTATGCTGGTAAAGTGCTGGTCCAGGCTGGTTTATGCTGGTATAGTGCTGGGACAGGCTGGTTTATGCTGGTATAGTGCTGGTCCAGGCTGGTATAGTGCTAGTTTATGCTGGTATAGTGCTGGACAGGCTGGTTTATGCTGGTTTATGCTGGTATAGTGCTGGTCCAGACTGGTTTATGCTGCTATAGTGCTAGTTTATGCTGGTGTATGGGTGCTGGTTTTGCTTCTTTGGTTTATGCTGGTGCTATAGTGCTGGTCCAGGCTGGTATAGTGCTAGTTTATGCTGGTATAGTGCTGGGACAGGCTGGTTTATGCTAGTACAGTGCTGGTTCAGGCTGGTATAGTGCTGGGACAGGCTGGTTTATGTTGGTATAGTGCTGGTCTAGTTTGTGGACTGCTTCAGTTGATTGTTACTGCACTAGCTCTTTTTAAAAGTATTAAAAGAGAATTCCACTTCCAAAACAAAGATTCACATATAATGTACTCACCCCCTTATCATCCAAGATGTTCATGTCTTTCATGTCTTAGGGAAGTCCCAAAGAGTTCTAGCTCATCCTCCTCATCCTCTTAGGTTCTAAGAGAACCAATGACTGGCTGAGGTGAGTCACTCATGTGAGACTAGTGAAGAAACTAAAAAGAAAACACGCAGAAGCAGCGAGAAATGTCCGTTCGAGGACATTTTCATGAGTATGAATTCCAGGGTTGAGTGAAGATGTCTCACTCTTTGTGGTCGAGAGTAGGGCTGTCAAAAGGTACCGGGTTTGGTACTGAAATTTTAAAAACGTCCATTTCCTGCTCACATTTGAGCGCTGTTGAGCTGATTTTTAAACATCGCTGATTTGCCATAGTGTTCACATGCTCAACAGACATGACTGTGATTGGCTACAATGATAAGCGCTTCACGCTTCTCACAGAGTGCTCACACATGAGCACAACGGGAGTGTTTGAAAGCTGCGTCTGATTGGTCCAGATGCTACAGGGTGTTTGATCTTCTTTGCATGTTCACTTTGCAAAGACTGGGTCGGTACTTCTGCAGCATGTCAGGCATTCACCACAGCCACCCACTGCAGCCGTGTCACCTGAAACAAGCCACACCCGCTCTCAATCACCGGAATTCTAATCATCATCACCTGGATCCACTTAATTCCACCCTTTATAAACCCACGCCAAACACTGCTTCACACCCTTAAGCCGGGCTCACACTACAGGATTTTTAAAATCCTAACCGATTATGAAATCTGATTGCAGCGCACACATAAGGAGAATCTTTGCAGATTATCTTCCCTGAAATCCTAAACATGCACACACTACAAGATTTGAAAATTGTGGCGCATCACACACTACAAGATATTATTAAGATTATCATGAGGGAGGGAGTGCCTCACGTGATCTTACGCAACAGATCGTCATTTCAGCAACTATTGTTTACAAATGTTTTTTTAATTATTATTATTATTATTGTTATTCATTTTGTTTATTTGAATGTCTTGTTATAATTGTATATGTTTTGTTGTAGTTTATAATAAAAAATAACAATAAAATACAAAATAAAATAAATGTTTACAAATGTTAGTTAACTGTTATATGCTTTAACTGTTTTATATCTATAGATTTTACTTTAGGCAGGTTGTGATTTGAGAAGGCAAAACTGATTAAACATAGTCTATGATCAACTCACTGTCTGCCGCTGACCACTTGGTCGTTAATTTAAAAAACAAAACAAAACAAAAAAAAACAACTTATATTTAACGAACAAAAAAATGCTCCAAACGTTTTTCTAAATTAACTTAATAAAAAAACAAAACGAAATATAATCACTTTGCCATTACATACAAAACTGAACTATTTTAATTGCTAAAACAGTAGTATAAGCCGTTTTGGGAGAAGGGGAAAAAAGATGGGCTCGGGTCGGACTCGGGCCACATGGAGCATTGCTTTCCTTGCTCCATGCGGTTGTGGTATGTTTTCAACATATACAGACAGTGTTACTACAAAAAAAATAAGCAGTTTCCTCCATCTCCACTATCCAATGGACCATACAGCAGCATTGGCTGTTGTGAAAGTACTGACGTAATCATAGCCGTGATCATCGATAGATTCGATCTGTGAACGTCTCACATTACCAGATAATCCGCGCCGAACATCGGGACCGATCGAGGTGCTTGACAAGATTTTTGCTCCGATTCTCAGGAGGGCAAAATCGAGGCAAAATTGGGCTAAAAATCTTGTAGTGTGAGGCCGGCTTTATGTTAGCTCCAGACCTCTCCTCGCTATCTTGGATCCTCAGACCGGCTGCTCACCTGGAATACCATTACTACTCACTCTGCGAACTTTCTTCATCCACTACTACATACAAGGACAGTCAGATAAGCTTGCTCATAGTTTCATTTCCCCCTACGATTGTTTTACTACCACTGTTCAATAAACCTGTTTTCCTCTACATTCTACTACAGTCTCACGTCTGCTCTCTTCGTTATTGTGACAGAAGACCAGACCAACACCAAAATGAGCACCGGTTCACCTGTTTCACCCGACCCCATTATGGAATTAGTGAATGCCTTTAAGGCGGCTTTACAACCTACCCCAACGCCGCCGTCTGTCTCAGGAAGTCCCATGGCCTTGCCAACAACGTTCTCCGGGGAAGTCAGTCTATATATACAGATGCAACCATCACAGTTCACCTCCGAAGATGCCAAAGTGGCATTTCTCATCTCACTCCTATCCAGTAAGGCCCTACAATGGGCAAAGGCGACATGGAACAATAACAATGAAATAATCCATTCTTTTGAACGATTTTCCGGTCATTTTTCTGAAGTTTTTAGCACGGCTACAGGTACACTCTCCACCTCTGATCAACTCTTCCGCCTCAGACAAGGTACTTCTTCGGTCACAGATTACACCATTCAATTCCGCACGCTGGCGGTGGCTAGTGGTTGGAATGAGACGGCGCTTCTCAGCGCATATCGTCAAGGACTGAATCCAGAGATTCGCTCTGCGATGGCTCTGTACGATGACTCAATCGGACTTGAATCATGCCTACAACGAACCACCAGAGTTTCCCAACGAAACTTGCCAGCCATCTGAAACCGCTCCTCAGTCCGCTACCAGGGCTGCCTGCCCTCCAGTACCAGAACCCATGCAAGTTGACACCACTTGTCTATCACGCATCAAAAGGAATCGTAGAATGTCATCAGGATTATGTCTGTACTGTGGATGTCTGGATCACTTCATTCACAACTGCCCCACCAGACCTCCACACCCGTGGTGAGTACCATTCAATCTAGAGTTGAAATCTCCTCCCTTACACAAATTCCCATGACTCTCCACACCCCTGAAAATTCTTTGTCTGTTTCTGCTTTGATTGATTCAGCTTCCTCCGGCAACTTCATTTCACAAGAATGTTTAGACTTAAACATTCTTGGCTGTCTTCCAAACCTTCATGAATGAGGTGTTCCGGGAGTATCTCCATCGCTTCATCGTCGTCTACATAGACGATATTCTCATCTACTCCCGGAACGAGGCTGAACATCGCCAGCACGTCCAGCAGGTCCTTCACAAACTCTGAGAACACCAGCTTTTCCTAAAGCTCGAGAAATGTGAGTTCCACCAGCCTTCGGTGCATTTCCTTGGGTATGTAATTGATGCTCAGGGAGTACAAATGGACCAGGGGAAGATTCAAGTCATCCAGAATTGGCCTGTCCCAGGCACAGTGAAAGAGTTACAACGCTTCCTTGGATTTGCAAACTTCTATCGTTGATTTATCAAGAATTACAGTTTAATCACGGCCCCTTTGATCTCCCTCCTGTGGGGTAAGCCTAAACACATCGCCTGGAACCCCGCCGCCCACAAAGTGTTCCATCAGCTTAAGACCATCTTCTGCACTGCTCCCCTATTACACCATCCCAACCCCGAACACCCGTTCGTGGTGGAGGTGGATGCCTCCAGGGATCGGAGCAGTGCTATCCCAAGCGACTGGTGAGCCTCCTCTCCTCCATCCCTGTGCCTATTACTCTCGTAAACTGTCTCCGGCGGAGCAAAACTATGATGTAGGAAATCGGGAACTTCTGGCTATCAAGTTGGCTCTGGAGGAGTGGCGTCATTGGCTAGAGGGAGCCTCACATCCATTCACCATCATCACCGACCATAAAAATCTACAATACCTTCGAGAAGCCAAACGTCTGAACCCCTGGCAGGCCCGATGGGCACTATTCTTCACTCTGTTCAACTTCAAGATCCCTTATCGACCTGGAACCAGAAACCATCCTCCCTTCCGACATCATCCTAAGTCCCATCATCAGGGACCTAGATGAAGACATCCGTCATGCCACCCTCCAGGAGCCCGCTCCGCCGGAATGTCCAGAAGGTAAAACCTACGTCCCACGCTCCCAACGTCAACACCTTCTGGACACAGTGCACGAATCTCCGGGCTCTGGACACCCAGGCAGCAGGCGGACCCTCTCACTTCTTCAAGCTTGGTACTGGTGGCCCAGTATGCACCGGCACACCATCAGGTACGTCCAGAGTTGCTCAGTCTGTGCCAAGTCTAACACTTCCCGTCATCTGCCTACAGGAAAGCTGATTCCTCTCCCCATACCACAGAGGCCCTGGTCCCACATAGGAGTGGATTTAGTCACAGATCTTCCCATCTCAGTAGGACACACCTGCATTCTGGTAACAGTTGACAGATTCTCTAAGGCATGCAAGCTCATTCTGCTACCTGGACTCCCCACTGCTATGGAAACCGCTGAACATCTGTTTCACCATGTCTTCCGTAATTATGGGTTACCAGAGGAGATTGTGTCGGACCGGGGACCTCAATTCATCTCACTTGTCTGGAAAGCTTTCTTTAAATTACTTGGTGTCTCCGTTAATTTGTCATCTGGTTACCATCCACAGACTAACGGCCAGACTGAGAGGAGAATCCAAGAGCTCGGACATTACCTCCGGTCATACTGCCAGGAAGATCAACACAGCTGGAGCAGGTTCCTCCCGTGGGCCGAGTACGCACAAAACTCCCTCCGCCAAGAAACCACCAGCCTAACACCTTCCAGTGCATACTCGGTTATCAGCCTCCGCTGTTTCTCTGGACGGAGGAATCCTCTAATGTTCCAGCTGTCGACCACTGGTTCCGAGCCAGCGAGAGAGTGTGGGACTCAGCTCACCATCATCTCCGAGGGGCCATCAACCGTCACAAGAGGTTTGCGAATGCTCGTAGGAGGGAGAACCCGCACTACCAACCTGGAGATCAGGTCTGGCTCTCCACCCGTGACCTACGTCTGCGACTACCCTGCCGCAAGCTGAGTCCCCGCTATATTGTTCCATTCAAGATCCTGAGACAGATTAATGAAGTGACATACCAGCTCCAGCTTCCACCCAGGTACCACATTCACCCCATGTTCCACGTATCACTCCTAAAACCATATTTTCCCTCTGCCACAGAACCCACCGAAGCCAGAGCTGGAGCTGGACCCCCTCCTCCCGAAGTCCTGGAACAACCTATGGTCTACACGGTCCACGAGATCTTGGATTCACGACGCCAAGGGGGTCGGCTAGAATATCTCATCGACTGGGAGGGGTACGGACCTGAGGAACGCTCCTGGATTGCCAGAGGGGACATCCTTGACCCGACCCTGCTCCAGGAGTTCCACCGGAACCACCCCAATCGCCCAGCCCCTCGCAGTCGTGGCCGCCCGCGGCGTCGTGTTAGGGCGTCGGGAGCCGCCCCTGGAGGAGGGGGTAATGTCAGGCATTCACCACAGCCACCCACTGCAGCCGTGACACCTGAAACAAGCCACACCCACTCTCAATCACCGGAATTCTAATCATCATCACCTGGATCCACTTAACTCCACCCTTTATAAACCCACGCCAAACACTGCTTCATTGTCTGGTCTACCGTTCACACCCTTATGTTAGCTCCAGACCTCTCCTCGCTATCTTGGATCCTCAGACCGGCTGCTCACCTGGAATACCATTACTACTCTCTTCATCCTCTACTACATACAAGGACAGTCAGATAAGCTTGCTCACTGTTTCATTTCCCCCTACGATTGTTTTACTACCACTGTTCAATAAACCTGTTTTCATCTGCATTCTACTTCAGTCTCACATCTGCTCTCTTCGTTATTGTGACACAGCAATGTAGGATGAATTTGAAATGATTTTTGAAGTTGAGGGAGAAAATATGATTGGAGTTTTTAGACATGCCCTAACTGTCTTGAGCCAGAATACACAGAGTTCAGGGAGAGCAAGGCGTTTGAGATGAAGGGGAAAAAAAAATAAAAAAAATAAATAAATAAATACTTCTTAATGAAAATAACTGATCGTTTCGCTAGATAAGACCCTTGTTCCTCGGCCGGGATCATTTACAACCGCATTTGGGATCATTTGAAGCCGTATTTAAACTGCATTTTGGAAGTTCAAAATCGAGGCACCATAGCAGTCCATTATATGTAGAAAAATGCAGAAATGTTTCCTCAAAAAACTATTTTTTTATGAATGAAGAAAGACAGACATGAACATCTTGGATGACAAGGGGGTGAGTACATTATATGTGAATCTTTGTTTTGGAAGTGGACTTCTTTAATAATAAAAATCAATTTTAACAACACATCTGCGAACAGAACAACCATTGACATGGGGACTACACACATTTATCAGTTCAGTCATTTGAAATTACTCCAGCACAAAGTTAATTTAATGAGCATTATCACGGCTAATGGGAATTAGAATAAGTCAGATGAAGAAGATTATCTTGGCATAATTATCACTGTCTGTCAACCTCAATTACAATAATGGGAATTAGGAGTAGGCTTAGTATGGCTACTTATAGACGGTTATTGGCTAGACAGAGAAAAAAAAAAGTTTCTCTGTAACTCTGACAAATGTGTCTCTCTTTTTAAGAAAACACTGTTAATTAAGTTTCTTGCTTATTTAAGACTTGTTCCAAGTACACATAACAGCCTATTTCACAGAATTAGACCAGGGGTTCTTAACCACATTCCTGGAGCCCCCCCAACAGTGCATGTTTTCCATGTCTCCTTAATAAAACACACCTGATTCTGATCATCAGCTCATTAGTAGAAACTCCAAGACCTGAAATGTGTGTGTCAGACAAAAGAAAAATGCAAAGTGTGCAGTGTTGGAAGGGTGCAAGTGGGGTGGGGTGGGGTGGGGTAGTAGGGCAGGGAGGGTGGCAGGGCAGGGTGGGGTGGGCAGGGGTGGCAGGGTGGGGTGGTAGGCAGGGTAGGGGGCAGGGCAGGGCACGCGGGTAGGGGCAGGGGGTGGGTAGGGTAGGGTAGGGTAGGGTGGGGTGGGTTAGACATATTCAGTTTAGAGAGCCACTGTCCTACAGTTTAGCTCCAACCCTGAAAAAAAACCCTCACCTGCCTACAGCTTAGTATTCCTGAAGACATTGATAAACTTGCTTAGGTGTTTCAGTTGATATCAGTTGGAGCTAAACTCTGCAGGACAGCAACTCTCTAGGACCAAACTTGCCTATATTGAATTATACCAACCCTTCTGTGTAATTTCACCAGAAAATAATAAATGGATTTCATCTTCACTACCACAAAACGTACAGGTGCATTAACATATTTAGACACAGGAACATTAACACAGAAAGAGTCAAATTTACAGGGTATATTCTGTGCAAGATTTTAAAATGGACTTCTAAACTAGATATTATTTGTTAGTTAATCAACATCAGAAGAAAGACCAGCTTCACAGACCAGCAACAAAACATCACTATTTAGCATGAACCATATCATGCTGGTATATTCTAGTTATTTCAACAGGGGTTATAGATACTGATAACAATCAACATGAATTACATCACAATGTCTGGTAGACATATACATCAGTTTGAAACATAATTTTTAGTCACTTTTGTGCAAGAATTTGGATCCTTTGTATGTATAAGTTAAACTGATTAAAATATTTCAAAATTCTGACTCCGAAGTGTTTTTTCTTTTTTTCTGACAAAAATAAAACACGTTTAAATTTACATTTTTATTTTTGATGATTGCAAACAATGCAAAAACAAACTGAGATTCCCACCTGATAATGAACTATAGTTTAAATGTATCCGTAAAATCTCTTTTGTAGCTTCATAAAACAAAGCCCAGCATATTATTTTTACCTTGCTTGCTTTTTTTTTTCCCATTTTTTTTATTAAACATATTATTCATTGGTGAAATGATAAAGAATAGGTAGCCTTTTTGGCCTTTTCATTGCAAATCGATTACCTGCACATTTGGCTCAAAGCAGCTGAGCTTTACTTTGGGAAATGTGGATTAACAAATACCTGAACTTGAAAAGTTAAAAGGACAAACCAGTCAATATGCACAGATTACTGATTAGGGCATGCAAGCCATGGGGATAATCTTTATAAGATCATTTTTATTTAAAGGAGAAGTCCACTTCCAAAACAAAGATTCACATATAATGTACTTACCCCCTTGTCATCCAAGAGGTTCATGTTTTTCTTTCTTCAGTTGTAAAGAAATTAGGTTTTTTGAGGAAAACATTTCTGCATTTTTCTCCATATAATGGACTGGTATGGTGCCCCGATTTTGAACTTTCAAAAGGCAGTTTAAATGCGGCTTCAAACGATCCCAGCCGAGGAAGAAGGGTCTTATCCAGCAAAACGATCAGTTATTTTCATTTAACAACAAAAAAAAATAAATAAATAATTAAATACTTTTTAATCTCAAATGCTCATCTTGCCTTTCTCTCTCTGAACTCTGTGTATTCTGATTACAGTTAGGGTATGTTGAAAAACTCCAATCGTATTTTCTTACTCAACTTCATAAATCATTTCAAAATCACCCTACATCGCTGCAGAAGTTCCAACCCAGTCTTTGCAAAGTGAACATGCAAAGAAGATCAAACACCCTTAACAAAAAAGGTAAAAACAGCGATATAAGGATGATTTCGAAGTTGAGGGAGAACATGAGATGGGAGTTTTTCCAACATACCCTAACTGTCATGAACCGGAACAAAAACAGTCCCTTCAAACAGAACAAAAATAACCGATCCATTATCCGATTTTATATATGCACTGACGGGTCCTCCTCACAAAATTTTCGCTTACACCGCATCTACACCGGACGTGAGCGGCGCCGTGCAACACGACAAAATACAGTAGAACCCATTGTAATCAATGATGCTGTCTACACTGGATGTGGCGCGACACGACACATTCCCGATGGTGAACTGCTGCCGCGTTCTATATATGACGTGCTCACACAAAGGTCAAATGATTTGCAATGGTCGCTTTGTAACGTCCAGTGTAGACAGACTTTAGCTGTTGCGGCGTGGTGCGACAACTGTCGCGTCCAGTGTAGACACAGTGTTAGGCCTCCAAAAGTGTAGCACAAGCACCGTCTAATCTCTTATAGCAGTAATGGCAATTACAGTGGTAGCATACCTCATTCACATCTGTATTGATCTTTTATGTATAACACAAAAGGTATGAATTGAGTTTCACATCACAATTTAATGCTAAAGGTTTTTTGTTCTGTTCAAATTCTAAGGATAAGCAAGCTAGGCACAGATAGATGATATGTTGATGGTTGTTTTGGGATTTTTTTTTTTTACAAATACTATACAGTAAACTATACTGATTAAAATACATAATGCTTTACAACAGATATTAACAAATTCTAATGTCAAATATTACATTTTGACATGCTTACAATGTAAAAATCATGATTATGTTCTTACTGCAATCATTTGTAAGATCCAGAACTTTTATATGTTATAATAAAATGTTCTTTGACAGGAATAAAAGGCATAGTTTATCCCTGAATTGCTCATCAGTCTTACACATCTGAGACTTCTGCTCAATTTTAGGACTGAAGAAAATTATTCAAAACCTAAGCCTGACTGATTCTTCTTGGGACAGGCAGTAATAATAGCTCATTTATGCACCCTCATGGATGGAATTATTTCTTTCAGCTGAATTTGTGACTGTGGCACTAAACCAGTCACAAGCTGAAATCTATGACACGTAAATATCACCAGTTTGTTGGGATTAGTGACTCCAGCTGTAGGGATCCTGGTTTCTTTCTTATTCCATAATCCCCTCACTTTATGATTGTTGATGATTTTGATCTTTGCAGGTTTTATCGGTTTTTTACATCCCTTGGTAAAGCTTAAGAGAGGAACCATCTTACTTGTCACTTCTGGGTTACCTTGTCCAATGAATATAGAAAGTCCTGAAACTGACAGATTTAGAGGATTGAGGTCGGATTGATAGAGAGTGTCTGAAACTAATTGTGGAGGAATTGGAAAAGCTACAAAAGAGAGTGCCATGAGACAATGAGAGCTGTTTAGGATTGTAGACTGATGGAAATTACTGGAGTCTTTAAATGGAAAATATGTTAAGCCTAAAGTCAACATAAACGAGTATGTCTCTTCTTGATGGTGTGTGAGATTCACAATTCTTCAAGCCCGTCCAGATCTGTGGAAACTATGGTCCTAGGCTGTAATTGCAGGATTTACACTAGAGTGGCACTTGTCAATACAACAGAGTGGGTATTAATGTTCCCATAGTGTCACAACTTCTGACTAGGGCTGTGATGGTCACAATGACAACTGCGCCACCGCGGTCGACGGTTGCCACCGCAGTGGTCAGTTGCCACTGGCGGTACTGCACGTGATGTCACACAATCTATAACAAGCATAAAGTACAGTGTTTCTACAACAATTATTCTGCTGTGGCCGTGTTCAGTGTCTCCGCCGGCAGCAGCAGTGAGCGCAAGTGCCTTCGCAGCTGCTGGAAGAAATCCACGTTCAAACGCACACAATAGGCTGAAGCTTGCAAAACTCCGGGTAAAGTAATTATTGAATGTGTCGGAGGGAAATAAGGACATACTTGAATGAATTATTGATAAACTAGTGTTTACTGAGCCAGTGTTGCTAAGATGACAATCTCGACTCGCCATCTGCTCACTGGACGCGCCTTTAGAGAGAAATGCATCTCTACGGATTTTATAATGAAAGAGTTTTTGTTTTCGATTTGAATTTTTTAGTTTTAAAGTAGTATAGTAATAATTTAAAGCTTTCTATAGATATATATCTGTAAGGCAAGTATTCGCTGACTTTCATTTCATTTTTGTGCAGCGCTCCTGTTCAACACCGAGACATCAGAAAGCTGTTGTTAGTTTTCTTTTTACAAAAGCACAACATTTTGTTAATATGCATGCAAATAATATTACACTCTTTACAGTTCCAGATGATATATTTCACTTACCTTTATGAGCAAAGATTACGGCGTATATAAATTATTTTTTTTGCATGTGATTGCGCTGGCGCCTCCATGTACTGCAAAGCGCATTTAGCTTCCCCTCTCCAACAAACGATTGTATACGCATAATGGCGTGCATTTATCTAAGTTAAACGTTTAAAATAACTAGAGATGCACGATATTGGATTTTTGCCAATATCCGATATGCCGATATTTTTTCATCTCATTTTGGCCGATACCGATACCGATATATATCCTTTTGTTTGGAAAGTTAGTTTTTAACAATAACTTATTTGTTAGGATTAAATAAATAGTAATGAGTGGTTTACATTCAATCCCTTTTTTTTCCATCAGTAGGCTGGCATTATTTATGATCTGAATTTTGTGAATTAAGTTCACTTTTGCTATGTTATAAGCCGAATTTCGGATGCTTTCACTTTCCAATTCGCAATCTGAAAACAACATTTCAAAACGAAAACAAAAAGAAAAGTAGAACTAAACTAGGGTGCGTTTCCCAAAAGCATCGTAAGCTAACTATGGTCGTTAGTTCCATTGAAATCTATTGGTAACGACGAAACTTACGACCATAGTTGCTTTCGGAAACGCACCCCTGGGTGACTGTGAGGGTGCTTTGCGGCACATGAACAGGACATAATTCATTGCTACAACTTCTTAATTCGTTCCTACGATTTATTAATTTATTAATTTGTAAAACGAGGGAACAAATTAATATGTAGTATTAACGAATTATTAATTTATTCCTACGAAATATTTTATTTCCCACCCGCAATTTATCACAGTAAGAGATACTAAAACATGGATTAAAAGTGAATGACAAGAAAATAAACCTGCGAAATTAAAGGGTGAGACGGTGACGATTTAGGAAAAGAAAAATATTAAGTTATGTGGCAATTCGTGACCAACTGGCAAAACAGTACACTTTTTTTTTTTGCACAAGAATACCAACATGTTTACCTTCTCTGGTTTAACAAGCGGTCTTTTACCCTACCAAATCCTCAGTCCGCCATCATTTCCAGAATAGGCGCGTAATTTTTTCTATCACCACCTCCCTCGTGCTGACCCTACAAATACAAATCAGGCTCTACACCCGAAGCGCTCACAACGAAAACTACTCTTGGCGTGATCAGTGAAATCCTGAATATACGGCTTTGTAACTCTGTAACTCCCGCTGTATGAAGCAGACGCTTCAGCACTGCAGATCATGCACTGGCACAAATGCGACCACGTCAAATTTTAACTTGCACAAAAAAATTAAATAAATAAATAAAATAATCTAAAATGTGACAGTTGTTTCGATCAGTCTAGAGCCCTGCAATACAAAGGCATTCAACATGGAAAGTAAATGTAGAAATGTAATCTAAGTCATGTTTTATTGTAATTTCTAATTATTTTATAGGGTGCACTGCGCTTTGACAGGGCTGCGGGACACGAACAGGACATAATTCTTTCCTACAACTTGTTAATTCGTTCCAACGATTTATTAATTTATTAATTTGTAAAATGAGGGAACGAATTAAAAAGTCGTATTAACGAATTCTTAATTTATTGCCACGAAATATTTTATTTCCCACCCGCAGTTTACCACTATAAAAGATACGACAACATGGATTAAAAGTAAATGACAAGAAAATAAACCTGCGAAATTAAAGGGTGAAACGGGGATGATTTGTGAAAAGAAACAATAAATATTATTAAGTCTGTGGCAATTCATGACCAACCGGGAAAACAGGACACATGGCCGCTTATGGCTTTAAATGTATGGGTTCGAACGGCATAAATCCAAAAGCATGGTCGCTACTAACATTTGCCTGCTAACTAATTATTTATCTTATAAAGAATGCTTTGTACCTCACTTGTGTCATAATATTCACGTAAAAATGTTTCAACATTGTGCTTTGCCGTTGCGCCGCCGGAGAAAGAGAATTCACTGACCGCGCGCCGTAATTAGTTTTGGGATCATTTTATTTTAAATGCAGATCATGTAACTTGCAAACATAGCCATTGTGTTTCAAAATACAACAAAGACCATTTAAAATGTGCATTTAGCTGAGCCACACTGCTGACATGATCTAATCCCTAGCACACCCTCAGCACATGCGAGTTATCGGCAAGGCATATCGGCATAATTTTTCATATCGGGCCGATGGCGATATTTACAATTAAAGTCATTATCGGCCGATTCCGATATCAGTCCGATAATATCGTGCATCCCTAAAAATAACATTATGATATGCCTGAAGATTTTATTTTAGGCAAGTCGTAATGATTTGAGAAGGCAAAATTGATCAAACATAGGCTGTGATCAACTCACTGCCTGCCTTTGGCCACTTGGTCGTTACGTTACAATCTTAATTTCGTTAGGGCAAAAATCTTAATTTAACAAACAGAAATGTTCCAAACACATTTCTAAATTAACTTTATAAAGAAATGAAAAGAAATAACCACGTTCCCATTAAAAACAAAACTGAGCTATTTTAATGGATGCAACAGTGTAATGGGAAAGAGAGAGAAAAGACTCGGGCTCTAGTCGGACTCGGGCCGGTAGTTTTGATGAGCCGTCAGACAAGGTTGTTATGAATTTATGCAACAAATGTTTGTTTAATATTTACCGTTCTTATTTTGGCTACTTTCTTATTTAAATGTATAATTTCTTTGATATTTACTTTCGTGTTTTGTAGGCTGAAATTGAACACGCACGTTTAGGTTTCAAAATTATATATCAACACCGCGCCACCGATGGTAGTTGGTCCATTACCACCGCGGTGGAAAAAATCTGCCACCGTCACAGCCCTACTTCTGACCCAACATGCTGCCTTGAAATGGAACGTGTCAGGTTACGAACGCAACCAGGATTATCCGAAAAGGAAACGATGCATCACCCATGGTTACAGTCAATACCTGAGACGCTTCCTGAGATGGGAACAAGAAAGTGCATCATGGTGTTGATGCTATGGGAACACTTTCAGTGTATGTCTGAGTTACATGTGAAAACATGCCTGGACTGGATACATGAGTCAGTGACATCATATGCAATAAAAGGGTGCACATGCAACATGTCATCAACTTTTATTTATCTGAAGGAAGTCTCGTTTCCATCTCAGAGAACTAGGTTAAATACAGTACATAACTTTACGATGTTGGGGAAAATGATGAGAAAGCAGAAGTAGGCATATCGACTACTTTCTATATGGTTAGTGTCACACTCACACACACACAAGGGGATGGAGGAGATGAGAGATGAGTGGCAATCCAATCCAATAATTTATTTACAAAAGTCTTATTAAAAGACAAAGCATTAAACAGCAAAAGAAGTTCTTAACTGAATGCTTAGGTAAGCTGTAGAAGTCCAAGAGTCCAGGGGAAGAGCCACGCCACATCAAATCAGCATAAAAGGGAAGGAGAGTCAGATTCAGCATGTGAACGGTAGACCAGACAATGAGCAAGTGGCAGAGTGTCCTATTTATAGGGCGTGGCTCAACGAGGAACAGGTGATGCGAGTTAGAATTCGGGTGAGGCAGAACAAGTGGGTGGTGCTACCGGAGGTGTGGCAGATGAAGGTGGCTGTGGTGAATGCCTGACACTACCCCCTCCTCCAGGGGCGGCTCCCGACGCCCCTAACACGACGTCGAGGGCGACCTCGACCGCGAGGGGCTGGACGATCCGGATGGTCCCGATGAAAGTCTGATAGCAAGGTCGAGTATGTCCTCACGAGAGACCCAAGATCGCTCCTTGGGTCTATACCCCTCCCAGTCGACGAGATATTCCAACCGGCCCCCTCGACGCCGTGAGTCCAGGATCTCCAGGTGTATATGGAAGGTGGTTCAAGGATCTCCGGAGGAGGGGGTTCCACTTCAGCTCCTGGTTGTTCTGTGGCAGAGGGATAACAGGATTTAAGCAAGGAAACGTGAAATGTGGGATGAATACGATACCTTGGCAGGAGCTGATGTTGGAAAGTGACTTCGTTGATGCGTCTCAGGATCTTAAACGGACCAATGTAGCGGGGACTCAGCTTGCGACAGTGTTGACATAGGCGGAGGTCCCGTGTCGACAACCAAACCTGGTCCCCAGGTTGGTATTCGGGAGCAGGTCTTCTTCGGATGTCGGCGAAGTGCTTGTGTTGTCGCACGGCCTGCTGCAGATGGTGATGAGCTGAGTCCCACACTCTCTCGCTCTCTCGAAACCAGTGGTCGACTGCTGGAATATTAGAGGGTTCCTCCGTCCAGGGAAACAGCAGAGGCTGGTACCCGAGTACGCACTGAAATGGTGTTAAGCCGGTGGTATCTTGGCGCAGTGAATTCTGTGCGTACTCGGCCCACAGGAGGAACCTGCTCCAGCAGTGTTGGTCTGTGTGACAGTATGCCCGGAGGTAACGTCCGAGCTCCTGGATCTTCCTCTCTGTCTGGCCGTTAGTCTGTGGGCGATATCCAGAAGACAGGTTAACAGAAACACCAAGTAATTTGAAGAAAGCCTTCCATACATGAGAGATGAATTGAGGTCCCCGGTCCAACACGATCTCCTCGGGCAAGCCGAAGTGGCGAAATAGGTGTTGAAACAGAATCTCCGCCGTTTCCATCGCCGTGGGTAAACCCTTCAGGGGGAAAAACTTGCACATTTTAGAGAAACGATCCACCATGACCAGTATGCAAGTGTTACCTTCGGCTGCCGGGAGATCGGTCACAAAGTCTACACCAATGTGGGACCAGGGCCTCTGTGGGATGGGTAGTGGAACCAGTTTGCCTGTAGGGAGCTGACGAGGAGAAGTAGACATGGCACAGACAGAGCAACTCTGGACGTACCTGATGGTATCCCGGCGCATACTGGGCCACCAGTAACGAGATTGTAAGAGCGAGAGGGTCCGTTGGCTGCCAGGGTGTCCAGAGCCCGGAGACCGATGAGCTGTGTCCAGAAGGCCTTGACGTAGGGCGAGAGGAATGAAGATCTTGCCTTCTGGGCATTCCGGCGGAGCAGCTTCCTGCAGAGTGGCGCTGCGGATGTCCTCATCCATCTCCCAGATGATGGGGCTGACGATTAGGTTGGAGGGTACAATAGACTCAGGTTCGACGGAGTGATCTGTGGAATGTAGTCGGGATAAGGCGTCCACTGAGATGTTCCTAGAGCCAGGTCTATAGGTGATTTTAAAGTTGAACCGTGTGAAAAACAAGGCCCATCTTGCTTGTCGGGGATTGAGTCTCTTGGCCTCCCGGATGTACTGAAGATTTTTATGGTCAGTGATGATAGTGAAGGGATGTTTGGAACCCTCCAACCAATGGCACCACTCCTCCAGGGCAAGTTTGATGGCTAGGAGCTCTCTATTTCCCACGTCGTAATTCTGCTCCGCCGGTGACAGCTTTCGGGAGTAGAAGGCACAGGGATGGAGGAGTGGAGGATCACGACCGCTTGAGACAGTACCGCACCTGCTCCCGTGGTGGATACGTCGACCTCTACCGTGAAGGGAAGTTCGGGATCTGGATGGTGTAATAGAGGTGCGGTACTGAAAATCTTCTTAAGATGGAGAAAGGCTTCGTGGGCAGAGGGGTTCCAGCAGACTGTTTTGGGTTTTCCCCTCAGGAGGGAGGTTAGCGGTGCAGTGATGGTACTATAGTCCTTAATGAATCTTCTGTAGAAGTTGGCAAATCCTAGGAAACGTTGGAGTTCCTTGACAGTAAGTGGTTGAGGCCATTCCTGAATGACAGATACTTTCCCCTGATCCATCTGCACGCCCTCGGCTGAAATGATGTAACCCAGAAAGTGTACTGATGGACGGTGGAACTCACATTTTTCCAACTTGAGATAGAGACTGTGTTCACGGAGTTTGTGGAGGACCTGCTGGACATGGTGGCGATGTTCGGCCATGTTCCGGGAGTAGATCAAGATGTCGATGTAGACAATCACAAACCGATGGAGGAACTCCCGGAACACCTCGTTCATAAACGTTTGGAAGACGGATGGGCTGATGGAGAGGCCGTACGGCATTACCCGGTATTCGTAGTGGCCAGTGGGTGTCACAAATGCCGTCTTCCACTCGTCTCCCGCACGGATACGAACGAGGTTATACGCACTCCGCAGGTCCAGCTTCATGAAGACTTGGGCTCCACGAAGCTCTTCGAGGGCGGCTGGGACCAGAGGGAGCGGATAGGGTTGTTTGATGATCTGGGAGTTGAGTTGTTGGTAATCAATGCATGGCCGTAACCCCCCATCCTTCTTGCCCACGAAAAAGAAGCTGGAAGCGGCCGGTGAAGTCGATGGCTGAATGAACCTTTGAGCAAGGGCCTCCGAGATGTATTTCTCCATCGCCTGGCGCTCCGGGATGGACAGAGGATATACTCGCCCCTTGGGGAGCTGGGCCCCTGGCAGCAAATCGATGGCACAATCCCATGGCCGATGTGGTGGTAACAGGGTGGCTGCTTGTTTGCTGAACACATCCTGGAACGCCATGTACTCTACTGAGTACACATGTAATGTAATGACTGTTTAATTCACTGGAATGTGAATGAAATTGTTTGTACTTTCTGTACTGGAAGCTCCTAACATTAAGATGAATTCCTTTTGTGTGAAACACACTTGGCCAATAAAGCTATTTCTGATTCGAAAGCCGGAGGGCGCCCTTGCGCAAAATCTCCACATACGCTTTATAATAGAAGTAGTAGTACTGACAACGCTTCAGGAATCTCTAATCCAGTTATCGCTGTAGCTGAATAAAACGCAGATAGAGAAATTTTAACTGAGGAAACTTGAAGACAATAAACATACGACTGCTACAATATATGGTTTGTCTGTGTTCTTCAAGCAATCTTGGGTTTTTCATAAGGATTAAGTATATTTATAATGCAATGCTAATCGACATAGCCTTTACTATAAAATCGTATGATTTCAGCCTCATTTTGTGATATGAAACCACGGCTGATCACACAAGGTTATTTCAAACACTTGACTATGTTATGAACTTAATTTGGAGAAAAAGCATGCCAGTAAATAATATCTTTGTTGGACAACAGGTTTGTAAACAGGCTCATACACATGCAAAACTGCATCGCACACTTGCTATTAGTACAGTTTAGGGATGTAACGGCATGAAATTTTCCTATCACGATTATAGTGACCAAAATTATCATGGTTATCAGTATTATCACGGTATTGTTCAAATGTGATGGAAGTGTTCGAAAAGTACTGACACATAAATTACTTCAAGTTTTACATTTAAAAATCAACAAACAACAAATAAAATGACTTTTTGTTTACCTAATCAGTAAAACAATAACAGTACCAATGATGTCAGGATTTTAAATGACAACATGACTGACAACCTATATGGCATGTTCAAATATCTAAAGTAAATGATCAAATAAAGCTTTGAAAACGTTTCATAAAAGGCAAACCTCACATTTCAGCCTTTACATAAAGAAAAGAGTTAAGTCAAAATAATAACTGATTAATAAATGATTAATTGTTTTTTATCTGCTCCATAAATCTAGATAACTTATCTGAATTGTTTAAATGTGTAGAATCCACATAAGCTTGTTTTTCATCAACTGTTATAGGGTATATATATAATATTTATTATATATAATATATGTATAATATAGGATACAGCAAGGGCATAACAATTCATTCTGTTTTTTGGCCAGACAAAAACTGCACACAAGCTGAATGTAAATGAAAGTCCCTGTAAATCCACTGTATGTCACTAGATGGCACTTATGGAAAAGCTGAATTACAGCTGTTCCCTATCTGTCGTACACTCCGAGTTGTGTCGAGTAGTGTACGACACTAGGGGTCGCTCTTGAGAGCCCAAACACCTCTGACAGTTTTGAGAAAGGCCAATGAAAATTGGGTGTGCAGATTTGCATAGCTGACCACGCCCCGGACGTCCGGGTATAAATAGGGCAGCGTGTGCATCTGCTCACTCGTTCTGTTTTTCGGAGCCGAATGCAGCGTCTCTGCGTGAGAAGCGGCAACATTCACCTCTCTCGTCGTTGGATCTACGGCACAGACAGCGGTCTCTCCCTCTCTGACACTGCTCGTGTTGTGAGAGTCCCCTGGGTGCGTCGACGGCGATCTTCAAGAGAAGATTCTCTTCTGCAGAGAGCAAATTTTCTCTAAAAGAGCTCCACAGACGGATTGTGTGTTTCACGATGCCTTTCCGTCTGTGTCCTACTGGGTGCGGATTCTACCTTTCCCCGAACGATCGGCACGAACGCTGTGTTCAATGCTTGGGGCGTGAGCATGCTGACGCAGCGTTCGCTGAGGGAGGTTGTCAGCACTGCGAAGACATGCCCTTGGGCACACTCCGCTCGAGAGCCGCGTTCTTTTCGAAGAAGCCGCGGCGCTCCTCATCTGCTTCCCGCTCCGGTCCTTCTACTTCCGGGTACGAGGCCGTTGCGATGTGCGTCGAGGAAGAGCGGCAGGTGTTGAGCGAAGTTTTGCCAGTTGCGTCCTCGCAAACCGCTCACCCTGTGTGTCTACCGATTGAGTCTCCGGACGATTTTGAAAGCTCGTCTCAGTATGGGCTGGATCTTTTGTTCGGGGCTCCTGCTGAGGAAAAGGCAGCGTCCGTAGCATCGGAGGGAGAGCCGTCAGAGGCTGACGTCACAACCGAGTTCGCCGCTCCGGCGGTTGAATCTCAGTCTGTGGCAGACGCCGAAATGGCCGCCGCACTACAACGGGCAGCCAAGGAGATCGGGGTTGCGTGGGTTCCCCCGCCCAGCCCTGAGCCTTCAAGGCTGGATGACTGGTTCCTGGGCAGGGGGCGTGACTCGAAGCCACGCTCCTCCCCGGTCCCGTTTTTCCGGAAGTGCACGAGGAGTTGACGAAATCGTGGAAAGCCCCTCTGTCGGCTCGTTCACGGTACGCTAACTCCCCGTCCCTCACCACCCTCGATGGCGGTCCAGCGAGGGGGTATTCGGAGGTTCCCCAGGTGGAGAGAGCGGTTGCGATGCACTTGTGCCCGCAAAACGCCGCCTCCTGGAGGGGCCGCCCGAGACTCCCGTCCAGGGCCTGTAAGTTTTCGTCTGCGCTTGTAGCGAAGGCTTACGCGGCCTCTGGGCAAGCTGCGTCCGCCCTCCACGCTATGGCGATTTTGCAGGTCTATCAGGCTAAGGTTCTTAAAGACCTGCACGAGGGTGCTCCCGACCCAGAGCTGTTACACGAGCTGCGCTCAGCGACCGACTATGCCTTACGGGCTACGAAGGTTACTGCGCAAGCTCTGGGGCGGGCGATGTCCACTATGGTGGTCCAGGAGCGCCACCTGTGGTTAAACCTGGCCGAGATGCGAGACGCCGAGAAGGTTCGCTTTCTCGACGCTCCCATTTCCCAGGCTGGCCTCTTCGGCGAAACCGTGGAGGAGTTTGCCCAGCAGTTCTCCACCGTGAAACAGCAGACGGAGGCCATCAAGCACATCCTGCCTCGGCGTGCAGCGAGTTCCGGCCCAGCTCAGCCGACGCAGCAGCCTCCGCCTGCTCCCCGCCGTGGAAGGCCCCCTACGAGGGTGGCTCAGACCCCGCAGCCTGCCGGGTCTGCAGCCAGACCAGCCCAACGGTCCAGCACTCGTAGGAAGGTGGCACCGCCAGCTCGTCCTCAGGCCACTAAGAACCCCCGGCAGGTTTCGAAGCGTTCCTGAGACGGGCAGCCCAGGGAGGAGGGATCGTTTGGCCTGTCCGGATCCACACTCGACGAGGGGACGAGCGCTGGATTCGGCTTCCACCCGGCTGTCTGCCACCCGGCAGACGGCCACCACTTGGTCAACAAAAGAGCAATTTTCTCCTTCTCTGGGCATATTACACAGCACCCCCGACCCTCCGCTCGATGGTCGGATGCTGTCTCCTCCGTTCAGGGCATGCGGTCACACACCTTCTGTGCTCCCTCATGCTCTAGAACAACGGGCTTGGTCAGACGATCTCCCCTGTCGGGTGGATCCTCTGCTAAGCTCGCACGGCTCGGTCTCCCTGGGCAAAGCAGCCAGTGGCCTTCGGGGCTTCTTACCTCCGACCACACGCTGTTTTCCCAGCGAAGGTTCCCCCACCCTTGGTACGTCGAATGTAACTCCTCTGCGGCCCCTAGCGGAGAACTTTCTGGATTGGCTGAATCTCCCCAATCCTTCCCGCTGGCTGCTCAAGACCATTCGGCTCGGCTATGCTATCCAGTTTGCACGTCGTCCGCCCAAGTTCTGCGGTGTTCTCACTACCTCGGTCCAGGGCTCCAACACCGCGGTTCTTCGGGCGGAGATCGCAGTCCTTCTGGCGAAGGGTGCGATAGAAACTGTCCCCTCAGCCGAAATGAAGAAAGGGTTTTACAGCCCCTACTTCATTGTACCCAAGAGGGGTGGTGGGCTCAGACCTATCCTGGATTTGAGGGTTTTGAATCGGGCCCTACTCAAGCTCCCGTTCAAAATGCTGACCCTCAAGCACATTCTTACGTACGTCAGGTTCCAGGATTGGTTTGTGGCGATAGACCTGAAAGACGCGTACTTTCATGTCTCGATCCTTCCAAGACACAGGCCGTTTCTACGGTTTGCCTTCGAAGGACGGGCATATCAGTACAAGGTTCTCCCCTTCGGCCTCTCCCTGTCGCCCCGCGTCTTTACGAAGGTAGCAGAGGCTGCCCTTTCCCCCCTCAGGGAAATGGGCATTAGCATTCTCAACTATCTCGACGACTGGCTGATCCTGGCTCACTCGTTGGATACGGTTTGCGTACACAGGGACATGGTTCTCAACCATTTGGCTCGCTTGGGGCTTCGGGTCAACTGGGAAAAGAGCAAACTCTCCCCGGCGCAGAGGATCTCTTTTCTCGGTGTAGAACTGGACTCGGTCGGCATGTCTGCACGTCTCTCCCCGGAGCGTGCACAGTCAGTTCTGAGATGCGTGGCAACGCTCAGGTGCGGCTCAGCGGTCCCCCTAAAACAGGTTCAGAGGCTCCTAGGGCACATGGCATCCTCAGCCGCGGTCACGCCGTTGGGTTTGATGCACATGAGACCGCTGC
This sequence comes from Labeo catla, assembly GCA_012976165.1. NCBI lineage: Eukaryota > Metazoa > Chordata > Actinopteri > Cypriniformes > Cyprinidae > Labeo > Labeo catla. Next base: position 109,134 of record VONZ01000466.1, read on the forward strand.
AGCATTGGCTCCGTACCCGAGTCCCCAGGAGGGCGTGGCACCACGGCACGTTCCGTGTGAACATCACACCATCGTGCCGCCAGACACTCAGCCCTTGGACGGACATCGTGTTCCTTCGGTCAGGAGTGCCCTTGGAACAGGTGTCCAGACGCGTCGTTGTCACCACGGACGCTTCCAGGACAGGCTGGGGTGCCACCTGCAACGGGCAGGCAGCTTCCGGGGTCTGGGCAGGCCCCCGGCTGCATTGGCACATCAATTGTCTGGAGTTGTTGGCAGTGCTTCTAGCTCTGAGGAGGTTCTGGCCTATGATTCAGAACAAGCACGTGTTGGTCAGGTCGGACAACATGGCGACAGTAGCCTACATCAACCACCAGGGCGGTGTACGTTCCTTTCGCATGTCACAACTAGCCCGCCACCTCCTGCTCTGGAGCCAACACAGACTCAGGTCCTTACGGGCCACTCACATTCCGGGCGATGCCAATCGAGTGGCCGATTCTCTGTCACGACAGGTTTCGCTCGGAGGCGAGTGGAGGCTCCACCCTCAGTCGGTTCAACTGATTTGGGATCGATTCGGCCAGGCGCAAGTGGATCTCTTCGCCTCACCGGAATCCACCCACTGCCAGTTGTGGTACGGGCTGACCGAGGCTCCCCTCGGTATAGATGCACTGGCACACAGTTGGCCGAAGGACCGGCTCAAGTATGCGTTTCCCCCGGTGAGTCTGATCGCACAAACTTTGTGCAAAGTCAGGGAGGACAAGGAGCAGGTCCTCTTGGTAGCCCCCTTCTGGCCCAACAGAACCTGGTTCTCGGACCTGGTTCTCCTGGCGTCAGCTCCTCCCTGGCGCATTCCCCTGAGGAAGGACCTCCTTTCCCAGGGGAAGGGCACAATTTGGCACCCGCGCCCCGATCTCTGGAACCTCCACCTGTGGCCCCTGGACGCGACCAGGAGGACTTCAGAGATCTCCCACCATCAGTGGTGAACACACTCATTCAGGCAAGAGCTCCCTCTACCAGGCGGCTGTATGACTCTAAATGGCGCGTGTTTGTGAACTGGTGTTCTGCTCGGCTAAGGGACCCACGGAGTTGCGGCATCGAATCAGTGTTATCCTTCCTCCAGGAGGGCCTGGACAGGCACCTATCTGCCTCGACACTTAAGGTTCATGTGGCCGCTATATCGGCTAATCATGACCTGGTGGGTGGCAGGTCGGTGGGAAAACACGATTTGGTAATCAGGTTTCTGAGAGGAGCCCGGAGACTGAACCCTCCTCGGCCACATCTTATCCCCTCTTGGGACCTTGCTGTGGTTCTCCGGGGCCTACAGCAGGGTCCCTTCGAGCCTCTTCAGTCAGTCAAACTCGATGCTCTCTCCCTAAAGACGGCTCTCCTGACTGCGCTCGCCTCGGTAAAGAGAGTGGGAGACCTCCAAGCCCTCTCCATCAACAGTTCGTGCCTGGAATTCGGACCAGCGGATTCTCACGTCGTCCTGAGACCCCGGCCTGGATACGTGCCCAAAGTCCCCACCACTCCCTTCAGAGACCAGGTGGTGACTTTGCAAGCTATCTCTTCCCAGGAAGATGACCCCAACCTGACCTTGTTATGCCCAGTCCGTGCCCTGCGCATCTACTTGGAACGCACTCAGCCCTTCAGACGTTCTGAACAGCTCTTCGTCTGTTATGGGGGACAGCAGAAGGGGAAGGCTGTCTCCAAACAGAGGATCTCCCACTGGCTGGTGGACGCAATTCGGGTGGCCTACCAGGCCAGAGGCCTACCCTGCCCTCTGGAGGTAAGAGCCCACTCGACTAGGGGCGTCGCTGCCTCGGCAGCCCTGGCAAATGGGGCCTCATTAACAGACATCTGTAGAGCTGCAGGTTGGGCTACACCTAACACATTTGCCAGATTTTACAATTTACGCATGGAGCCAGTGTCAGCTAGAGTCTTGAATACCAGCTCTTGACTCAGTTCTCTGGTTGGTGTAGAGCTTGCTTTAAAGCGCTTCCCCTAACGGTGATTACGCTTCTGAGTTTCAGTAGGTTTCCTAGCGTGAACCCTGGACACCATCTCCATCATTGGCACCTCTGGACGTGGCAGAGTTTTGCGGAGGGACTCGCTACGAATTCGGTCACAAGGTATGGTCACCTTTGTTCTGATTGAATTGTGCCCCATATGTAGTGGCTCCTTATGTGGCCCCATGTGTGTATCCCCACCTATAACTCCTGTAGTGCGGTGTTTCCCCTGAGGACTGGTTTGTCTCTAGGGTCTGAGTCTGGTGGTCTCCCCCGGTGTGAGTCCCACCTCAGCCCCATGTTTAATGTTGTCACTTGTACCCCCCCTGTTGGGCAGGTTGTGAACTCCGTAGCGCCGTTTTTCCTTCGGGGAGGAGGCGCTTTCCCAACGCTCGCAAGACACTCGGCCGCTCTACTGAGGAAGGCCCGGCTGCAGAACCCTGGTACAGGTCAGTCTTGGACGTTGGATGGTCACGGAGGAGGTGAGCTGCACTTCGTTAACACGTTGCCTGTTACTTCTGCGCTTATCACTCGTGACGCGGCCAGTAAGGTGGCGGTTTTCTACGGGGACCCCTAGTGTCGTACACTACTCGACACAACTCGGAGTGTACGACAGATAGGGAACGTCTCGGTTACGTATGGTAACCCTCGTTCCCTGATGGAGGGAACGGAGACGTTGTGTCTTCCGTGCCACCTTCCTGGACCGCCTCTGAGTGAGTTGAGACCCTCGGCTCCTCAGATCAGAACGAGTGAGCAGATGCACACGCTGCCCTATTTATACCCGGACGTCCGGGCGTGGTCAGCTATGCAAATCTGCACACCCAATTTTCATTGGCCTTTCTCAAAACTGTCAGAGGTGTTTGGGCTCTCAAGAGCGACCCCTAGTGTCGTACACTACTCGACACAACGTCTCCGTTCCCTCCATCAGGGAACGAGGGTTACCATACGTAACCGAGACGTTTCCGTGAACTTTGTGGATAAAGCAGTATTGCGATCAAGAACACTACTTTAGATGTTACATGGAGTAAAGATGAAAACAAAATGACATTGAATCTTTTCTGAAGACAATCAGAACCTTCAGAGGTACATTCATATAATTAATTAATTCATATATTCATTATATTTGTATAATTCCCGATTTATGTTTCTGCCGGTGGGCAACCCCCAATTGCGAAGTGAAACGCACGGACTGCAAATACATTAGTTACCAAATACAAGTATTTTTTCTATGAGGGTTGCACTTCACTAAATAAAATGATTTAATAAATACCTGTTTACAATAAGCACTTATTTGCGCGTACAGAGAACAAAGTTTGAGGGCGCATATGTAATATCTGAGGAAGCGAAGAGCCATGATCACTATGTATTTGGGAGAGCAAGCCCGCTGCAATCCGAGAGATTCGTGCTGGCACCCTCTCGTATTACAATAATGCACTCTTTGCATTTGCTAATAAAATAACGTCGAAACTGCTTCAAATGAAGAATGAAAGTGAGAATTGAGTCGTAAAAGCTGCAATCCATTTCTTATTGCTTAAAATGAACGGAGACTCGAACATGGATCTCGTGTTTTTCCGTGCGTGCTCGATCATTTCCGTGGGGATCGGCGCATATGCCATTAGCACCCTTTTTAAACATCCCAGCTTTTCCGTCGTCTTTTCACACAAAACGAAACTACTCCGCGTGCCGTGCGCAGATGAGACTGTGCTTTATGCTGGACAGTATTTATTTATCATCAGCTGTTCAAATTGTGGTAATCGAATACGGTTTTAATGATAATTAAAATATGAAACAGTAATACTAACTCTGGGGAATTTTATCATGATTTATCGTCAAACCGGTAATCGTTACATCCCTAGTACAGTTAACGTTATTCAAGGCTCAGACCGATTTTTGACACGCTGCACAGTTTTGACCAAATCAGTTCTAGATCGGAGCTCCTCATTTAGCGATGTACTAGTTTCACGTCTGCCTTCAGCATGTCACTCCGCACTGTCGCACACAGAAATATGTCAACAACTAGAATTTATTGTTAATATTGCAAGAAGGCGAATTCTTATCGTGGGGAAAAATTTTGCTGGTATATTGCAAACGATAAGATATCGCCCATCCCTAGTACCCATCCCTAACCATAACAGTGAATAAATTTCTTAAATTCAGATTCAAACGCATATTCAGCAATTAAGTCAAAAGCAGTCATTAAATAAACCAGACAGCTACACAACTTGGAGAATATACTGTGCACAAACAACTGGAACTATTTGTATGCAGCCTGAGAGAGAGAGAAAAAGAATGGGGGATGCTCGCTACTCTAAAATGGGACCAGAGCTGCAAGGTTGCAGCCTCACTTCCTTTGAGAAGCTAGGCTGCTCCCAAGAAGAATGACACACAAAATGAGTGTTATCGTACATTTTTTTTCTGAAATGGAGACATGACGTACACCTCTTAAATAAGGCAAAGCTTTTCACTGTGCACAACATGATTTTACACACACACACACACACGTTGCGTTTACATGTTTTATGGGGACATTCCATAGGCGTAATGGTTTTTATACTGTACAAACCATATTTTCTAATCGCCCTACACCTACCCTACACCTAAACCTAGCCCTCACAGGAGACTGTGCACACTTTTACTTTCTCAAAAAAACTCATTCTGCATGATTTATAAGCTTGTTTCCTCATGGGGACCTCACAAACATCCCCACAAGGTCAAAATTTACTGGTATTACTATCCTTGTGGGGACATTTGGTCCCCATAACGTGATAAATACCAGGTGCACACACACACACACACACACACACACACACACACACAGTGTGTGTGCAAGATAAGCAGCTTCTTGAAGACAAAGAAGCTGATGATGTTTCACGTGATGTCACTGACTGCCGTAGCCAATTCAGATTGGTGTGTTTGTATATGTGCCTCAGACACCGGTCACACACTGAAGGTGTTCCAATAGCACAAACAACATGATGCACCTTGAAAGTTGCCTTGAAAGGAAACTGTGTGCAGCTGAATAAAATACTATTTGGCATTTATGTAAATTCTGGAATGAGATTATACATTTTCTATTACTAAGTGTACTATTGGCCTTTTCACTCAAGTTTATTATTCTTATCCACAAATTCATGGAAATTCCCTGTGCACTGTACCTGTGATCCAGTCTGCCTTGGCTCATGTTATCTCAATACACAGTCACTCTTGGGAAAAGCGCAGCTGAGAAGGGCTAGAGGTCACAAGTTGTTCATGACTAACTACCCATTTCCAACATCACACTGTTACTGATTGCTGGTGGTGTTTGAGCTAAGGCTCAGGGGATGCCGTTGAGTGTAAATACTAATTACAGTCTTCTGAACTGGGTCACGCATGCTTTTAGTCTGCATGCTTTCATTACTAGGCCTCCATTGTCCCAGCACTGCTGACGGTCTTCATTGCCTAAACTTACAATCTCTGCTCGGTATGACTGCTTTTTGGTACAGTGAGAATATTTACTTTATTGGCAGCAAACTCTGTTCTAGTACAGAACATTATGGCTGTACCATACCTTTATCACATATCTTGATGACACACTGAATACTATTAGAAACATGGATTTTATGTCAGTTATTTAAATTGGACAAAGCAAGTATATTTTCTAATGTGACAACTGTAGATTTCCTTTTTTTTTTTTTTTTTTAATTAGTATCATACATTGGTCAAAACGGTAAGTGTCAAATTGTAAATGTGCATGTACTATGCATGTGCAGATGGTGTACATGTCTGTTTAGCGCTTACTGTACACTACTGTAATGCATTTCATACTGCACGGTTGTGGTCAAACTACATAATAGTGTAGCAGAGCAGAGGTGGGAAAGGCCAAATGGACGTCAATATAAATAAGGGATGAGAGAGAAAGTTAAGATGTTGTGACCCTCCCCAGTATAAGCCCAACTATGTTGTAAGGGTCAGTAAGGGAATATTAAAAATCAGTTTAAGATCATGGAAAATGAGGTGTGGGTACAAAAACAATTCCTTTATTGACAGCAAAGTTTAAAACAAGCATTTATAGAGTTCAATGCCATTGCTGAACGCCACCACAAAAAGTGTACTGCATCTGGTCAGATGTGGAGTAGGGGAGCTGATCACTCAGTAAGTCCCCAAGCATGACATCACCCCACTCAGTGACAAAGCAGCAGCAGCAAACACTCAGCACTCAATGAAAAACACCGCTCCGCCAAAGAAAAAAAAAAAAGTGTGAATTAGCTTATAATTGAATGCTTTAAACTCTGATTTCAGTGTCCTTCATGTTTATGTCTATATGGCAGCATGCTGCACGCCATGTTATTGTGCTTTTGCACATGGGGTCTGTCTAACTAGTAAAATGTGTACAAATTATGTCACAGTAAATGTAATGTAAATGTACATGTAAATGTAAATGATCTCCTTCGCTGGATCTCGCATTGCGTTCTTTGTCTGAGGTAAATATAAGGCTAATTCCTCTCATATACTACATATGGAAAGCAGTTCCTCCAACATCCTCAAGACCATAAATTTGAACATGATAATTTGAACAATCTCAGGCGTCCTGAAGTTTATTTTTTAAGCTGTGCAATAAAATATTTGTTACTGTAGCAATTATTGAGCTTCTTATTAATTGTATGATAAATAATGCAAGGACAGTAGCTATTTTGCACTTGTTGGGTAAACAATCTCCAACAATGTCTACCTGAAAAAAATTTTATGGTTGCATAAATCCTTTGATTGTGAGAAATTGCCTGTACAGCTATTTTTTTTTTTTTGCTTACAGTTTTGAAACTACGGCTCCATTTCTCAAAACTCTACACACAAAACCACAACACGCACTATTATTCACAACACTGTGAAACAATTTACAGTTTTTCTCAGTCGCTTTGGTGCATTTCTCGAATCAATCTTAATATATGCAAAGAAATATGTGCATTTCTGAAAACAATTTATACAAACCGCACCACACAATGGATTACCTGCAAAAGCCTGTAACTTATTCAAAATCTTTAGCTCATCGCTCAAAAGTATTTGTCAATGAACATATCACTGCCATCAGAATGAAAAGTCTTTGTGTCACTGCTCACAAACAAGATAGTCAAAATGCTTAGTCATCTTTTCAATACAACATTGCACTCTGTTAGTATTACCTAATGTAAACTATGGCAACAGTTTGGATAACAGTTACTGTACTAAAATGCAGAAGGCTGCAGTTCTTATGTATGCCATATATCCATTTCAAAAGTACAAATTTACACATTACTGTATGTGGGACATTGATTGTAAGAGACTGGATAGGGTTCACAATTACACTCTTCTTTCTAAAACTTTTAAAGCTCTTGTTTCATGAGCTCCTATGTACATTTCTGTACAAGACAAAGTAATTGGCAGAGAGATGTTTAAAAATTCGAGAAAAGCAAGATTGAAACCAAACTATTTTTTTTTTTTTACTGTAAGCAATTGTGGTTGTAAATACAGTATTACACAGTATGAAAAAAATAAAATAAAATAAATAAACTACCAATCAAAACTTCCTTTTTCAAACACAACCAATCAAAATGCTACACCAATTCATCAGTGCCTCACGCTAATGGTGCATTCAATTCATGTCGGATAAATCGTATTTACAAGTTGAACACAGCCACAATGCCGTTATTATGAGTGGGAAACTTCACATTTTCTTTAAGGCTGTGTGTTGAATGAGACGAACAAAGACAGAATATAACGAAAAGTCTTTAATAAAATCCACACACGGTAACTCCAGGCAGAAACAGAAGGGAAACACACACCAACATAACTTTAACATCCGACAACCAAACAATGAACAGAATCCAACTTATAAAAGGAGTGCTAACGATACAAAGACAGGTGATTAACCAAAAACCAAAAAATGACTTAACCCTTTAGGCGCCAGGGTTTTTTTTTTGAAAAATGCTGAATTTTGACATTAAGATTTCAAAAGCTTGTGGCTTGAAAGGGCTTAAAGATAGAGGTCTACTGTAAATTACACAAATGTTGGGCATGACCAAAAGTTTATGTGGGGTGTAAATATACTAATCTAATTTGCATATTATGACATCATGATGGGCGGCCATCTTGAATTTCACAATATTTAGGAAATAGTAGATATTGAATTGATGTTTGAACTTATTTGCATGTTTTTTTTTTGTTGTTGTTGTTGTTTTTGTCTTTTTATCCTCATTCCAAATTATCAGAAAATAGGAAACCAACAATAACACAGGAGAAAGCACAAAATTATTACTATATTACTATACTAGTAGTAAAACGTATGTGAACAGTAGCCTACTTTTTGATCAGGTCATCAGTAATATTCAGGAAATAATAGATATTGAATGGATGTTTGAACTTATTTGCATGTGATTTTTTTTGGTCTTTTTATCCTCTTTCCAAATGATCAGAAAAGAGGAAACCATTTGAACTTATTTGCATGTGTTTTTTTTTTGTCTTTTTGTCCTCATTCCAAGTGATCAGAAAAGAGGAAACCAACAATAAAACAGGAGAAAGTACTACATTATTACTATATTACTATAATATACAGTAGTAAAACGCATGATCCAGATCACCCCGCTGCCTCTACCACGTCTCCCGGCTCTCGCACGCACAGCGCGGCCACTCCCACCTCTGTGGAGCGCTGCATCCAGCGCCGCTGAATCCAGAGAGCTGCTGCTACTTCCAGCCCCACGTTCACCCCTTGCCACCCCCTTCCCCGTTGGGCAAAGTGTCGAAATGATTGCTTTTTTGTGCTTCATGAACACTTTCGCTTTGACGGCAGCACCATTGCGCTGTAAAGATGTACCGGGAGATGCGCGATCCTTAGTGAAATCAATCAAATCTAGTTCCATTTTAGAATGTCCCAGATCCAGGCATTGCTCACCCTCAGCAGTAAGGCAGTGGGCGGTGCTGTCCTCAGCACCCTCACGCCCAACTGGAACATCCACCGTCACGGGCTCCGTGGCCGGCTCTCGCACCTGATGGCACTGTCGCTCTCGGCTCTGGCTCTCCATCCGCGGTGGGCTCGGGCTCGGGCTCAGGCTCCGCGAGTTGGGGTATGGTTTGGCTGGGCTCTGGGTCTTGTTGCGAGATGTCTGCAAGGTGTGGCTGAACTAGGTTGTTATCCTCCTCCGCTTCACCTACGGTGTACGTTGAACCACAGGCACACAATACGAGGTTGATGTATTGCTGTAGGGTCCAGCAGGGATCTCCGTCGGGTAAGGCAAAGCGGAGGTCATCGTCCAGTCCACACCTAAACCCCTCCATCAGGCAGACGTCGTCACAAATGGCACGGTGGCAGGTGCTGACGAACTCCTCCACGTAATCCTCCAGGTCCCTGCCATTCTGGAAGATGAAGATGGTGAATCCCTCCAGAATGGTGTTACCCCTCCTTGGGGCAATGTTAACAGAGGCGAGGTCCATGGGGGCAAAAAGAAAAAAACTGGTGAAAACGGAAAAATAAAACGTAGTGGAAAATTCATTCTTTAACTGTTTGTAGGTCGGATGTTCTGCCACGGCTGTGTGTTGAATGAGACGAACGACGATTGAATATAACGAAAAGTCTTTAATAAAATCCACAAACGGTAACTCCAGGCAGAAACAGAAGGGAAACACACACACACCAACATAACTTTAACATCCGACAACCAAACAATGAACAGAATCCAACTTAAAGGAGTGCTAACGATACAAAGAAAGGTGTGGGTGATTAACCAAAAATGACTTAACAAGGAACGGAACAGGAAAAACCATATATGGACACAAGAGGGAGAAACCAGCAAACAATCCAATGGGGGTGTGACAAGGGCAAAACCAACACAAACAGTCCAAGGGGTCTGACATTTCCGAGTTGGGGCGTGTCAGAAAAAAAACATGCGTTTGATGCAATGGAAGCAGCCAAAGACTATAGATATGAAGCATCTGTATTGACTGTAAATTTGTTGACATAAAATAATTGTCAGCTTGCAAGTAAGAACATCCCAGGAGAACATGAACACAGCATAACTCCTCACTTGTGCAAGCACTCATTGCTTTACTTTACACCAACCAATCACGGCTTTAGAAGAGGCCTTGGAATAATCACCTTTTAAAAGTTATATTTGGTTTCTGTCCAACTACACATGGTTGATGTACACTACCAGTCTTTGAACATGATCATTTCAGTTTTTGAACAGTAAGATTTTTTATTTTAACTCTCTTCTGCTAACCAAGCCTGCATTTGTGATCCAAAATACAGCAAAAGCAGTAACATTGTGAAATATATTTTACTATTTAAAATAACTGCTTTCTATTTGAACATATTTAAAATGTAATACGAAAAGCTACATTTACAGTATCATTACTCTAGTCTTCAGTATCACATTATTTTTCAGAAATCTCAAAAAAACATTTATGATTATTATTATTATTATTATTATAATAAATATTTAAAACAGTTGATTACAAATTAATATTTTTTTTATTAGCAAGGATGCTTTAAATCTATCAAAAGTGATATACAGACCATCTCATTTTCACCACTAAGAATAAAAAGTGTTTTAAAGCTTGTGGTGCATAATATCACAGTTATACATGAGAATAAAGCCTGAAGTTAGCAAGAACATTGTAAGGAAAATATAATTATTTTCATGTTTTTTTTTTTTCCTTCTTAAACCTTGTTTGTGGTGTAAAAACACACATGGCCAAATGCCCACAGAGGGCATCACTTCCCACTTTAATAATTACTGTAGTTATGTTCTGAACATCACATCAGTTTTCGTCAGAGCCCTTGGTATTCTTAATTCTGACATTAATTTAAATTTTTACACTAGACATGTATATCGGTTCAAAATATCGGTCATCGGTCTACTTAATCTGTGATAATTGGTATCGGCCCTGAAAAACACATATCGGTCGACCCCTATTCAGTTGATTGGAGACTCGCTCTAAATGGATCATTTGAATCAATGGGTTGTTGACTCTTAGCTCACTGAGTTAACTGTTTTGAAAATAGTGCTAATTGACAAAAGAGAACTGTAATGATTGTATGATAAACTAATGACTAGATGTTTTGAGGGGTAAGACTATTGCACAGAGAACTATATGTAGCTCCCACTTTATGTAGCGCCTCCTACCTTTCTGAAGCTGACTTTTTGTAGGGAGCAGCACCAGGTTCAGAAACTAATGGACTATGTGCACAAGCGCAGCATTGAACTTCCGCTGTCTCCAGAAATTGGGATACCGCCCACAATGTCAGTATTTACTAGTTGTCTCCGACGTCTGTCTAAGTAAGCATCAGCGATGTCCATCATATCGTTGATGCCTGGTCTCCTGCTCCAACACGCAGGTGGAACAAGGGATTCAAACTCTAAACTATTTCAAATAACTCGATATATAATCTAATTTGTGGTGCCCATGAGCAGCTATCGGCTTCCAAAAATTTTATTTGATATTACTAATTAATTAGTATAATTTTGATATTGATAAGATCTTTTCACTTTTAATCTACCTTAAAAGTACATATCATGATACTAACATGATACTATAATTAACATGATATGAAGGTGACGGTAATCTAAATGTAAACATTAGGGAATGCACAATTAAATATTAAATGTTATATATAAAAAAAAAAAAAAGATGATGATGATAAAATAAAACTCTAGTTTTTTTTACACTTTTTACCTAAAATGTTTGTTTGAAAAGCAACAATAATTGGCTCCAGCAGCAGGATTGGCACACCTGTTGCAGCTAAAATCCAGTCCAGCTAAAAACGCTTAATTTGCCATCACTTACCTGCCTGCTAACTGTTTTTGTTATATTTGAGTTACATTATGAATGACCTTAATGGAACAAGTGTGCATGCAGTAACCCGAATGGGGACCAGCAAGATAAACTCACTTGCCAATTTTAGCAACTCTTTTCATTGCGTACTAATTTAAGAGTTATATTAAACATGAATTACCTTAGCAAAATCCCCAGGAACAATATAAACATACAATAACGTACAGTTAACGTTATTCAAAGCTCAGACCCATTTTTGACGCACTGAACAGTTTTGACCAAACCAGTTCCAGATTGGAGCTCCTCATTTAACGTTAGCGATATACTAGTTTCACGTCCGCCCTCAGCATGTCACTCCGCACTGTCGCACACAGAAATATGTCAACAACTAGAATTTATCGTTATTAACGCGGGAAGACTAATTCTTACTGTTGGGGAAATTTTTACCTGTATATCGCAAACGATAAGATATCGCCCATCCCTATTATCAATCCTAGCTTCACCAACTGAGAAGTTTCTCTACTTTCTCCATGCTTGTAATGTTAGCTAGCACAATGATCTGACAATGACTTCACCTGTGCCCAGATCTTTATTAGAAACTGAGAGAGGAGAAAGGTCAATACAACTGATAATACAATTATCACACACACAAAAACGAACAGTCTGCGTTTAAAATGAACACACTGTGAACTAGCTCAGCCGCTAGCAGCCGATCGACACCACACATTAGTTTCAACTATTTCAAATAACTCGATATATAGAGTTTGAATCCCTTGTTCCGCCTTGCGTGTTGGAACAGGAGACCAGGCACCAACGATACGATAGATATAGCTGATGCTCACTTTAAACATGTCGAAGACATCTAAATACTGACATTCTGGGCGATGCAAAGTAAACCGGAAAATGGTATCCCGACTTTTGGAGACAGCGGAAGTTCGCCGCTGCGCTTGTGCACATAGTCCGTTGCCTTGTGATGTTGGATTAAAGGAAAAATCCACTTTCCAAACAAAGATTCACATATAATGTACTCACCCCCTTGTCATCCAAGATGTTCATGTCTTTCTTTCTTCAGTTGTAAAGAAATTATGTTTTTTGAGGAAAATTATTTTAATTAAAAAAAAAATACAACTTAAACACTTTTTAATCTCAAACGCTCATCTTGCCTTTCTCTCCAGGAACTTTGTATTCTGACTCAAGACAGTTAGGGTATGTCGAAAAACTCAAATCGTATTTTCTCCCTCAACTTCAAAAATAATTTCAAAATCATCCTACATCGCTGCAGAAGTTCTGACCCAGACGATTTCGAAGTTGAGGGAGAATATGAGATGGGAGTTTTTCGACATACCCTAACTGTCACAAAAACAGTCCAAGCAGAGTAAGACAAGACGAGCATTTGGGATTAAAAAGTATATAAATTGTATTCTTTTTATTAAAATAACAGATTGTTACGCTACATAAGACACTTTCTCGGCTGGGAAAGTTTACAACCGCATTTGGGATCGTTTGAAGCCACATTTAAAGGGGTCATCGGATGCCCATTTTCCACAAGTTGATATGATTCTTTAGGGTCTTAATGAAAAGTCTCTAATATATTTAAAAATTCTCAATGGTTTTGTAAAACAACACCCTTTTACCTTGCCAAAATCAGCTCTGCAAAAATGATCTCATTCTAAGGGGTTGTTCCTTTAAATGCAATTGAGCTCGGCTCACCCCACCCCTCTCTTCTCTCTGTGGAATAACGATCTTGTTTACTTTAGCCGCATTTAGCCGCGTTTAGCCATGTTTAGCCGCTAAACTTCCTAACTACCACGTTATAAGGATCGCAAAGATTCATAAAAAAAACGCTTATACACACTTCTGCTGTAAGTTAAGCTGGATCATGAATGATTTGCGCAAACATAGATGGATATATGTAGATCGGGAGGCACATTCCATTCAAAACAAATGTAATCCACTGCATCTTCAGCGGCTCAGAAGTCAGGAGTAAATGACGACCACTATGTTCATTATTACATCCAACAACACAATACCTCATTCGCTCAATCGGAGATATTCTTGTCTAACTTACATCCCTGCTCTGGCATCAAAACAAGGAAAGTTACTGGACTGTGACAGCTGGTCTAAGGTAAGAGCTCATGTCAATCAACTATTGTGGGAGCGGCCTCGGTGGTGTCACACTGAAAGGCATCTGAGAACGGCTCGATTTGAAAAGGGGGATATTATTTTTACAGATTAATTAAAAACCACTGCATGGATTTTTATCATTATAGGGTAGATTTGTACATACATTCATAGAGTGGAATATTGAGAAGAGCGTCACACCGCCCAGTGACTGCGGCTAGAGGAGTGTGAAACTGTGCACTGAACACTGCCAGCCTATATTATATATTATCCCTAGTTTTTAATCAAGTCTTGTGAGCAAACCTATGGTAATGTAATTAAATGCAGTATGTGCTGCACAAAAACATTCAGTCATACTTGCAAATACAGTGGGTTCATTCAAATTTACTTTTAGAACGATTGTTTTACACACGTAAAAATGCGCATCATTAACCCGCCAAATCAATAGTCACATTTCAGTAAAAGGCTAATATTGAATCAAATTTCATGTTCTTTGCAGATAATTCATTATGATGATAAACGACATCTCCCAACGTTCCATGCTCCATCATTGCGTCACTGAGCCTCGCCTCTGTTATTGTCTATTGTTTTGAAAATGCGACCTCTAGCGGCGAAAACTTACATACTGTGCCTTTAAACTGCATTTTGGAAGTTCAAATTCGGGCCACCATACCAGTCCATTATATGAAGAAAAATGCTGAAATGTTTTCCTCAAAAACAAAACAAAAAAAAAAACAATTTCCTTACGACTGAAGAAAGAAAGACATGAACATCTTGGATGGCAAGGGGGTGAGTATTTGTAAATTGTTGTTCTGGAAGTGGAGTTCTCCTTTAAGGCCCCCTCTCTGGCTACACTGTACTCTTATATTCTTACTATATATGATGTCTGAATAAAGATCTCTTTAACTCTTGTGTCTGGGTCCCACTTCAATAAGATCCCCAAATATAATAGTACCTACAGACAAATAAAGAGAGGATTTAACAAATAAAGATAAGTAATTTAATTAAACGAAATAGTAATTTGAAAATCAAACAAATATTTAGATGCTCAAATTACAGGAATTACTGATTTACAATTCACCTGAAAGCCCGTTTCCCCAACAGCTTTTACACTATAGCAGTGCACAAGGTTTTACCAGTCGATTCAGTAAAGGTCTGGGTAGTTCCAAACTACGACAGCATCCTTAAATGAACAGATAACTCGATAAACTGAACTCTGCAGAGAATATTCTCTATGCAATCACACACACACAACAGTACTCACACCACCCCATTGCAGGCCTGTGTCATGGCTAGCGTGCGGTGAGCAGTGGCGAATTTCTTGTTCACTTGTCCCTCCCTCTATTTAAATAACTGATTTATCAGTAATAAACGTGGTGAATTATCATTGCATTGATGCATTTGACGTTATTATTGAATAGCATATAGTCTATATTATGTGTGTATTTGATACTGCTTTTCAGTCAGACTGAAATCTCTGCAGGAATAAATATATTTAGTCTATGAACGTGGAGGCAAAAGTGCCGCTGCTTTGATTTGATTGTTATTTTAGCAATAGCAGGAGGATTCCTCAACAATAATAATACACAAGTATCTGTTAAATATACAAGCAAAATTCATGTCTTTCAGTAAGAAAATGAACAGTAAAAAAAACGAGGAGAAAAACAGATGAAAGGAATAACTATAAATGCTACATTTTGATAAAAATTTTCTTTCTATACATATACCAACTTTTGTAATTAACTTATTTATTCTGTTTATGAACTGACAATCACAAACAAGCAAAACTCCACCAAATCCACTTTTGGTGTGCAAAGACTTTGACTGCGGCTTATTGTCAATGTTGCGAGCGCCTGCATTCTCAACACTTAGAAGAGCTAAACTGTACAATCTTTCTTGTGAAATTGGGCTCCGGAGAAATGTCTTGATCACTTTAAATTGTGAGAACGAACGGTAAATTTAAATGGCAAAAACTGGTGACAAGTTGTCAGTGAACTGCTAAAGCATTTGCCATTGAAACAGTTAGGCACAAAAACATAGGCTACTTAAATATATTTCACTTAAATCAGTAACTGATTAACAAAAGGAAAGGAAAAAACGTGCTGTGTTTTGATTCATTGCGACACAATCCAAAGTTCACCTAAAGGAAAACAAGGCGAAAAGCCGTTTTCTTTATTTTGTAAAAGCTTCACAGTTTTCTTTTCTTTCTTTTATTATTATTATTATTATTATTATTTATTTGTATTTATTTATTTTGCCAAAGCTTTACAGTGATGAATGATATCTTGCTTGTACGACCAACCAGCATGACTAAATTACAAAAGTTGGGAAAACAATCCATAACACTTTGCTACCTTGACATCGCAGCCTGTTCATTATCAAAATACATTTAAAGAAACATAAAAGTTACAGTGTTCAATTTAAATAGTCTATTGTTGCATTCAGCGTGACCAGCGCCTCGCTGTGCTGTTATAGTCTTTGTGAAGCATAATGTTGTGAATAATTTGTTGTGGAGAGAAGGGAATAAAATAGCCTATTTGTGCTTATAATGTTTGTAAACATTTTGATTTAGGCTACCGGTATTTTAGCCTACATTATGTCTGACTGTAATTATTAGATGCCAGTCATGCGACATATGTTTTTCCTCTCAAAATGCAATTTTTATACAAATAGCGTGTTTTAGCTATGCAGCAAACATTTTAAATATATTGAAAAAATACTTTAATGTCTTTAAAGCATTGAAAATATCTGCTTTTCTTTAAAATTAACCAAAATCTGGAAAAGATGATGCTGTAATTGGCTATGCCTAAGCGCAAGATAGGTTAACCAGATCAAGACTCTCTTTGTGTGTGTGTGTGTGTGTGTGTGTGTGTGTGTGTTTTCTTCTTTTTGAGTAGCCTAAAGAAAACCCAGTGCTTCATTATTATTATTATTATTATTATATTCGTTCCCTCATTTTACTAAGTCGTGCACACGACATTACCAAATCGTGACCTGGATTTAGTTGAATCAAATCAACGAACGAGTTAGTAGTTGTGCACACGATTTAGTAAAAGGAGGGAGCGAATTATATTGTGCGCACGCTTAAATTTTTTTTCCTGTCATGTGTGGGTGATTATGGTGCGGTTGTCTTAGAAGTAGGCCTATAGTGTTTATGATGTGAGAAAAATAGATTTTTCCCAGTTGTTATTTTTTAAAACATTAAGCCCGCTCCACTGCACTACCTTTGCGCTCATGGCTTGCGTCTTCTGCAGTGTCTCGGAACACTTAGGGACTTTAAGCAGCAGCCACTAGGGACTTTAAGCAACAGCTTCCAATGAAACGTCTACGATGACCGGAAGTAGGCTGTAACCCTGTCGTAGCCGAGAACGTAAAAATCATTAAGCAACTAGGTGCTGACACCAACAGCATATCTTTGTACAAATGAAAACATCGTTAAAATTGTCTTAAGTTTAAAACATATCAACACAGATTAAATGAAAGACTAACGGTAGAATCATATACTGATGCAATTACAGTGGTATATACTATAAAATGTAACATTTATCTACCTAATCCAGGGCTCGAAATTAACTTTTTTACTTGGTAGCACTGGTGCTCCCAACTTCAAAAAGTTAGGAGCACCAAAAAAAAAAATTTAGGAGCACCAAATGAATATTAAGGAGCACCACAACTGACAATTGAGCAGAACAGCCAGCACTCGGCCTGGCATTTCTTTTTAGTAATGCACCGATCTTGATTTTTCATGATTGCCGATGTTTTTACAAGCAAATGGGCTGATTCTAAAAGCCTTTGTTTAATATTTATATTAAGCCTTAAGCAGGGACAAGAATGAATGAAAATATGAGTACATGAATAAGATGTTTATTTTCTCTATTACATGTAGAGCCATTTAAATGAGAGGCAACCATTGTATTTTAAACAATCTACAGTATAAATAACAAAAAATAAACGGCACAGTTCTTTCTTAGTCGTATTAATAATCAAAGTAGGTTAGTCTCTCAATATTCAAAGTGCAAATAGAGACCGAATTTTTCAAGCATGATACAGAGCTATAGACAACTACACAACCTATTATATCCTACAGCTATGAGATATGTTATGTAGCCTAATTTGCGCACATTGGGGAGTCGATCTCTAAACGTGTGGTATTAAAATTGCTTTTGAAGGCGCGTGCGCGTTTTACTTTCGTTAACGATGGCGCTAAACTCTCGGCGGTGCTGAGCGTGCATTCTACAATACAAGACATTAATTTAACAAAACAATTTGAAAGTGGGGGGACACAAACGGGATTTGAAAAGTGTCCCCAGTGCAAATTACGCTCCTGCTTGAGTGGAATTCTGAAGCCGAGTTATCATTTGATGTGAATGTATGCCGCGTTGGACAGTATATTGAGACGGAGATGCCAGAATTGCGTCTGACAAAATGTGTGCTGTAGCACGAATAGTATATTTCTTCAAAAGCAGATTGTGGAGACATTTTAATTGTCCACAATCAAAAATCGTCATATCACACACCCCTAATTTCAATGTAGTTTTTGTGCAAATCCGGAACAGAGGTTGGTTGAGAGAGAGAAAAGAAACGGCCGGTTCCGAGTTTTAGCGGAGCGCAGTGTCAGTGACAGGGAGTGATTGACGGCTAATATCTAAAATCTGCATTAGTTAAGAATGTAAAGATCAAGTTTATTTAGTTATGTAACGTTGAAGAGAACAGCGATCCTGACACTGTATCAGCTCACAGCAGTCTGGGCAGTAGTTAGGCGAGCGAAAGTTGTGTAAAGGAATGAAAACAAGTCGCACCACAACAATTTCTCGCACTCGCACAAATGCTTCCAAATATATTTTGAGGTCGCGCAGAATAAATTTTGGGAGCATATGCGACCAAAACGGTCGCAATTTCGAGCCCTGTAATCTGTGACGTTGTAAAGACTATGGCAAACCAGCTGTTCTCACGTAGTAGACGGCTACAGTAGAACGTCAAAAAGTGGCAGTTAAAGTCGTGAACGCGCAATATGACGTTCCATCCGTGGCTGCTGCTTAAAGTCCCTACTGATGGAACGGCAACGGCATTCCAACGTCATGTTGCGCGTTCACGACTTTAACTGCTACTTCTTGACGTTCTACTCAGCCGCCTACTACGGGAGAACAGCTTTGCCATAGTCTTTCCTACGTCAGAGATTAGGTAGATAAATGTTACATTTTATAGTATATACCACTGTAATTCCATCAGTATACGATTCTACAATTAGTCTTTCGTTTAATCTGTGTTGACATGTTGTTGAATTAAACCAGTTTTAATGACGTTTTCTTTGTCATTTGTACAAAGATATGTCTGCTGTTGGCAACAGCACCTAGTTGCTAAATGATTTTTATGTTCTCGGCTACGGCGGGGTTACAGCCTACTTCCGGTCATCGTAGCCGTTCCATTAGAAGCTGTTGCTTAAAGTCCCACTGCCGTTTCTTGCGACGGGGCCCTCATGCACCGCGGGGGCTGCGGGGGTGTCCCGAGTACGCCACTGGCGGTGAGGCCTTGCAAGCTAAAACTGGCCACTTCACTCAAGTGAGCAAACAAACAAAGAAACATGGTACCTTTGTTTTGTCGATCGCGATCCGTACAAGCCCTTAATAATTTGATCCTCCTGAGAGGCAAAGATCGTCTCCCGTTGCCAGAGGAACACCCAGCGCGTCCGGGTGCGCAATTCGGAAGATGACCGTCGCTGTCTCCCTCGTAGCTAGAAACCTTGACCGCGTTTCGGATTTCAAAAGCGCTTTTCACGGTCTCCGGTGTCCCACGAAGAAATGTCCCACGACACAATACAAAGGGCAGCGAATGTGTGAAGCGGTTTCTATACGCACTTCAATACACGCGATGAAATGTGTGAGCTATCTTGGTTAAAGGCAGCGCTGTCCCGAGTACACAGTATCACTCCAAGAAACGCTAAGTTAACCCATATCTTGAGCTAACAGTAACTCAACCGTCCAATAACGAATATACAAAAATAATCCAACTAAAATCACATTTTTCCTTACATATCGTCAGTTTCTTACCACGACACATTTCTCACGACTTTTTTTTTGTCTCTCTGACAGACCCCTTTTAATACCCAATAGCCTTACACTCACCTATGTGGAAGGCGGGCTTAAGCTATTAATTATCCAATCACTAAACATAAGACAAACATGGTTGTACCACATTTTTTTCACATGTGCATTTCTAACAAACTTTACCCTACATTACAAAATGACCCATAGGTACATAGAAACGCAAAATTATATATATAAAGCTATTAAACACATCATCCCTGAATTAGAAATGAATAGAAGCACAAACAAAGGATAAATAATATTAAAATAAAGGTTTTAACCCTAATACTCACAGGATTTTTCCATATAGGGTTACGCTCTCCCCATTCTAGAATATCCCATGCCCCCATGAGATTATTCCTCTAAACTGGGACTATTACTCTGGGTACTAGTGAAGCATTTAGCAGAGCACATGGGGAACACTGAGCTAATGGGTGAGACCAAACTGTGTTGCAGGATTCTTTTCTCAGTTCTACCCTGTCCTCAACGTTTTTTACCATCCCTCTGTAAACTAAAGTTTAGTGGACGGCTAGTGGGCTGGCCTAGTCTATCATAGCTCAGTTTGACTACAGGCCTTACTTTTCTTCTGGGGCTTACAGGTTCTACTGCATCTCTTCAGGCACTCTGTCTGTGACTCTCGCCCCCTTCTAGATCTAGATCTCCCGCATCTGCTGGATTTGATTCTTCCAGGTCTTCTACAGGGAGCTGAGATTCTGTATCATTGGTAGAGGGTCCAGGTGAGTCATTTTCACTGTAGATAGTTTCCTTTTCCACAAAAGGTGTAAACTGGACACCGCACTGATTGTGGCTGTTTTTCCTTAAAATGGAAATGGTCTGGGTAAATGTAGCACAGCTCCTCTTCACTTTTATAGTCACTCTTATGATGGTTATTCATTGGTGTCACACTTGTCCTCCCTAATCCATTTCTCTCTTTTCTTTTCACAGATTGTGCTCTTGTCTTGGGTGGTGCCACATGATCCTTTGATTCTGCAGGAGCTGTCAGTCTCACATCATCCCCAATTGGTAAGATATGGTCTCGGTGCAGAGTTCTTTACTTCCCATACCACTTTCAGGTTTCAGGCGATACTCCGGTAAGTTCTTCAGTTTTTCTACCACCAGGTAAGGAACGGAATTCCACTTGTCACCAAGTTTGTTCTTTCCACTTGTCTCCAACAGCCAAAGTCTGGGGTTTTCACTTTTCTGTCGTACGTCTGCTTGTTTCTCTGCTGACTCTTTTGGGCAGTTTTCGTTGCTAGCTGATAGGCTCTTTGCAAGTCCAACTTCATCCTTTCCACATACTGTCGATGGTTATTGGCTTCCTTTCCAACGGGAAAAGTTCAGAAATATACATCCACTGGCAAGTGAGCCTCTCTTCCGAAAAGAAGAATAATATGGCGAGTACCCAGTTTCTTCATTCTCAGTACAGTTATATGCGTGTACAAAGCAATTGATGTGTTGACTCCATTGTCTTTTCTCCACAGGATTCAGTGTCCCAAGCATGGAAAGGAGGGTTCTGTTAAACCTTTCATGCTGTGGGTCCCCTTGTGGATGGTATGGTGAGGATCCGGATTTTCGGATTCAGATCTTCAGCAGCTCCTTTATGAGACCACTCTCGAAATCTCGCCCCTGTTCCGAATGGATACGAGAAGGTAAACCATAATGGATAAAGAACTTGTCACAGAGGGTCTTGGCCACAGTTTTTTGGTCTTTGCATGTGAATGCTTGTGCGTAGTGAGTGAATTGGTCTGTTACCACAAGAACATTGCCAAAGCCTCTGGAGTCAGGCTCGAGTGACAGAAAATCTATGCACACAAGGTCGAATGGCCCACTGCTGGTCATGTGGTTCAGTGGAGCAACCTTCTTCGGCGAAGTCTTTCTCTGTCAATTTTTGACATACTGCTCAACATGCTTGGACATCCTGGGCCAATAAAAGTGATCTTTCAGGAGTTTGGCAGGTCTCTCCACTCTCAAATGTCCTGAGTCATTGTGCAGGGAGAACAGTACCTGAGTCCAGTACTTTTCAGGAAGGACGAGCTGCAACTTTTCTCTTCCAGAAGAGCTCTGGGTAACTCGGTACAGAAGTTGCGCTCCTCTTGCGCTTTCTTTAACTTTGAACTAGTCAGCTGTTCCATTGGGCTTAGACTCGTGGTCACCGTAGCGTGGTGGGACAGGGTTCCTTCCATTCAGAGCACTTCCTGACATCTGAGCCGCTGAAAATTCAGTGGATTACATTTGTTTGTGAAGGGAATGCGCTTACCGATCTAAACAAATGCATCTGTGTTCGCACAAATCATTTGTGTCCCAGCTTCACTTACAGCGGAAGTAAGTATAAGTTTTTTAATGAATCTTTGCAATCACCTTTCTTATAACGTGCTAGTTAGCAATTTTTAAGTGCGGCTAAAGTAAACAGGCTCATTAACAGCAAAGCTCATTAACATTTAAAGCAACATCGACCAGAACAGGATAATTTTTGCAGAGCTGATTTTGGCAAGATAAAAAAGGTGTTTTTTACACTATCGTTGAGAAATTTGAACCAAAGCATGTTATAGACTTTTCATTAAGACCCTAAAGAATCATATCAACTTGTGGAAAAAGGGCATCTGATGACCCCTTTAAGTTGTAGGTAGCCAATGCAGCTAACCAGTGATGACCTGTGGTGTTCAGCTCGGCACTTGACAACACATAAGTACACATACCGTGAACTGGGTTCCGTATCCACCTTATTTTTCCTATAAGAGTGGGTGCAGCCATTTGTAAATTTTTTGTGTCTGGCTTCCGGGTCTCATCCACTTCTAGCTATTTTTAGCTGCACAAAAAGCTTGTTTTGCTGCTTTATATCGCAAACTGGTGTGTCTTACTATATTATTTTAATGTATTATCTTTATTATGAACACACTGGTTTGTAGTGCAAACTGTTTTACCGTTTACTGCACTTCGATGTTCTTCTCTCATTATTTCCTATGGTGGATTATGAAGCGGACGTCTAACGCATTATCAGAAAACAGCTTACTTCCGCATTGAAAAATAAGGTGGATAGGTAGTCGTGGAACTTGTCCACCACCGCCCACTTCAGTGCCAAGAACTCCAGCTGATGAACTGGGTATCGTCTCTCTGAGCCACTCATCTTCTAGGACAGCGCCTAGTCCATTCATGCTGGTGTCCACATGTAGGACATATGACTTGGTGGGGCTTACAGAACTGGCATTTGTCAGTTGACACTTTGAGATCACATTCTTTCAGCTGATCCAATACTTTCAACAATCTGTCCTCATGTTCTTCAAGTGTGCGCCCCAACACAATGTCATCGTGGTAAACCATGACTTGTAGGAGGGGCATGTCATCCACCGCTTTCTCCATTAGCCACTGAAATGTGGCTGGAGCTGCAGTAATGCCTTGGCGTATGAGTTTGAACTAGAAGAAACCCAGAGGGCAGATGAAGACTGTCTTCTCTTTATCTTCCTCCGCCATGGCTATTTGATAATATCCACTAGTGAGTCCAGCACAGAAAACCACCTACTACCTGCCAAACAGTCCAGAGCATCCTCAATCCTGGGCGTGGTTTACTGATCTGAGATAGTTCTTGCATTAAGAGTTCGATAGTCAGTGCACATTCTTATTGCCCACATTCTTATTATTTCTTCCTTGCAATTACAATGGATGCTGCATATGGACTCCTAGACTCCTTTATGATTCCGTCTCACGTCATCGATACCCGGAGGAGCGATGCATCTGGAGCGTTCTCTGAATGGTCCTCCCCAGACTCTGATGATCTAAAGGTATTCTCTAACGCCTCCAAATACTGCAATGCACTTGCCTTATCTTGCACTTGCAGCTCTTATTATTTCCAATGCCGGTCTTTGACACTCTCAATAACTCTATGTTGTTTTTCTTTTTTTGGAGCATTCACACTCTGTTATCATTAAACAAGCTTGTTCCATCCAGTTATCCATACTTTGTTCTCCCATTGGTGTTGGCTTTATGGCAGAGAATGTACGCAATCTTCTGTAAGCACAGCTGTCTCCAGAGGGCTTTGCAGACTTTTCCTCAATCTCACCCACTGCACGTATAATGGATTCAGGAGCTGCGTGGAGTAAAGAGAGCTTGCACATCTGCTAATGACTTTCCTTCTCCCATCAGGCACTTGGTAAGCTTTTCAGTAAATCCGTCAGATGAGGTGTCAGGTAAGGTTTCTTTTGCAGGGACTACTACGACTGTCCAGGGCTCACCTGTTTCATCAGGAATCATTTCAGGAGGTATGCGTGTGGCGTCAACAGCTTGTTTGCACTTGCACAACACCAGCATAGTATGTGAGGTAGGTTCTTCTCTGGTGTCTCTTACACAAATTCTTCCAAGGACTTTTACAGCTTGCATTACATCTTTAGTAACCACTACTTCTGTGTCTGCAGGTACATTGAATAACATCACAGCATGCGTCTTACTCTTGTGTCCGGGTCCCACTTCAGTAAGATCCCCCAATATAATAGTACTCACAGACAAATAAAGAGAGGATTTAACAAATAAAGGTAAGTAATTTAATGAAATAGTAATTTGAAATGATAAGGAAAATCAAACAAATATTTAGATGCTGAAATTAAAGGAATTACTGATTTACAGTTCACCTGAAACCCTGTATTCCCAACAGCTTTTATATTTTTTACATTTAACTCTGCAGAGAATATCCTCTACGCAACAAGTGTATCAACAGAATTAAACACTAATAGCAGTGGGCCCACGCAATCACACACACACAGCAGTACTCACACCACCCCATTGCAGGTCTGTGTCGTGGCTAGCGTGCGGTGTGGCCTTGCAAGCTTAAACTGGCCGCTTCACTCAAGTGAGCAAACAAACAAAGAAACACTGTACCTTTATTCTTTTGTCGATCGCGATCTGTACAAGCCCTAAATAATTTGATCCTCTTGGGAAGCAAAGATCGTCCCCCGTTGCCGTAGGGAACACCCAGCGTGTCCAGGTGGCTGGGTGCACTATCCAGATAAAAACAGTCGCTCTCTCCCTCATAGCTAGATACCTCGCTCACCTTTCAGATTTCAAAAGCGCTTTTTACGGTCTCCGGTGTCCCACAAAGAAACAATTCATGACAGAACACAAATGGCAGCGAATGTGTGAAGCAGTTTCTACACGCACATCAATACAGGTGGTGAAATGTGTGAGCTGTCTCAGTTAAAGGAGAAGTCCACTTCCAGAACAACAATTTACAGATAATGTACTCATCCCCTTGTCATTCAAGATGTTCGTGTCTTTCTTTCTTCAGTTGTAAAGAAATTGTGTTTTTTGAGGAAAACATTTCAGGATTTTTCTCCATATAATGGACTGATATGGTGCCCCGAGTTTGAACTTCCAAAATGCAGTTTAAATGCGGCTTCAAACGATCCCAAATGCGGTTGTAAACGATCCCAGCCAAAAAAGAAGGGTCTTATTTAGTGAAACGATTGGTTATTTTCATTAAAAAATACAATTTAAATACTTTTTAATCTCAAACGCTCGTCTTGTCTTGCTCTCCCTGAACTTTGTGTATTCTGGCTCAAGACTAGGGTATGTCGAAAAACTTAGATTGTGTTTTCTCCTTCAACTTAAAAAATCATTTCAAAATCATCCTACATCGCTGCAGAAGTTCCGAACCAGTCTTTGCAAAGTGAACATGCAAAGAAGATCAAACACCCTTAACAAAAAAGGTAAAACAGCGATTTGGGGCGATTTTAAAGTTGAGGGAGAAAATACGATCAGAGTTTTTCGACATACCCTAACTGTCTTGAGCCAGAATACATAGAGTTCAGGGAGAGCAAGACAAGATGAGCGTTTGAGATTAAAAAGTATTTAAATTGTATTATTTTTCTGAAAATAACCTATCATTCTCTAGATAAGATCCTTCTTCCTCGGCTGGGATCATTTACAACCGCATTTGGGATCATTTGAAGCCGCATTTAAACTGCATTTTGGAAGTTCAAACTCAGGGCACCATATCAGTCCATTATATGGAGAAAAATCCTGAAATGTTTTCCTCAAAAAAACATAATTTTTTTATGACTGAAGAAAGAAAGACATGAACATCTGTACATTATCTGTAAATTGTTTTTCTGGACGTGGATTTCTCTTAAGTCGCTGGGGTTTTTTTTTTGTAGCAATAGCCAAAAATACATTGTATGGGTCAAAATTATTTATTTTTCTTTTATGGCAAAAATCATTAGGAAATTAGGTAAAGATCATGTTCCATTAAGATATTTTGTAAAATTCGTACTGTAAATGTATGAAAACTGTAAAAAATCTGTTTGTCCCATTTTTAGCAGCAAGAACTGCAAACAAACTTTTCTGATCACTACAGATCTGTCTTTTACAGCACAGTGGTGGATATATATATATATATATCAGATGTATAGCTTTCTATGTAAGTACCGGTACTTCTGATTGGGCTGAGGCTGGTATTTTAGCGAGTTTGAAGAAAAAGTATTTGATGGACGTATAATATGTGTCGAGAGCATTCACTCAGTATCATTATCTCATTTTTTACAGAGATGGCTTATAGCTGGTTTTGCATCTGAACTCTTCATATATATATATATATATATATATATATATCCACCACTGTGCTGTAAAAGAAAAAGACTGATCTGAGGGAAAAGATTGTTACTATGTCAAAAAAACAAAGAAACAAAAAAACAAAAAACACTTATAAAGTGTTCATATATATGTATATATTATATATATATATATATATATGTGTATATGTATATGACTTTTTTAGCTGGTGAAAATACTAGTGTTCTAATAGCCCAATTTTGGCCACCACTATATATACATACGTGTAAGTGTTTGCTGTATACATTAATTATTCTGAATTATTGATCTTGCCTTTCATTTACATCTGGAAGAGAATTACATTGCATTTTATTTACATTACATATTTGCTCTGCTTGCATCATAGGAGAAAAAATGTAAGAAGATGTGAATCCTTGATAAGCTCCTGTCTCAACATCTCCACAGGCCTCTTCCTTTGTGGATGGTGGTGTTGTTCTGGACTACCATGTCAATAATGCTCCTCTTCCATTCAAAATAATCTTTATTGTCCTGAATGATCTCAAACTTCAATCTAGAAAAATGTTTGGACATTACAGTAAATGACATAAGTTGTCACAGGAGGACTAAAAATTTGTACTATCAATAACAATCATAGTACAACACTTTATAAGTGTTTTTTTTTTCTTTTTTTGACATAGTAACTTTCTTTTCCCTCTTATCTCTTTCCTTCTCTCCTCTTTTCTCAATGAAACAACAGAGCTGTTAGTTTTGAATGAAATGTGTAATGCAGAGAACTGTGTTTAGAGTTTTGCAGAAAAGTTTGTTTTACAATAGCAAACTGAGTTTAAATCATGTAATGTGCTTGTAGCTTTGCAGACTCTGTCTAAAGATTAGGTATATGAGTAAATGGTTTCACTGAATGAGCCTTAAGTAAAAAAAACAAAAAAACAAAACTGTAATATGGTGGCAATGGTAATGTATTGAAATGACTGAGGTGGAAATGTGAAGATTATATTTGGTATATTTAATAATATAATTATTATATATAATGTAATAATTAATATACACCCCAAAATAATGTGTTAGCTCAACAACACCCTCGTTTTCTCATTGTTTTTGTTGCACTCTAAAAATGTTACAATAAATGTTGCTTCCAACTTTGGAAAAACAACAAAGTTGTTATTAATATTAATTTTGTTGAAATACTTTTTGAGACAGACAGTAATAAAGACATCATGTTTTTTTTAATTTTTTTTTCACTGCCTAAGCCACCAACCCTCATTCTCTTTTCCTCTCTTCCATTTCTCTTCTCTTCATCTTCTCACTTTACTCTTCAGTTTCCCTCAATCTGTCGATTTTTCTTGGCTGTGTGCTGACACTGGAGAGATGGGAAATGCTCAACAGAAGATGTGCCAGTGATCAATCCTCTCACCACTGCTGGCCTCCAGCATTAACACCTTCATCCAACCTCTTCTCTCACAAACCTTTTTTCCCTTGTATGATCTGCTTCTATTATTTTATATCTCATAAAAAACAAACTGAAAAAAGTGAAATGACAAGGTTTTTTGTATTGATTTATATCGGTTTAAGAAAAATCATTGTTTCTGATTTAAACCTGTTTTGTTCAGTTTGTCTAATAATAATAAAAATGAGGGAGGCTACACTTTCTTCTAGAAGGGGATCTATAGCTCACTGTCTGATGCGATACTGTGGCTGACGGCTGCATAGTTACAATTTTATCTCAAATAGTATCGATCTCAAAATTAAAGTAGTTCATAAAGTCATTACTGTTGCGCTGTTGGGAAATGTCAACACTTTATTTTTCGTTAATTTAGTCAATGTATTAAATAAATACCTGGGGTTATGTTTGTTTTCTTCTTAAAGAGACGAAAGGTAATCAGATCTAGTAGTTTTTAAAGCTTTTCTGTAGGATAGGGTACTTTCCTGCCATGCAATATGAAATACCTCTAATTTTGTTTTCTTCCAACTGCACTCCATTTTCCGGGCTGCTCTCTTCAGGGCACGGGTGTGCTCATTAAACCACGATGTCGAACTGTTTTCCTTGATCTTCCTGAAGGAGCAACTGTATCTAAAGTGCTAGAAAGGAGAGTCCATAGTTTCTGTTACATCATCAGGTTATTCTGAGCTATTTATTAATAAGTTATTCCTTCACATTTCAGCAATCATTTTAGTATGTCTTCTCAAGGGACAATACTATAGAAATGAAACTTGGATATATTTTAGAGTATTCAATGTGCAGCTTGTATAGCAGTGTATATTTACTGTCCCCTAAAAATAACTCAACATACACCCATTATTGTCAAAACAGCTGGCAACAAAAGTAAGTACACCCTAAGTGAACTTGTCAAAAACCTTGTCCAAAGTGTCAATATTTTTTTGTCAAAACATTGTTATCTAGCACTGCCTTAATCATTCTGGGCATGGAATTCACCAGAGCTGCACAGGCTGTTGCTGGGATCCTCTTCAAATCCTCTGCAATGATATCATGGAGTTGCTGGATGTTAGACACATGGTGCTTCTCCACCTTCTGCTTGAGGATGCCCCATAGGTGTTCAATAGGATTCAGGTCAGATCACCTTCACCTGCACCTTCCTCAGCAAGGAAATTGTCATCTTGGTGGTGTGTTTGGGGTCATTATCATGTTGGAAAACTGCAGTTCTGCCCAGTTTCTGAAGGGAAGGCATCATGTTCTGCTTCAGAAATGTACAGTACATAATGGAATCCATGTTTCCCTCAATGAACTGCAGATCCCCAGTAACAGCAGCAGTCATGCAGCCCCAGACCATGATGCTACCACCACCATGCTTGACTGTAGGAGAGACACAATTTTCTTGGTACTCCTCACCAGGGCATCACCACACATGCTGGACACCATCTGAGCCAAACAATATTATCTTAGTCTCATCAGACCATAGGACATGGTTCCAGTACATTATCCTAAATGAGTCTACCCCCCAAGATTACTGTTATAAACATGAGCCACGTCTAAAAGGTAAAGGCAGAGGTGTTTCTAAAATTTATAGCAATATTTTCAGTGTTTCTTAGAGAACGGGCTTCAAGTATAACTGGTTTGAAGTAATGGTGCTTCATATAACATTATCCAGAGAAACAAGTGTCAATGATAAATCCCCCATGATTTTTTTACTTGCTACTGTACACAGGCCACCAGTGCACCATACAGACTTTATTAACCCTCATGCGGTCTTCGGGGTCTTTTTGACCCGCAAATGACTTTTGCTTAATTTTTAAAAAATGTTCTCTTTGTCAAAATGACATGAGACTTTGAAAACCTGTCAGCACTATCTAGATCTACAAATAAAAATTGGAGTGATATCTTGATTTTATGTTAGTGTTAAAAAAACAGTCGCATTCATGGTCTTTGGGGTCTCTAGAGACCCCATGCAACAAAATTTAATTTTGTAACAAAGTAATAGTTTTTTTTAAAACAAATATTATTTTCCTGTTTATTAATGTTTTTTCTACATTTGTGCCGTTTTCGGAGGATTTATTACATTTTTTAAAATTTATATAAATTAATAAATACATATTTTTTTATTAGGTTTTTATACAAAAACAGCTTTTTGTGTAAAATTCACTTTATAAAAGACCCACATTTTTAACTTTCATTCATGGGGATAACATGGATAATTTGACATGGTTTGGTGTAAGATTTTTGCCCATCATTTGGAAAATGCCGTTTTAAAAATAAAAAATTATCATTTTTACCAGTAGATGGCTACAGAGCTCCACTATTTACTATTTGCTATTTGACCAACTAAAAGATATCTTTTTACAAGTTTTTTCAGTTGGATTGATATCTACATATAATGAACTCACATTTCTAACAATAAAAATTACTTTTTGTCAAAGTTTAATATTTTTTGTACTGAAAAAAAATCAGTTTTTCAATAATGTTACATTATGATTAGAATCAAACCAACAAAATGTTGATTCAAAATTCATCCATTCAAAATTTATCAATTCATCCATTACTTTGACAAATATATTTTATAATTGTGATTTCATAATATGTAGATAAAATCCAAAAATCCAAAAAAAAAGATGTGGCCTAATGGTTAGGGAATCAGGTTTGCAACTGAAACGCTGCGGGTTCGAGTCCCTGATCCGGCAGGGATTGAAGGTGGGGGGAGTGAATAACCAGTGCTCTCTCCACCCTCAATACCACGACTGAGGTGAGTCCCTTGAGCAAGGTCCCCAACTGCTCCCCGGGCGCCGCAGCGATAGCAATATGGCTGCCCACTATTTACTATTTGCTATTTGACCAACTAAAAGATATCTTTTTACAAGTTTTTTTCAGTTGGACTGATATCTACATATAATGAAATCACAATTATAACAATAAAAATTACTTTTTGTCAAAGTTTAATATTTTTTGTACTGAAAAAAAATCAGTTTTTCAATAGTTACATTATGATTAGAATCAAACCAACAAAATGTCCATTCAAAATTCATCCATTCAAAATTTATCAGTTCATCCATTACTTTGACAAAAAAGTAATTTTTATTTTTATAATTTTGATTTCATATGTAGATAAAATCCAAAAATCAAAAAAAAAAAAAAAAGATGTGGCCTAATGGTTAGGGAATCTTGCAACTGAAACGCTGCGGGTTCGAGTACCTGATCCGGCAGGGATTGAAGGTGGGGGGAGTGAATAATCAGTGCACTCTCCACCCTCAATACCACGACTGAGGTGAGTCCCTTGAGCAAGGTCCCCAACTGCTCCCCGGGCGCCGCAGCGATAGCAATATGGCTGCCCACTGCTCCGGGTGTTTGTTCACTACTCACTACTGTGTGTGTGCACTTGGATGGGTTAAATGCAGAGCACAAATTCCGAGTATGGGTCACCATACTTGGCCACATGTCACATCCTTTCCTTTCCCACTGAAAAACTTGTAAAAAGATGTCTTTCAGTTAGTCAAATAGCACGTAGTAAATAGTGGAGCTCTGCAGCCATCTACTGGTAAAAATGATAATTTTTTATTTTAATTAGCATTTTCAAAATGATGGGCAAAAATCTTACACCAAACCATGTCAAATGATCCACGTTATACCATGAATGAAAGTTAAAAATGTGGGTCTTTCATAAAGTGAATTTTACACAAAAAGCTGTTTTTGCATAAAAACCTATTTTTTTAAATATTTATTTATTAATTTATATAAATTTAAAAAATCATAATAAATCCTCCGAAAATGGCACAAATGTAGTAAAAACATTAATGAACAGAAAAATGAATTTTGTTTTAGGAAAAAACTATTATTTTGTTACAAAATTACATTTTGTTGCGTGGGGTCTCTAGAGACCCCAAAGACCATGAGTGTACAAACCAAAATGAAGACCGCACAGAATTTGCTGATTTTCTATTCAAATTACTGTTGGCTACAGATAAAGTCTTAATAGTGAGTGACTTTAACATCCATATTGATAATGAAAACGATGCACTGGGATCAGCATTTATAGACATTCTGAACTCTATTGGGGTTAGACAACACGTGTTAGGACCTACTCATCGTCGAAATCATACTCTAGATTTAATACTGTCACATGAAATGTTAATGGTGTTGAAATTCTGCAGCAAAGCGATGATATCTCTGATCATTATCTAGTCTTGTGTATAATCCAGATAATTAAAACCGTAAATTCTCCTTATTATAAGTATGGTAGAATCATCACTTTTGCCACAAAAGACTGCTTTGTAAGTAATATTCCTGACTTATCTGAATTCCTCAGCATGTCCAATAGCTCTGAAAAACTTGATGACTCTCTTTTCTAGCACTCTAGATACGGTCACTCCTTTGCGCTTAAGGAAGATTAAGGAAAACAGTCCGACCCCGTGGTATAATGAACACACTCGCACCCTAAAGAGAGCAGCCCGGAAAATGGAGTGCAGCTGGAGGAAAACAAAACTAGAGTTTTTTCGTACTGCCTGGTGTAAATGTACCCTATCCTATAGAAAAGTGTTTAAAACAGCAAGATCTGATTACTTTTCGTCTCTTTTTGATGAATACAAACATAACCCTAAGTATTTATTCAATACAGTGGCGACGTTAACGAAAAATAAACAACCAACAGACTTTCCCCATCAGCATAGCAGTAATGACTTTATGAACTTCTTTACTTCCAAGATTGATACTATTAGAGATAAAATTGTCATCATGCAGCCGTCAGTTACAGTATCACATCAGATAGTGTGCTATAGATCTCCTGGGGAACAATTCCACTCATTCTCTACTATAGGAGAGAAAGAATTGTATAAACTTGTTATAGGGGTCATCGGATGCTAAGATCACTTTTACATGTTGTTTGAACATTGATGTATGTTGGCAGTGTATGTACAAATCTACCCTATAATGATAAAAATCCATGCAGTGGTTTTTAATTAATCTGTAAAAATAATATTCCCTTTTTCAAATCGAGCCATTCTCCGATGCCTGTCGTTGTGGCATCACACCGACAGAGGCCACTCCCACGATAGTTGATGGGCGAGCAGAGCTCATTTGCATTTAAAGCAGCCTTGACCAGAATGGGATGATTTTTGCAGAGCTGATTTTGGCAAGGAAAAAGGGTGTTGTTTTACACTACCATTGAGAATTTGTAACCAAAGTATATAGACTTTTCATTAAGACCCTAAAGAATCATATCAACTTGTGGAAAATGGGCATCCGATGACCCCTTTAAATCATCTAAACCAACAACATGTATGTTAGACCCTATTCCATCTGAGCTACTAAAAGAGGTGCTTCCAGATGTCATAGGTCCTCTTCTGAATATTATTAACTAGTCATTGCCATTAGGATATGTCCCCAAAACCTTTAAACTGGCTGCTATTAAGCCTCTCATTACAAAAACCACAACTTGACCCCAACAAATTAATTAATTACAGACCAATCTCGAATCTCCTTTTTCTGTCAAAGATATTAGAAAAGGTAGTAACCTCACAATTATGTTCCTTCCTTCAGAAAAATGGTATCTGTGAGGATTTCCAGTCAGGTTTTAGACCGTATCATAGTACTGAGACTGCTCTTATTACAGTTATAAAATGATCTGCTCTTGTCATCCGATCATGGTTGTATCTCTCTGTTAGTGCTACTGGATCATAGTGCTGCATTTGACACTGTTGACCACAACATTCTTTTGAACAGACTTGAAAATTATGTTGGCATTAGTGGTAGTGATAGTAATGGTAGTAGTGGTACTAATTTCATACTGCTAAATTCTGAAAAAACAGAGGTGTTAATTATTGGACCTAAAACTTCTGCGTGTAATAACCTAAAACACTCTCTAATACTTGACGGCTGTTCTGTCAATTCTTCATCATCAGTTAGGAACCTAGGTGTGCTATTTGATAGCAATCTTTCCTTCGAAAGCCACATCTCTAGCATTTGCAAAACTGCATTTTCCCATCTCAAAAATATATCTAAACTACAACCTATGCTCTCAATGTCAAATGCTGAAACGTTAATTAATGCGTTTATAACCTCAAGGTTAGATTATTGTAATGCTTTATTGGGTGGTTGCTCTGCACACTTAATAAACAAACTCCAGCTGGTCCATAATGCTGCAGCTAGAGTTCTTACTAAAACCAGAAAGTATGACCATATTATTCCGGTTCTGTCAACACTGCACTGGCTCCCTATTAAACATCATATAGATTTTAAAATCTTGCTAATTACTTATAAAGCCCTAAATGGTTTAGCTCCTCAGCACTTGAGCGAGCTCTTATCACATTATAGTCCCTCACGTCCGCTGCATTCTCAAAACTCTAGCAATTTGATAATACCTAGCATATCAAAATCAACCGCAGGCGGCAGATCATTTTCTTATTTAGCGCCCAAACTCTGGAACAATCTACCTAACACTGTTCGGGATGCAGACACACTCTGTCAGTTTAAATCTAGATTAAAGACCCATCTCTTTAACCTGGCTTACACATAACACATTTCTATACTTGAAATCCATTAAAGGACTGTTAGGCTGCATTAATTAGGTCAACTGGAACTGGGAACACTTCCTATAACACCCAATGTAGTCATTGCATCGTAAGTAGAATGGCACCTACACTAATATTATTGTTTCTTTCTTATTCCGAGGTCACCTTCGCCACCAGATCCAGTCTGTATCATTTTATTCTGTGGATTTTTCCTGTTTCACTCCACTTGTTATCAGTGTTTTTCTGTCACCACAATGAGCGCAGCTGCAAGTGACGTAACTGTGATGTCTACTCCAAATTAGTCTATACATGTGGCAAGTGGTGCAAATAACAATAGCAGGAGAAGAAGCCATTACACACTGTGATCATTACCATAGTTGTTTGGTGAAGTCATTAAACACGGAGCGAGAGAAAAAAGAAACAGAGCAAGAGAGAAAAACAGAGCGTGAAAAACAGAGTGAGAAAGAAAAGAAGCGGTGGGAGAGAGAGAAATGGAAACACTAATAAATGCGAGTGAAAAACAAAACAGAGCGAGAGAGAGAAAACAAAACGGTAGTAAAAGCGAGTGGAAACGTGAATAGGAATGCGAATGATACACAGGCTAATGGAATGCTAATGTGCGGCACTAGCAATTTTATATTGAAAGCAATCAAATGTCAAGTAAGTTTGATAGATATTATCAGAAATACGCTATAATTAAGTAATATTTAGCAATTTAAACAACAGAGAGTGATAGTAAGATAGAGATTCCAACAGAAAAACAAATCACTCAGCAGCACGGCAGACAGGCCACTGAATACAGTGGATTACATATAATCTACACAAAGACAAGCGTTTGAGATTAAAAAGTATAGAAATTGTATTATTTTTGTGAAAATAACCGTAAAATAATCGTTTCGCTAGATAAGACCCTTCTTCCTCGGCTGGAATCTTTTACAACTGCATTTGGGATCATTTGAAGCTGCATTTAAACTGCATTTTGGAAGTTCAAAATCGGGCACCATATCAGTCCATTATATGGAGAAAAATCCTGAAATGTTTTCCTCAAAAAAAAAAAAACATAATTTCTTTATGACTGAAGAAAGAAAGACATGAACATCTTGGATGACAAGGGGGTGAGTAGAGTACTATGACAGGGAGAGATGGACTGAGCGAGTGTGATTAACGTACCTGCATCTGATACAGCATACAGCATATAAACAAGTATATTTGCGCCTGGAAACCTCTTAAAACTACATTCTGTGACAAAAACAGATATATTTTTAAAATGATACTGGATTTGGGCGTCCGCCATGACACTAGCTGTAAGCAGTACAGCAAGAGGAGTGATATGATTAGGCTACAAACTATGAAATGGCTGTTGGAGGAGCAACATGGACCACAGGAATGATTAAGTGCATAATCTGTCAAGCAGCGACACTGCAAAATTTTTCCTAAGAAGTAAAAATTCCCCAGTAAAAATGCCCAAACATTCTAAAACATCAATTTAACGTAAATTTCATTGGAAAAGTTAAATATATTGGATTTAGAGAATACCTTATTAGATTTATTATTATGCCAAGTGCAAACCTCATTAATCTTAATAAAAATCTTTTTAATTGTTAACACCATTAAAATTCTAACTTAGCTTACAGATGACATTCTTACTTTGTTTTGAAGGCATTTTTGTTTTTTTGGCTAGAGGTAGTCTTGGGGGCATAGGTGGGTTTGTTGCATTTGACATTTTCCACAGGGCTTTTTCAGGCCCACTGAACTGACAGGGAATGACATTTAATTACTGGTGAGCAGTCACGCAGTTCAGCTAATTACAATCCCTGGAGTTTAGTCATCATACCTAATTAACTTTTACTTTCATGAAAGCTTAATGGCATGGGGCAGTGGTGTTTCCGCATGCTACACTTTACAAATATTGACAGTGAGTTTCAGAAATTAATTCCAAAAAGAACTTCTGGCTTCCTGTGTACCTTGTGTGGAGATCAGATCCATTTGCAAGATCAGATCTATTTGTGAGGTCTTGTACGAGAGCACCACACTTTCAACTCTCAGCACACACACTGTGCTCTCATCAGACACGTTGTTGCCCCCCTCTGATTGGGTGTATCACGATGATAATGAGCAAGAGAACACCACATGCCACATTTCTACCCCTCACCATGGTAACGGAGGGCAGACCGCTGGTTCCAAGCTGCTGGTCACCAGAGTGTCATCTATCTCTCGGCAGGTGAAGGCGTCACTCTGGTTTTACTCACAACCGTGGGTTACAAGGTCATTGCTTGAATTTGTTGACTCAGTGGTCCTCATGATTTGTGAAGTCAGTGAATGGATAATATTAATCCAGGTTACATCTAATGACCAGTAGTTATGCCAGTGTACTATACTAGTATATGTGTAAATTAAATATAATAAAATATTGTGAGTGTTTTTTGTTATGCTAAATATTTATATTGACAATTGGCGTTTTGTCATATTGCTGCAGCTGGTATTTTATAAAAAATAAATAAAATTCTTGATGCTGTGTATTAAAACAATGTTTACTGTGAATGACAGTAAAGATATACATTGTAAAGGCAATAAGAAAAAATGAGGATATTGTGAGGAGTGGCGAAATGCATGTTACATAAAATAATGAAAATGGATTAAATGGATTTTCATATTATATTGTGAATGGGCTATATAAAATAATATTAAACATGCAATTAACAGATGATCAGAAAACAATGTAAAATCTTTGTTAATAGGTCTATATAATGTAATAATCTATAACCTACACAAGTTCTAAGCTTGATTTAAGACTAATTATTTACTACTTAAAATTACAGTTTTTGTTTTTTTACAATTGCTATGTGTCAGACCGTTTGGACTGTTTTTGTGTGTTTTTCCCCTGTGTTGCCCTTATTTGGTCTTCCTGTTCCGTTTCTCATTTATTACGTCACTGTTTGATTGTACCTGTCTCCCCCTGATTGGTTGTTTCCTCTTTCAGATCGTCGGTTCTTAATTGTCATTCAGTCAGTTTTGTATGTTTCTCCGTCAAGTTACGTTGTGTTTGCTGGTTCCCTGCTGTTTCCTGTCCGTTCCTGTTTCCCTGTGGATTATATTTAATAAACTCTATGCATTGGACCTCCTCTGTCCTCCTGCTCATTCCCCGCATACAATATCGTGACAGAAGAACCGACCGACAACATGAGGGCTGAGGAGCGCATCATGAAAATTCGGCAGGCGGAGAGGCCGTTGGAGCAATATGTGGAGGAATTCCTGAGCTTTTGCCACCTGGTGAGTTGGACCGATGCGATGATCAACACGTGTTTTCTAATGGGACTAAGCGTCCTCCACGTGCTACTCCAACGAGCTCGCTCCCTCCGGTCCTCCCTCGCTCACTCCAGTTCTCAATAGCTCCTCCCTCATCCTCAGCCCAGAACCCGCGGCTAGCCCTCAGACTCCAGCCGCGCCCGCGGCCAGCTCTCGGACTCCCGTCGCGCCCGCGGCCAGCTCTCGGACTCTAACCACACCCCCACGCTCTGGATTAGTTACCTGGCGATATGGCAAGCCATTTATATATTAAGAACTTTATGGACTTATGTGGATTATCTCCTTTGTCTCCGCTGGTCCTGTCCATACCTCCAGAGCGCCCACCTGAGCCCGAGCTGCCTCCAGAGCT
The DNA here is from genome assembly GCA_012976165.1 of Labeo catla. Taxonomy (NCBI): domain Eukaryota; kingdom Metazoa; phylum Chordata; class Actinopteri; order Cypriniformes; family Cyprinidae; genus Labeo; species Labeo catla. The sequence continues at coordinate 147,281 of VONZ01000466.1, forward strand.
TGTGTTTGCTCCAGCGCGCCCTCCAGAGCCCGAGCTGCCTCCAGCGCGCCCTCCAGAGCCGGAGCGCTCTCCAGCGCGCCCTCCAGAGCCGGAGCGCTCTCCAGCGCGCCCTCCAGAGCCTGTGCTTCCTCCAGAGCGCCCTCCAGAGCCTGTGCTTCCTCCAGAGCGCCCTCCAGAGCCTGTACTTCCTCCGGCGCCGCTCGAGCGCCCTCCAGAGCCGGCGCCGCCTGAGCGCCCTCCAGAGCCGGCGCCTCCCGAGCGCCCTCCTGTGCCGGCGCCTCCCGAGTGCCCTCCTGTGCCGGCGCCCTCCTGTGCCTGCGCCTCCCGAGCACCCTCCTGTGCCTGCGCCTCCCAAGCACCCTCCTGTGCCTGGGTCTCCTAAGCCCGGCCTTCCTGTACTCTCCTGGGGTGGCAAGACCCTAAATTTCCCCAAGAAAATTTTGGGGCGGGGGCTACTCCCCTGATGAGCCATGGCCTTTTGGACTGTGTGCTCGGCCATGGCTCCCCGAACTCCCTGACCCGCCATGGACTTATGGACTGTGTGCTCGGCCATGGCTCCCCGAACTCCCTGACCCGCCATGGCCTTATGGACTGTGTGCTCGGCCATGGCTCCCGAGCTTCCCCTTGTTGCCCTTATTTGGTCTTCCTGTTCCGTTTCTCATTTATTACATGACTGTTTGATTGTACCTGTCTCCTCCTGATTGGTTGTTTCCGTGTATTTAAGTTTGGTTGTTTCCTCTGTTAGATCGTCGGTTCTTAATTGTCATTCAGTCAGTTACGGATACGGTTTCATTTTCCACTGTGGTGCTGATAACGGAACTCTTTCGAATATAAATACGAATGCGTCAGTCGTTGCCTTGGTAACACAATTGTAATGTATTTATGTTTTGGGACTCCTTTTTTAAAATCTGATATTTACTTAGTTAAACAACAAAAAAGGACACAACTTTTGGCGCAAAATAAATAAATAAATAAATAAATAAACAGAAGGCGACGACAGGTAATACGTTACCAACAAATGCTGAGGGGATATGCATGCCAACGGAGACGGACACAGAAGGTAAACCTTTTCTAAAAAAAAATACCACATTTATTGACAGTATTAAGGCACCAGCTATGAACGCAGCGTAGCTGTTTGATCAAATAGCGCGCTTCCGCTTAGCGTACACACTCTATCAGCACGGTTGTGTAACCGTGCCTAGAATTCCGGGCCGAGAACGGTTTATAATCATGCCGTGCCGTACCAGGCTCGTGTGGAAACACAACTGGAACCGTACCTGACCGTTCTAAGAACCGTTCGGCCCGATAGTGGAAAAGCAGCTTATGACAATCTTTTCAAGACTTTTAACATTTTTCCTAAACTTTTAACACAGTTAGCACAACATCTGTCTGTTTAGGCCATACAATTAACACATTTCTTGTTGCTTTAACACAAAATGCATACAGTTAACACAAATTTTCAATTCAATTGTTTACACACAATTTTGAAAACCGGGTTCTTTTTTTCAAAATATATTCACAATTATCCAAACACCACACTCAATTTGCAGAATTCCTAGATTGTTTGCAAAATGACACACTTCAGTCAAAACATACACACTTCAGTCAAAACATACACATTTCAGTCAAAACATATACACATATTTGTGAAAATGATATTAGTTTTCATTTAACCAACACAGTCCTCAATGATCAGACACTATTGCAGACAGTTTCACACTGCTGTGATAAATAAAAAACATTTGTAAAAAAACTAATTTTAGGAAATAGCATGTGCTAGATTTTTGGGCGGACATTGTTATGTAAGGGATCATTTCGATGACAAAACAAAATAGTGACAAACCCACAACATTCTTCATGATTAGTTTGAGATATAGGGAGAATGTACACAAATAGGCCTACTATAAACTTACCAAGCACTGCACAACACTGATGCTGCAGACTGAATATTTCAAGTATTTATTTCAATTCAAGAAATACAGTATTTCTTACCATAATCAGTTACAGTAATCAACCAACAATGAAATCAATGAAACAAATAAAATCTGTAGACAAATAAAAATTACTGCATGAAGTACATACAGTTTGACTCTGAAAAAAAAAAGCAACACAAATACTGTAACTATTCCTCATCTCTCCGTCTGGCTGGATCAGGCCATAAGATTTCATCCACATCACAGGCTATGTCTTCATTGGCAAGGCACTGTTGGAAGAATCGCCTTGAGTGACGAATCCACCCCTGCACAGAAGCTGCTTCGATTTGATCACATGCCTGCTCCATGGCCTGAATGAGGGGCAAACGGTCATAGGGCCGCAGGTCGTATACCTTCCACCGCCATGCTGAAAAAAAATTTCGATTGGATTCAGGAAGGGGGAGTATGGGGGAAGGTGTAAGACTTCAAATTCAGGGTGATCATGGAACCAATTCTGGACCAGAGCAGCCCGATGGAATGAGACATTGTCCCAAACGACAATGTACCGCATCTGGTCCACTTGGTTTAATGCTGTGACAATCTCGTGCAATCTGTCAAGAAATGCAAGTATTAGATTTGCATTATAGGGTCCCAGATTTGCATGGTTGTGGAGGACCCCATTTTGTGTGATAGCAGCGCAGAGGGTGATGTTACCCCCTCGCTACCCTGGCACATTGGTGATTGCCCTGTGTCCAATTACATTTCTCCCTCGTCTTCGTGTTTTTGCAAGGTTAAATCCAGCCTCATCCACATATATAAATTCATGCTGAATTTGTTCTGCATCCATTTGCAAGACTCTCTGAAACACAGTAAAAGACAATAGGATGCTATTCAATATCTCTTGCACATTTTTTTTGTGCCAGAACATTATGAGCAGTGCACAATACCACACCATAGCAGTAAAATGAACAATACATACCTCCACATACTCAGTGCGCAGATGTTTCACTCTCTCTGAATTTCTGTCAAATGGTACCCGATACAGTTGCTTCATGTGTACTTGATTTTTCTTGAGGATTTGAGCTAATGTTGACAGAGAGACTCGTTGGATTATTGAAAATATGGTCATCGTTGATGATATTGGCTTGGATTTCTCGCAGCCTGATACAATTATTGGCCATAACCATGTTCACAATGGCGGCCTCTTGTGCACGGGTGAACATAGGGCCCCTTCCACCTTGGTGTCCTCGACCCTCAATCCTGGTTGATAACATGGTCAATAAGTGTTGCACGGATTTCTTGAGTCAAATTTGGTCCTCGTCTTCTTTGTTCAGGTTCTTTCAACTCTTCAAGTCCTTCTCTACCTCTTCCTCTACCTAGGCCTCTTCCTCTACCTCCTTCTCCTCTTCCTCTACCTAGGCCTCTTCCTCTATCTCCTTCTTTTCCTCTTCCTCTACCTCCTTTTTCTCCTCTTTGAGCTCCCCCTCTCATTCTCACTCTTCTTCTAGCTCCTTCCATTTTTGATGAATACAGGTGAACTCACCTGCTGCCTTTTATAGCACACCTGAGTGCTACGTTTTCAAATTAGCACATGTGTGCTTCCACACCTTGTGGATGTGATTATCCAATTCGTTCATTAGTGTGGTCATTGGCAATCCGGGGCTTTGTAATGACAAGGAAGTAACCTCACAATCCTTATCTGTGTCTAAGGTGTCGAAATGTGTGTAGAGTTTTACAAATCACTGTGTGTAATGTTTTGCAAAAAGAGTGAAGCAGACATTGTGTGTAATGTTGTGCAAATCTGTGGCGGTGTTTTGCTCCTTGGAGTAGAATTTTGCAAATTGTGTGGAAATTTTTATTTTAGAGTGTAAACAATCGTAAAAAAACTGTAAACTTATTTTAAACACAAGCTCAATCAAGACCAAAACAATATAATTTTACTGCCAAATTTTCAAATGCTTTCACACTGTATGTATGCCAGAACAGATAACGTCATGTTCTAAAACTAACTTATAGGCTAAAGTCAAAGTGATCAGCTGTTACAGTTTTTTTCAATTGCTAACAAGCATTTACCAATACTTTAAGTACTTTTTCTAAACTCTTAACACAGCAACACACCTACATCACACAATGAGCCAAATTGTTCATTTTCTGGCCAAAACCATATTTTGTTAAATAAATACAAACTCTACATTTCAAAATGCTGAATACCTTTTTCTACATATACCAGCTCTATCAAAACACAGCAAACCCGATTAAAAAACGAGTCATTCGGTCAAAACATTACCACTAGCTTCTATCCAACAGAAACATATAGTCAATCATAGCACAGTGACTGTCAAAATACTAACAGTTGATGGCTTTACAAAAACTGCATTGATTGTCATGTTTCAGTTCTACCCAAATATAACAGACAATTTTTAAATCTATTGATGTTTTTTTGGTTGTTTTTTTTTTTTGGTTGTTTTGTTTTTTGTTTTTTTGTAATTTGATTTTACCCTAAACTGAAACCCATTTTACATTTTTAGGTGTTGAATGTGTTCTTTCTTGGCAATATACTGTTTAAAACTGAATGAGTCATCATTACTTTATAGAATGTACAATAGAAAAAGATAGGGTCCTCTATGCAAAAATTCGATTGGATCATTGATTGCGATTGCTTTCCAGTGGGTCGGGGTTGGATGTAGATGGTGCCCAGATAGCTGATGCCAATGATCAACAGAAATTTCAACATATGTGGCCTTTGGTTACTATGCAAGCTTGTTTCCGTCACAGAAAAAAAAAAGAAAATATGATAATTGTGACCATTTTTATCTCACAATTCGGATGTATATTCTTAGAATTCCGAGTTTACATCTTGCAATTCAAACTTTATCAGAATTGTGAGATAAAAAAGTCACAATTACCCTGTACCCTTTATATTCCATGGCAGACATAAGCTTTCGTAGGTTCCACATGTGTAAGGGGAAAAAAACAAACATAAAAATGCACAGTCCAGCACACATTCTTACTCCTCTCCCCTACCTTTTCTTCTCCCCTTTTCTGATCCAACTACTCCTCTAGCTCCTACAATTATTTCTCTACCTCTCCCAGGCATTATTTTTTCTCTCCTTGATTCTTTGTGTTGTTCTGCATCCACAAAACCAATTCAAAGAGGTATTTTTGTGTTGGTGTAATGGAAAGAGCTTCAACACCTGTTTATTCCTGAGAATGAGAATGGAATCAGCTAATTCTAAATATTTAATTGATCTGTTACTTAAAAATGCTTATTAGTTGTTAAAATACTTTATATAGCAATATTTTTCAATACTTGGAGCTGCTGTTGTTGCAGAAGTAGAAGCTTTATACTGTATTTAAGGTTTGGAACATTAGATCTTCATTTCTGACATGCTGTGTTTAAGCATTTGCAAATAAGACTAAAAAGATCCATGATTTTGGTTTTGGGTAAGCTTGTATGAAAAGAAAATGTAAGCATTTTAGAAACATGATACTTGATTGCATATTGTGGGAAAAACAACACAAATTGTGTTAATGGTATGGTCACAACAGACGGATGTTGTGCTAATTGTGTTTACAGTTTTGAAAATGTGACTAGAGATTGGACAAAATGAAAATTGGAAAAAACTGGAAAAAACTGTAATACTGTGAATTCAAACATAAATTTGTCCCCTGTATTTTATTCCCTTGTTAATGAGTAAAAGCTGATTGAAGTTATGCAAATATATAAATTACAGCTGATTCCCGTCTAGGAACGTACTCATGTTTTAGAGAAAGGGGACAGGTGCCAATATGTGATCACATGGAACAATGTGGCATTCCACCATTCCCAGAGTCTGGTTTGACACCCATTTGAGAATGATGTCTCTTTTCCTTGCCCCTTACTCTCCTTGCCTCAACCCCATTGAGGAGTTTTTCTGAGCCTGGAGATGGAAGGTTTTTGACCATCATCCAGAGGGCCAAATGTCTCTCCAGTATGCAATGGATGCTGCATGCCAAGACATCACAGTTGAACAATACCAGGGGTGGATAAGGCATACCAAAAGATTCTTCCCAAGATGCCTTGCCAGAGAACATATTAGGTGTGATGTGGATGAGAACATGTGGCCAAACGCAGAAGACCGGGCAGATTAGATTACTTTTTTTTTCTTTTCTTCTGTGGCTTTTTCTGTTTATATATTTTGGATTTTCACGTTATAAATGAAAGCTACATTGCACTTTTTTGTTTGTTTTCTTGCATTCGTGTTTTCTTGTTTTTCTAATGTCCTTTTGCAAATAAAGCCTTTGCTGCAGCAAGACTGCAGTACTGTTCTGCCTCTGACTAAATGTTCCTGTTGGAAGAGAACATGTGTTAGTGTTTTGGAATAATAATTTGATATTGAGACATGTTTGCAGTGTTTGCAGTGTAGATGTAGTGTATTGTGTTAGTGTATTATTGTAATTTGAAGTTATATAGTGTTCAAGTTTAGTTTGCAATTAACTGTTTTGTCAGTTGTGTGTTGTAGGTATGTTGGTGCCATAAGAGTTTGGGAAAATTGTTAGAAGTGTTGAAAAAAACTGTCATAGCAATCATAAAAAGCTGGAAGTCTTATCTGGCCTACTCACTGTGTGTTGAGCTTACAGGACATTGTTCCATGCGCCACCTGGTGGATTTTGTATGAAACACAACAAAATTCTTTGAATCTTTTTTTAAAAATTCTTTATATCGATTTATTAAGTTTGAAATAAGACATATAAACTTGCATTTGCGAGAAACAAGTCAGAATTGTGAGATAAAATAAATAAACACTCTGTAAAATGTTAATAGTAATAGGTCTAAATATTATGTCATGCTGTAACTGTAGGGCTAGTACAAAATTTACGAACAGCATATGTGAATATTTTGTAGACATTTCTGCTGCATATTTTTAAATCTAAATCGTCAAGACACTAATATATTTATATGTTATTTAATATAATAATTGATTGATAATAATTGTTTAAATTAATATAATAATTGATACTTTGGACTCATCCCTTTTCTTTTTTTTTTTTGAACTGGAATGTGATGTGTAGGTCTTAAAAAGGTCAAATTTGATTTTAAAAATCCTACAGACACCTATATTATGGTACCATTTGGGATAATTTTTATTATTATTATTTTTAACGGTACCCTTAGGTTGTTTTGAATATGTTATGTTTTGAATATGTAGGCCACTAATAAAAAAATAGGGACCTGTACAAGACTTGTACATTTGTCTGTCGCAAATTTACAGACAATGCAATTGCAATGTTTACATTGGCTTGTTGGGGTAATATTGCTGTCAACTGACAACAAGTTTCCTTTCTAAACTAGCAGTTTTATAGTTAATAAAATCTTTAAAAACAAATTACATTAATTAATTAATTTCCTTCAATAAAAAGAAAACTGAGTAAGACTGTGTAAAAGGTGTGTGGACGTGGATTAATCTGGCCTCTTGGTATAAAGGAGAAAAAATGCTGGTCCTCACCAGTGTCAAAGTTGCACATCCCTGTTCTACATAATGCTATCCATGAGAAACAGCTGAGGAACTAAATAGATTTAATTGTGTTTTTTCTTTTCTATGGAAGAAATGTTGGTGCAAACAAAGAGCCACAGATAGTTGAGTTTAGGCAGCGTAATGAGGTTGCTAATGCAGATGCCAAGGGAGACGATAGATTGGCTCTTGTGGCATTTCTGGAATTGACTTTGCTAATTGGTGGAAATATATTTGGTTTATGTAGCTTAAAAGGTCAACGGATGTCAAAAATTAGTTTTGGAGTAAAATGTTAAATGAGTTTTGGTTTCTAAAATGAAAATCGACTAAATGTCATTGGTATATAGCTTGGTTCAGATGACAAAATCATTTCTAAAATGGCTTGTATTACTGAAATTTAGATCATTATATTGGCTTTGTGTCATACTATCACTCATATAGTATAAACCACCTCCAGTTGTGGTTTCCTGGCAATGCTATGGGGTTGCTAGGCTGTTTACTATTGTCCTTTTGGATTATCAACACACTTTTTTTTTCCTGTTTAAAACTGCTTTGACACAATCTATATTGTAAAAAGTGCTATATAAATAAAGGTGATTTGACTTGACTTGCTTATTGGTTCAAATGAAAAGAAGCCTATACTCAAAATAATATTCTGGTACCTGTATGGCTCTAGTTTAGATCAGCCCCTCCTTCATGGTACAAGTAGAAAATTTTACCAGTTTTTATCAACTGCTAGGTGAAAATTGCACAACTGTTCATTTAGAAAAGTAGTAGAATACCTTACCTCCAGAATTTGAGGCATTATTCATATCTGTAGCACAAACAGAACAGGATGAGTTATGCTTCACTATGGTTAGGGTTAGGGGTTTGTCCAGATCTCTAACCTTAATATGAGCAGTGGTAAGAACACTATTAACAACAAGAACATTTGCTTAGATTGCTTCCTTTTCTTCAGGCTTAAATAGGGCATTTATGTTTAGGCTGGAACACAATATGCCAGTAAATCACTTTTAATTAGGATAAATTTCAGACTAGACTGCACCAACTGCTTTTGCATTTTATGCATTTAATAACTTGCAGCTCATTAGCTGTGAGGACAGACTTTCAGTCTTGGTAATTAACACCAACTTTGTCAGCAGTGACTGACCTAGCTAGACATCTAGATCTTAAGCTTAGACTGATGAGTTTCACTGGTTATGAGGGTTTAGGAGTTTGGGAGGCGACTCACAGTGAGGGCCAGGGCTCAAACGAGTGCTCTCGTAGGTGACATCCCATCCATCTAGCCGCTCCATGGCCTGCAGGGAGATCAATGATGCTGAGATGGCCAAACAAGCTATCTGCATCTACATTAGTATTCTTCGGTGGCATGGGGCATTTAGCAGCCTTTCACCGCAGATGCCATGTCGATAGATTGATAAGACAAGAGACACAAGGACCCTAGAGTCTGTGGTCAGAGAGTGAGTTAACCGGGCTTGTCACAAATGTGGACACTTAAGACCAGATCCCAAACTCAGATAGTGATGACAGCCAAATCAGTTGTATTACATCACATCTGTGTGAACTGGATGCAGAATGATAATATTTCTGATGATCGAAATTTTCATGCCACACAGAAAAGGTTTGATAGACCAAAGACTGGTAAGTGATGTTTTTCACATTTAATATTATTATTAGTGGTGTTTTCAAAGGCAAGCATCACTTTTACTATTGCTTACATTTATGGTAAACCTTACAGTTTTTCTCTGCTGATTTGACACTTTTCTCCAAAGAAATGTAACTGCTCTCAAAACAATTAACACAGCTATCTAAACACAAACTTATCTTAACCAAACAGTTCAACTTTACTGCAAAATGAAGCACTGCATTTTTTGTTCTAGTAATGCATTTATTACAGTTTTTTTTTTATTTGCTTTGGTACTATTTTCTCAAACAACTGTTACATTTTCAAAACTCTTAGTACTAATATCACAACAGATCATCAAAATTGCACTTTTCAGTGTATTTTCAATTGTCTTAGTACAATACACAGTCACAAAGTACCTTTTTCACTACACACAATAAGTGTTTCAGTAATATAAATGTTTCATTCACAGTAACTGCCTTTCGTGAAGCTCTTACTATCAAACTTTTTTTTTCTCATTCAGTTTATTACATCTGTCTATTATTTAGTCTACTCATCGTAATGGTTAAACAGTGAATCATCTGGTGCATCTATAGATATCTATAGATATAGATTCAGTAGATATATTTTCTAAAGAACTTGTTTGCAATTCAGGAAAAACCAAATGTAATTAATTATTTTTTGCACTTTAAGTGATTAATCTTAAATGATAACTATTTTGTACGTATGTGTGGTTCAGGTAAACTCTATGTTATAGGGATAAAATGTCCCCACAAAAATAGCAATATCTGAAATCCTAGTCCTTGTGGGAGTTTTTTCTTTCTAATAGTGGGGAAAAAAAGGGTTATAGGAGGTTTAGGTTTACGATTAGGGTTATATTAGGGGGGTAGAATATACAGAATATACATACCCTTGTTACCCACTCCACCACCTTTTAGCTTTTAGACTTAAACATCTTTTTTTTTTCTTATTTTTTCTTTGTCTTTCTCCATTTTTCCTTTCTCTTTATATATTTTCCACTATACAGTTACAGTTTTTTACGATTGCTTAGGCACGATTTTAAAATCAAGGCTCATTTTGTCAAAACCCTACACACAATTCACACATCTACACACACAAGTAGCAGAACATCTCAGATCTTTTGCTAAATTAAACACTTAATTAAACTGTACAATAATTTACTAAAAAGCCCATTTTGGTACCATATGGCACACACATGGTTCATACAGTCGGATTCTGTTTGAACCACTTACACACTGCTGTGCTCAATCTTAAACACTTGTAACATTTCTACCTTTCTAATGATACAGTCTGGGTTTGATTTTTTTTTCTCTTTTTTGAGATATTGTTAAAGAACATGAATATATTGACCAAACACAACACACGAGACAAGTACTGCACCTTGATGAAAATATTTATTTCTTTTCATGTACTCAAGTCAGTCAATACTGAACATTTGAACGAAACATTCCTAACAAAACATTTTTCCAGTTTCCATACGGTATTACTGAACATACCATTGTACTGTAAGCTTACAATAATACTGTAACAAATTACATATCCAGTTCAGTACAGAATCAAAATAAAAAATAAAAACCTAAACATCTCTCCGCCTAGCCACTGGCCACAGGGCCTCGTCAACATCACAGGCTATATTTTCATTTGCAAGGCAACGTGGAAAGAATCTTTTGGAGTGACGAATCCACCCTTGTATGGATGCTGCTTCAATTTGATCACATGCTTCCTCCATAGCTTGAATGAGGGCCATCTGGACATAGGGCTGGAGATCATAAACCTTCCACCGCCATGCTGAAAAGAACTCCTCGATGGGGTTTAGGAAGGGGGAGTATCGTGGAAGGTATTGAACTGTAAATTGTGGGTGTTGATGAAACCAGTTTTGTACCAGAGCGGAACGATGGAAAGCTACATTGTCCCAGACGACAATGTATTGCATCTGGTCCCTTTGGTGTGCTGCTGCGATAATATTGTGTAATCTGTCTAAAAATGTAAGAATGAGGTCAGTGTTGTAAGGACCCAAGTTGGCATGGCGGTGGAGGACCCCATTCTGTGTAATGGCAGCACAAAGGGTAATGTTACCCCCACGTTGCCCTGGTACATTGACAATAGCCCTGTGGCCAATGATGTTTCTTCCCCTTCTTCTCACTGTTGTCAGGTTAAATCCAGCCTCATCAATGTATATAAACTCATGCGGGACTTCTTCCGCATCCATTTGCAAAACTCTCTGAAATACAGCAAAATATCACATTACGTAATCAATATACTGTAGGTCTGCTATACAGTAAAATTACATGTACTGTAAAAAGGTTATGTGTGCAGTACACAATGCTACAGTCAGTGAACAAAACATACCACCACATATTCACGCCGCAGGACTTTCACCCTGTCTGAATTTCTTTCAAACGGCACTTTATACAGTTGTTTCATCACAACTTGATGTTTTTTAAGTATACCTGTTGGACATTATTGAAAATTTGGTGATCATTGACAGTATGGGCTTGAATTTCTCGAAGTCTGATTGCATTATTGGCCAAAACGAGGTTTATGATCTCTCTCTCTTGCTCCTGTGTGAATATAGGGCCCCTCCCTCCTTGGTGTTCTCGACGTTCAATCCTATGTTGGCCAAACAAAATACATGTAGCTTACTGTAAAATGATACATGAATACATACCAAAATGTATTCATGGTTGATATAGTACATGCAGTAAGCTATGGATTTTCTATTGACAGAAGATAAGTTTCTCACCTGTGCTCTTGATGAAATGTCCGAACTATTGATGCCACTGTGTACCTGCTTAGGTTAGGCTGTACTCTCAGTCCAGCCTCCCTCAGTGTTAGTCCGTGGTTTATTACATGGTCCACAATTGTAGCACGAATTTCGTTACACAGATTTGGTTGTCTTCTTCTTTGTGCATGTCCTACCCCTCCTCTAGGTCTTCCTCTCCCTCTTCCTCTTCCCCTACCTTGGCCTCTTCCTCCACCTTGTTCTCTCCGGATTCCCCCTCTCATCCGTACTCTTCCTCTTCTTCTGACACCGTCCATTTTTGTTGAAGACAGGTGAACTTGCCTGTTGCCTTTTTATAGTGCTTAAACCTGATTGGTGTGTCTACAATTAAGCACCAGTGTGTGTGCACACCTGGTGGCTGTGGTTAACCAATTGGTTCATGGGGTGTGTTCATTTAAAAGCTTTTGCTTTAAAATTGCAAGGAAATGACATCATGATAAATTTCGGTGTCAAATGCATACAAGTGTGTTTAATGTTTTGCAAATCACTGTGTGTAATGTTTTGCAAAAAGTGTGAAGCTGACAATGTGCTTACAGTTGTGAAATCTAGGCCGGTGTTTTGCTCCTTGAGTGTAAGGTTTTGTTAATTGTGGGAAAGTTTTAATTTTAGTGTGTAAGCAATTGAAAAAAACTGTAAATTAGTTGTGATAAATGTGTAAACAATTAGGAAAACTGTGTTTCCTGTGTTGTGTGTGTGTTAGTAAACAAGCAGTTATTAGTTTTGGGCCTTGGGGTTTGTGCATTTGATGATATGACAAATTAGAGAGTTTTTGTTTGTTGTGTTTGGACAAATAGTTTATACATGTTTGTGATTTGTGTAAAACCAGTAAAAGGAGCTACAGTTGCTTTTATTCCCCTTAAACGCACCACTCCCTCCCCTGGAGGAGGGCCAGGCGGACAATCTTTTGTTGTGTCTTTTGTTGTGGTACCCAAAATCTCGACAAAAGAGCAGTCTCCTCTATCTCTGGGTCCCAAGAGGTAATGGAGAGTAGTGGATGGACCAGATCCATTCCACACTCATCCTCCTCTGTCGTCAGCAGGCAGCAGTGGACGGTTCAAGAGCGCTATCAAAGGCCCTACTCAAGCACCCTGGTGCAACTGTGGGACCAGGTAAGTGGTTACATATGTTGGTGGTTCCGCTGGTCTAGGGGTATGATTCTCGCTTCGGGTGCGAGAGGTACCGGGTTCAAGGGTACAGGGTGCGAGGGTGGATTCCTCTGAGGAAGGATCTACTTTCTCAGAGACGGGGCACCTTAAGGCACCCCTGGATGGGACACAGAGGATCTAGGTTACCTACTCCAAGAGGTAGTGGACACCATCACTTCGGCTCTATACTCATAAATGAGACAAACTTACACCTTGAAGTGGAACCTGTTCGTCGAGTGGTGTTCCTCTTACCGAGAGGACCCCAGAAGGTCCCAGTCAGAGTCGTGCTTTCCTTTCTGCAGCAGGGGTTGGAGTGAAGGCTGTCTCCCTCAACCCTTAAAGTCTATGTGGCTGGAATTTTGGCTAATCATGATCCTGTGTAGGGTAGGCTGGTAGGGAAGCACAACCTGGTCAGCAGGTTCCTTAGGGGGGCATGAAGGCTGAATCCTCCTTGCCCTCCCTCTATACCCTCTTAGGACCTGAATCTGGTCCTCAAAGCGCTTCAGCAGGTCCTAATAGAGCCTTTGTGGTCAGTCAAGCTGAAGTTTTTTTCAGTGAAAACTCTGCTCTTGGTTGCATTGGCCTACATCAAGGTTCCTACCACTTCCTTCAGGGACAAGGTAGTCAACCTGCAAGCACTGCCCCCAGAGGAGGCAGCCCTAGCTTTCCCTGTAAATAATATCCCCTCTCACAAATCAGGCCATTCTCAGCTTCTTGGGTGTGTGACGTCACACAGACCAAGGCCGCTCCTATGATAGTTGACTGACATGGTCGTCTTACCTTAGACCAGCCCTGAGTAAGCTGTGAACAGGTCCGCCATTGTTTTGACGCCTGAGCAGGGGAAGACAAGTGTGTCTCATAAGCGACTGAGGTGTTTTGTTGTTGGATGTACAGTAATAATGATCATAGCAGTTGTCATTTTCTCCCGACATCTGAGCCACTGAAGAGGCAGAGGATTACTTTAGTTTTAGAAGGGAATGTGCCCCCCGATCTACCTAAATGCGTCTATGTTCACGCAAATCATTCATGATCCAGCTTTACCTACAGAAGAAGTAAGTATAAGGTTCTTTTATGATTTTTTGCAAATTGCGTTTTCTAATAATGTGCAAGTTAGCAAGTTCCCCGGCTAAATGTGGCTAAAGTAAACAGTACGGCTCATCTCCATGGAACAGAGGGGCGGGGTGAGTAGAGATCATTAGCATTTAAATGGACATACAACAAAACAGGTTGCTGTGAGCGGAGCTGATTTTGACATGGAAAAGGTTTTTTTTTTATACTACCATTGAGAAATTTTAACCAAAGCATGTTATAGACTTTTCATTAAAACCCTAAAGAATCATATCAACTTGACAAAAATAGGCATCCGATGACTCCTTTAAATACCCCACTAGTCCCCTAGTTCCTAATTGTCCACAAACTAAGCAATGAATTTTATCTTTTCATATAGCACTGAAAGAAAACTAGAAAAATTACTTTAAAGAAAAAAGCACAACAAAACATTTTGAACATTTGCAGCTCTAGAACTTCTGGTTTTGCACAGACAAGCACACAATTGTTATTGACTGTTAGAAGAGTGACCGAATGAGGTTACTGGGGCAGAACGTGAATGTTTGTTCTGTCCTGAACATAATGTAGAATCACTTTACAGTCATGCTTTTCTGTCTAATTAGGGCTACTAGGCTATTGTAGGTTATAGCATGAGAAATATGTGACATGAATTTCTAATTTGTTCCCCATCCCTGTCAGGAATAACTGCTGTCAATCAAAGCAGGAGACAGCTTGAACACGTAGTGCTGTCTGAGATCGACTTAAGGATAATGCTGATAAGGAATGACACATGCTCTCCTTGTTCAAGGATGCTTCATCTACATGAGAGGGCAAAGGTACTGCATTCCGGCACACCTATTCTGATAAGGTGAATCACAGTAGACTGGAGCGGGTGGGAATAGCTTGTGTTTGTTTGCCATGTCATTGTTAGTGCGACCTTGTCATTCTTCCTATAATGAAGAGAATTGAGCACTTTACACTCTACCTGCCAAAAACTGAGAGTTTCTGTCTGCTTTGTTTTTAAGGGAGAGAGAGAGAGAGTGAAAGAGAAGTAGTCTCATCATCATTGCAATCGTTTGGATTTCACATATTTTTCAGGGATCAGATTACATAGGCTAAAACTGTCCCATGTTTTTAGGTGAACAAATGACAGCTGCCTATAGTATTTATTACACATAACCTACCCACAAACTTAGATGCATGATAGTGTTTGCAAATAGGCAATATTTTAACCACCAAAATTTAAATCAGTGTTTTTATGGTATTATAGGCTAACCTATGAATACAAAATATTTTTAAATATGATATCTAGTTTAAATTTTGAAAATAACATTTTAGAATGTTTAAAGAAATATTTATGATTTTGCACACTTTCACTAATCAAAAAGCTAATTTGTGACAGTAACATTTTTGTGCAGTAGGACTTTGTTTGGAACTCATCTCAAATCATGCTGAGACAACATGTATCATCAGGATTTGCACAAGACGTTTAGAGTCCATGCCAGATTCAGTGCATGTAATCATTAAAACAGAAGGGGGCATATGAAAAAGAAATCCTAAAATCTTTAAAAAATCTTTTTACTTTACACTGAAATTGTTATGTTGATAATCTGAATTGTATTGGAAAAAAAGGATAGATAAATAGGAAAAAATAGGAATATTCAGGAGTGCCTTTTTCCAAGTAGATTAACTTTAGACTTTGAGAGGTCCTATTGCTTTGTGTGAATTAATTTTTGGATGAATGGAGGAAAGCCATTCTGTGATTCGAAATAAGTCGGTTATTTTTATAGGTAATAATCTTTATGGTTTATTGCACATTTAGGTGCTCAAATGGAAAGACCTGAATTTATTGTCTTCTGTGAATTTGGAGAAATAGGAGCATTTTTCAATTACTTAGCAAGACAACAAGTAATCTAAATAACCTATTCTCTCTGTTCGAGCTCTGAACGACTGAAGAGTATCAAATGAATGTAGACGTTTGGAATTGTGCATGCTCATGTCTTGGTTTATTTGAGAACAACACCACTTATCCATGTTGTAATCTTTCTGGCTTCCATACAATAAAGGTCAAGAAATCTGTCCATAAGGATGTCAATCACAATTTAATCTGCTCTGTGAGATAATGCTGGTTCATACCATGTAGGGAGAAAAGGATGTTAGAAAAGAGAAGATGGTACAGAAACAGAACAAAGAGGAGGAGCCTGAGAAGAGATTAACAGTACTGTGTGCATGGTGCAAAGAGCAGGAGAAGAAACCGTAAGAAGGCATGAACAGAATGGTGGTGGACTGCAGGATAGGAGGGAGTAGGGAGGAATTTCAGGTTACCTTAATTAACCATTTCTTTCTTGAGAGAATTTACTGAGAAAGTTTATTTTCAGTGGAACAAAAGCATAGTTGACATCATTGTCCAGAACAGCACCAGCAGCTACAATGGAAGATGTTAAGGCATATATATACACACACAGTGCCTTGTGAAAGTATTCCTAACTCTAAATTTTTAATCTTTAAATCTTTTTCAAATATTTAAAACAGTTTTTTCCCCACATCAATCTACACTCCATACACCATAATGACAAAGCAAAACAAACAAACAAACAAACAAACAAACAAACGAACAAACAAACAAACAAACAACAAAACAGGTGTGTAACAAGCAAAACTGAAATTATTACATTGCATAAGTATTCATTCATTTGTGAGAAACGTGATTTTATGGTCTGATGAATCCTAGTTCCAAGCATCATGTATGGAGGAAAGCAGGCACTGCCCATCACCTGCACAGTACCATCCCAACCAAGTAGAGTGTGGTGGTAGCAGCATGCTGTGGGGCTGTTTTTCTGTGGCAGAGTCTGGGGAACTTCAGAGTAGAAGGAAAGCTCATTGTACCAAAATATAGAGATAGTAATAATGAAACCCTAGCCATTCAGAACCTCAAACTGGGCAGAAGGTTCACCTTCCAACAGAACAATGACCCTAAGCACACAGCAAAAGCTGCTTTAAACTCTTTAAATGTCCAAAGGCTAGGCTTGAACCCAGTCAAACATTTCTGGAGAAACCAGAAAATGTCTGTTGCCCCCATCCAACCTAATAGAGGTGAAGAGAAGAATGGCAGGTGTTGGGGGTAATTGGGGGAGTTATGTAATAATATTACTTTTTTTAAGCAACTAGTAAAGTAACGCATTACTTGAATGAGTAACGGCAGTACTTTTTTCCCCATTTATTGATTGAGAAGTCTCCTGTCTGGAAATTGTGAGTAAACATAATGTTACTGTATTCTATACTAAATGTGAACATGCATTAATTCATCTCACTCACAAAAAACAGATTCAGCATTCCTCAAAATGAATAAAAACAGTGAAATGTAAACTCAGAATATGATGAAACCCTGCAATAGTTAAATATGTTAAATAAAACAAATATCCTTTATGTATTTAATCCTATTTTATTAATCAGTGTCTTTGCTGCGGACCTTCGATGATGCAATTCAACCATACTAATAAGCAAAAATTACTTTAGATAAACTAACATTTGTGCTTCTTTTTTTCTATAGCTGAAGAGTGATCTCCTGCATAAATGTACTTCAGCCTGAGGTGAATTCATTTGTTGGTGTGTGGTGTGATGTCTTTGTCACATTATGGCACACCACACACTACAGAAGCAAAACGGTTAAATTAGAATTTTTTTTGTCCTTATATTTGTGGTCTCATATTTTGAAGATTTTACAAGATTTTAAAAATCATTTAGTGTGCACCCAGCATAAGTGTACTCAACTGTGCTATTTTGAGACACCATGAATATGAACTAAAATGTGCTTTTAACATATCTCTGTTTTAAAAAAGTTATTTAGTTACCACTTGTAGTACCTACACGACATTCCATATATTCCAGCCAAAATTCATTTCCTAAGGTTTTTTTTTTTCTCTCCCCTGTTTTTTTATAAATATATTTAATGTATGTTTTGTGGTATTATAGTATTTTACAGTATCAAACGGAGGATTTGAAAACAAGTCTTAAAGGGCAAGGCACGGGCACTGGGTATCAATTTTAATTACAAAATTGTATCCAATCTTGCATGACAACTCATGTCATAACCAAGTATCTTAAATACAATAAGCAATACAATTTTCCTCAAGAAAATTAACTTTGGCCTACAAAAAAAAAAAATGTGATGCCTTGAGTAAATTACTTAATTACTGTATATTATGTGCTTGTGTTTTATAAATAAGAACACAGTTAAACCTGGTATAAAAGTACTAAATTGAAAGAATTTAATACTGTTGTGTTTGGCGATAAAACCAAATGTTCTCATTCTCATGTTTTGAAACAATGGATATGTAGACTTTTTTTTTTTTTTAAACCAAAAATTTTCCCACAAGGACAAAAATTTTCAAAATTGCTATTTTTGTTAGGTACATTTATCCCCATAGAATGGACCACACACACACACACACAAAAGAATTCATTATATTTACATTTTGTTACCTGTATTGGTCGGAAATTGGAAACAAGCTGTACAAAAAAACTATAGAATATACAGATGTACCATTTAATTCATAATTTAATTTAATATATTAAAAAATATTAAATTAACATTTTATTCACATGCTTATGCTAAGTTTAACACCCCTTCAAACTGAATATAAATATATCATGCTTGATTTACTTTGTTTACTCTTACTTCACATGCACAACTGGGTAGCATATTCTGTTCATCACTAGATGGCAGTAGTGCCTAAAATCAATACAAGTTCCATTATGTCAGCCTGTGCTCAAATTTGTAGGATTATACACAGGGGGCACTCACTGTTATTGTATGATTTCTATTGCTTCATAAAAAAGCAGATATATTCATTAAGACACATGCATTGTACACATACGAAAGAATGCTTCGTTTTGTATTTATTTTTTAGAAGCACACTGTATCTCTTAATTCTCAGTTCCAATACTAAATTATCTGAGCTGTGTTATCCAAATTAATTTTATAGCTTTGATCTCTTACTGTATGTGAATTAATGTTTCATTTTTGTCTATTTTTACTAAAGAATTTTAAGAATAGCACATCAAACACTGATACTTAAAACAACAGAAAAATACCTGAACTGAGCAACCAATGAAAGAGCAACATCTAAAAAATTAAAATATTTAATCTGCGCCTAGGAAACCAACTAAACATAAACAATTTTCCAAGTTAGTGACAATTTCTCAAGTTAAGATATAACTTCGGCAGAAATGATTAGTGCTAACATGAAATATAAAGGTTTGAGGTTAGAATGAAAGATCAGTGTTGCATTAATGCTTTTTTTTTAACCAAAAAAGTCTGTGCTATAGTCAGTGCAAGATATTTACAACAACATTTGGCTGACTGCGATTTTACCCTAAAATAATTTTTCCTACTGTTCTCTTTATTGGCTGGAAATGATGACACAAGCAGCTCTATTTGTGTTTGTCAAAAGCGTCTGCACAGCAAATGCAGCACAGGTGTGTGGAGTGGTTGTGTGGACAATGCCTAATTGTAGGGCGATTTTAACACAGACATGCTAATGAGTGCCACGTGCTCTGCTGCTGTTTTAGTAAATGAAATTAAATACTGAAATACTGCAGTGTTAAGTGTTGCAATGATGATATTAAAAATAATGGTCTACACTGGTTTTTTACATTTTATTTCATTTTAAGTCAAATAAGAAAAAGTTTAAATGTTTGCATTCAAATCTTAAAATAGATTTAGGTAGTTTTTTTTAAAGATAGATAATGTCATCATTTCTTTTTAAATTATTTGTATGCTTTCATTTTCTTAATGTTTTTACATTCTAATCTATGAGTAACTTCAAGCTGCATTTTACATTTACATTTTATCATTTAGCAGATGCTTTATCCAAAGCAACTTATAGCAGAGGACAATAGAAGCAAAAGACAAACAAACAAACAAAACAAAACATATCAAACCAACAAAGGAGCAACAATATGTACAGTACACCGCATTAATAAGTACACCCCCTCTGAACAAATAAAAAAGATGCATTTTCTTAATGATCACTAATACAATTCATGGAACGATGGCAAAACTAAAATGTATTAAACATATACTTAATAAAAAATATGTCATTAATATCTGCTAAAAAAAAAATAAGTAACTTAAGCCAGTTTTGTTTAAATGAAGGATTGCAGAAATAAGTACATCCTCGATTTAATTCAAGAAATGTATAGTATTCTATTACTTAGTATGTCCTCCATAATTCTAAGTATACTGCTCTTATCCTTCTTGGCAGAAAGTGTTCAAGTTGAAAAATTGTCCTGTTTAACTCCTGTTTAAAGAAAAATAGACAGAACACAAATGAGGACAATAGAAACAAACCAACAAAAGTAGCAATATGTACGTGCTGTGAAAATAATGCTTCTGTTCCATTAAAAATAACTTTGATTGTCCACTTGAATGGTCTCAAACTTCAATTCTAAATTGATTTTTTTTTTTAACACTCAATACATTTTTTTTGTACACTAAAGTCACTTTTGCAAAACTCTTTACACAGTTCTCCAAACCATTTTACAACTTGACACAGCAGTTCATTTCACATTCAAAATGCACTAAAACTACCAAAACACTTCATTAATGTCTCAAATCAAATCATTCTTACATAACTCTAGGAAAGGTTTTTTACCAAACAAACACACTTTATCATCACTTTATCTGAAGTTTTCCCCTTTTGTACAGATGGTAATGAAAGTGATAAACTGTAACACTTTGATAGTTGCATGTAGCTGATTTGATTTGTTACATTCAGAATATTTTTCTTTACGATATTACTGTAGAAATGTTGCAGATTTCTGACTTATTCATTTTTGTACTGTGCTGGGTTTTGAACTTAAAAGGTTAGTTCACCCAGAAATGAAAATTAGCCCCTGATTTACTTACTCTCAAGGCATCCTAGATGTATGTAACTTTCTTCTTTCAAACAAATCCAATAAGAGTTATATAAAAAATATTAAACCCTCTTCCTTTCTCTTGTTACACATCTTTCTCTACCCACTCCACTACCTTTTAGACTTACACCTCTTTTTACAGTCCTCTCTGGCAGGATACAGTAGCTTTGTGTAAGGTGCAGAGCAGAATTTAAGTTGTTATCACTGAAAATATTATCCAGTTTATTTTCCCGATGCACTCCTTGAAGGTGCACGCGCATCATTCAAACACACCTCATCAGAAACATGGCATGTCGCTGTAATGTGGTGAGGGAGACGTGAAACTGGTGGATCCAAGTGCGAGCTTTTATTAGAAGGGCAAGACAAAAACATGGTCAAAAACAGGCTGGGTCGAAACAGTGGCAAACAGGTATGTTGGAGCGGGACACAAGAGTAGTCCGTGAGGCAGGCGAGGGTCAGAGAATGGTGAACGTAATCCAGGTGGCTAGGCAGAAAAGGGTAATCCGAAATGACAGGCTAGAATTCCAAAGGCAGGCAGCGAGACAGGCTAAACGATTAACTAGGCTAGGAAACAAGACTCAGAAAACAAGGCAGAACAAGAATAAACTAAACACAGGATAACTAGGCAAAGAGGCTCCGTAAAGATGCTAACACAATTCAATACTCTGCGACTAGTAAGAGGCAGTCTGGGGTTTAAATAGAGTCTCTGATTGGACACAGGTGATCGGCACAATGGCTGATGGGGAATGTAGTCTGGGGTGTGTTGCAACAGTCTGTGTGATGTGAAAGTGCGAGAGCGACATCTGGTGGTGAGCGGACTGAAGGACACCGGCCAGATTCATGACAGTCGCAATGTATCATGTACCAGAAGCTCAAAATTATTGTATTTGGAAGAATATTATTGTACATGAGTCAAAATGCACAGAATACAGCTATTTATCTTGAACAACAACTTTTACCATGTCTACACTGGACACAAGCAGTGTGGTGTGGTGCGACAAAATAGCCTACTATAGAACTCATTATACTCGATGCTGTCTACACTGGATGCATCGCAGCGTGGTGCGTCACGGCACGATGTGACAACACGGCAAAACTCGACAGTAAACTGATGCCTCGTTCTATTTACGAACTATTTATAAAAAAAGTTCAAATAATTTTTAACGATCACTGTTACGTCCAGTGTAGACAGCCTTTAGCTGTTGTGGAAGGTCCAAACTCCACCTCTTGAGTCGCTGTCATCTAAAGTCTGAGAACCAGAACCAGGTGCATGAAAATGCCTGGACTCATATGGCCAGAGTGTGTAGGCAGTCTCTGGATGATGAAGGCATTAATGCCATTGAATGGCCCTCACATTGCCCAGGCTAGAATCCAGTTGGGAACCTCTGAGACTTTATGTCTCAAAGCATCCAAACACCCTTTAGTGACATCCACCTCTTGAGTCGCTGTCATCTGAAGTCTGCGTGTTGCCAGATGTTGAGGGGATTCTCTTGCAGTACAGATTTGATGCTGTTGTGGACCGCAACATAGTGCTCGTTGACTTAAAAGCAGGACATCCTCCTGCATTCATAACACACTCTGAGGTGTGCACAAGCCCATTTAGAGTGTCTGTGATAAGCCATTTTCATGTATGACTATAGAAGTCCTATGATTACAGCTGCCATCATTTGAAGTGTCACATCATACATTATTTGATGTTTTTCATTATTGATTGTACATCGTACAGAGGTGAAAATTTTCGTACAAATACACTGCAGGCGAGAGCCAATGAGCGTTCGATTATCCTGCAGTAAAATGTTTCAGGTTGCATATGTAACTATGGTTCCCTGAGAAGGGAAAGAGACACTGCATCCTCTAGGGGTCGCTATGGGGAACGCCTTCTGCATGACCCGTGTCTGAAGCCTGCATTCAAAACGACAATAACATTGGCCGGCGACAGCCTATGATGTCACTTCCGCAACTTCCGTGACTCATCGCGACCACAGTATAAAGGGCGTATAACATCATCCGCTTCTTCATCTGAAGCTTACATCTGAAGCATGGCAATGATGCTAGAGGATGCAGTGTCTCGTTCCCTTCTCAGGGAACCATGGTTACATACGTAACCTTTCGAAGGAACATCGAACTGCAGCCTCTAGGGGTTGCAACGGGGAATGGCATACCAATGCTGCCATGCTGAGTACCAGCTCCACCCAAGGTGAGGGAGCTGCCTCAATGACGTCCAGGCGGCTGACAGTGACCCATCCCTTTCGGCCAAAAGCCTGAGCTGTATACCCAAGAACTTACCTGTTAAGGGCTGGGCTGCCAGGGGCCTGACCCCCGGGCAGAGCTCAGGCTTGGAATCAGAAGCAAAGAGATTCCTTTAAGGGGATATAGCCAGTCATCTAGGACAACATCAGGAGGCAGCAAGCGGCCGATTTTTTCGATGAAGTCATGTAGCTCAAAATGGAAAGCTCAGCTTCGAAAAAGGGGAGAGCCTTATTAACTGAGGGGAGAATTCAGCAGCCGCAGGGTAGGTGCCTGGTTTTTAATTGGAGAGGAGAACCTACCCATTCTGCCAAAGGATGCTGTGCTTCAAAGAACCCTGCTTTAGCGAGGGGAGCACTGCCATGTCCTGAGATGAGTACCTGGAAGAGGGTATCAGGACGAGATCCAGCTTCGAAGGGGATTCAAACATGATTACAGAAATGAGTTTAAACGACTCATGTGACATAATGTGCACCAGCACCCTCAGCCTTCAGGTGAGCACGTAAGCTAGCCCTCCCAGGAAGGGGAGCCTTCTCAGGGCAACCAACAGTGGTGCTAGACCCAGCAGGTCCAATGCTTGAAGAGCTACTGCTACTGCCCTACAGGATAGGGCTAAATCTAGCTGTACATACTGCAACACAAGCCTAAAGCTGTTAACAAGCACTTTACGAACTCCATAGTTTAAAAAAAAGGATCGTGCTCACCCACTATGGCTCCCCTGCATGGTATATATCCACAGACACACTGGTAAAACTGATTCGATGACTAAGTCCGGACCATCAGTCAGGCAGTTCTATGCATCATAGAACATAACCAAGAACATCATAGGTCCAGTAGAGAGACTGCAGTGCGAGCGCAGGTGGTTCCACTTATTCTCAGTCAGGTGGGGTAGATGGTAAATACAGGGAAATTAAAAAGGGACGATGAGGGCAGATGTACAAACAATTGCAATGAAAATGTATTTAACAGTAATACAGGGTGGACATATCTTATGGTTTATGCTTCGAATAATGGCCCATAATTATCTAAAAAACCCCATGATATTTTACTTTATTTTCAAAACCCATCTTTTTCTGATAAACAGATTTACAAGGCTCTTTTTCTTGGTTATGAGACTTACGGACAATCTTCACCTCAGAGCTTACTCAACAAGAAGTGTGACGACCTCTAAAGCCTTATTGTCAAGGGTATGCCTTCAGCTCCTTCACGACGGCACATCCATAAGTGCCATTGCCAGCAGATTTGGTTTGAGAACAACAGAGAACCAGAACCAGGTGCATGACAATGCCTGGACTCATATGGCCAGAGTGTGTAGGCAGTCTCTGGATGATGAAAGCATTAATGCCATTGAATGGCCCTCACATTGCCCAGGCCTGAATCCATCTGGGAAACTCTGAGCCACCAAGCAGCAACACAGACTGTCAAAGAGCTCACTCATGCCCCAATCCACGTCTGGCAGGAGAGCTCCCAGTGGACTATCCACTGTCTCATCAGGAATATGCCTAAATGTTGTTGGGGTGCATACAGGCACACAGGGGCCATACACACTATTGACTTACATTATGAGAGTTGCTTTCATGAAATTCATGCAAATTTGATTAGCCTGTCGTTTAAATTTTTTGAGGCCTCAGCTGGTTGGGTCAGTATCACTGTAGGGTGCCTTTTGATGTCCTGTACACAAATAACTCATTTCCCATGATAACTTAACATAAAAATGACAGTAACACTTTATTTTATGGTTTCTTAACAAGTTGCTTATTGGCATGCATATTACTAGAATAGAAGCCATTTATTAGTACTAATTAAGCACATATTAATGCCTTATTCTACATAACCTTAATCTACATCACTAATCCTACCCAATACCTAAACTTAACAACTACCCTACTAACTATTAATAAGCAGCAAATTATGAATTTATTAAGGGAAAAGTCGTAGTTAATGGTGTATAAGTGTTCCCTATTCTAAAGTGTTACCAAAATGACTAAAGGGTATGTTATATTAGGCTTATTTTCATAACAAGAGCATTACTTGGCTCTTTAGATACATTTTCTAGATTTGTTTTACGTTTTTGTAGGAGGATGCATGTTATTTTGGTATGTCCCATGCACTGCTCTTTGAATTTGAATGAGAGTAGAATATAGTCAAATCAAAAAAAATTTAAATGTTCTATTAATATTTTATTAAGAGATAAGAGATTACTCAATTTGAGTGTATTGACCATTTGGTAATAAAAATTATATTTTTATTTAATAAAAAATAAGAGTTTGTCCATGTCCCTTGAATGGTTGTCCACCCTGTCCTATTTGGGAATCCACCCCTTTAAGAAAAGGCCATCCCCTTTAGTGACATCTGGACTACAGATTTTTTGTATCTCCAGTGGTGGGAATTTAAACGGCTCAGGTAAGTAAGTTGGTGACTTTTAAATTTACACATTTAGCAAGCTTAACATGTCCATCCAAGTGATTAGAATACAGTATTTTCAAAATATGTAAGTTTAAATATACCAAATTCTCTTCAACAATTTATTATTAAATTGTTAATAATTTAGCTAGTCACAGTTTATTGTAAGCTAATATGCTAACTGAAGGTCAAAATGTCCACCCTGTCGGCCATTTAGGCTTGAAAAGGTGGACATAAATGAATGTGGGTGGGGTATATCAATGTGATTGAGAATGTAATTATATTATTTTTTATTATTACATATATATTTTTCTGAAGTTGAATAAAAGTTTCATTGTCATATTTTGTCATGCTTTGTGTGTTCTGTTTTATGTGTCCACACCGTCATGCGCTGATCCACCCTGTCATCTTGATATTTTAAAATAATATTAAAAAAATAATTCAATCAATAATTCAAAGGTGTGAGGGTAATAACATGCAAACAAAAAGCTGCATCCAAGCAGAGATGGGAAGTAACGAAGTACAAATACTTCGTTACTGTACTTAAGTAGATTTTTCTGGTATCAGTACTTTACTTCACTATTTATTTTTCGGACTACTTTTTACTTTTACTCCTTGCATTTTTACACAAATATCTGTACTTTCTACTTCTTACATTTTCAAACCAGGCTCATTACTTTAGTTTTAATCAGCATTTGGTGGATCACCATTCGATAACAAATCTCTAATAAATCATGGATCGGTTAATCTTGACTGGCAACGCATTTCGGCTTGCACGCACTGCGCGTCTCCGCCAAACCGTTCCTATCAGAGTAATCATTGCAAGTGACTCGAGAATGGTGGAAAATGAAGAGACTGATCCTGTTCTACATGGTGGTTGTTTAGCCTTGATACATTCATTAGGTAACAAATTTTATATTTTAAAAGCTATTTTGTATTAATGTGTCAATATGAGGTCCAGTTACCAGTGTAACACTAAAACAGGTAGTAGTAATGGGTACTTTTTACTTAAGTACATTTCTGAGCTCCTACTTCTGTACTTTAACTTAAGTAAAAAAAGTGTAGTCAGTAATTCTACTTTTACCAGAGTATTTTTAAACATGAGTATCTGTACTTCTACTTGAGTGAAGGATGTGTCTACTTTTGCCATCTCTGCATCCAAGTATCACAGTTTTCTCTAAATAAGGGAAAAAAAAAAAACCCTGTTTAGGAAAGGGACATATACCTTTCAGAAAATATCATTTGTATCTTAATATTGCAATTAAAACGTATTTAACAGTAATATGTCAATGACAGGGTGGATCTTATGATTTATGCTTCGAATAATGGCCCATAATTATCTAAATGTGTGGGAGCTCAGCTAATATGTTTATATAGTTCTTGAGTGTTTACTATTTATGGCATGACATAAAGCGAATGGGAAATTAAGACAAAAAAATATTTGAGTATTGTGAGGATTGAAATGGTGATATGGTGATATGTGACTATTGTCACATAATTTCTTATCATTCACATCAATGTTATATTTAGATTTATATGTGTATATATAAACAAACAATTTAAAAAATAAACCATGAAATGTGGAATGTCACAGAAAATTCAGGGAATATCAATTTACCTTTTTTGGTAACACTTTACATTAGGGAACACATATTCACTATTAACAAAGTTTTCCCATAAACTCCTAATTTACTGCTTATTAATAGTTAGTAAGATAGTTGTTAAATTTAGATATTGGTCAAGTTAAGGGATCTAGAATATGATCTTGCAGAATCAGGCATTATTATGTGCCTAATAAGTACTTATAAACAGCCAATATGCTAGTAATGTGCATGTTAATGAGCAACAATTTAATAAGCAACTAGTCCAACCAGCCCAGTAGTACATGTTTCACATTAACAAATCTGATATACTAGAGATGACAAGACACTGATCAACCTCAGGGAAATAGTATTCCATCATTTGCTGAACATCACAAGCATCTTCAACAGCTCACACACTGGGATTGTGTCTTACACACTGAATAATGTAAATCAGGCCAGACTGTGTACAATCTCTTTTATGAGGTTTATTACAGCAGCTCTTGTAAGAGTCAGTGCCAACTCGTACTGCATTACCCTCCCACACTGATGCCATTCATCTACATATTACACAAGCCACTCACAACTGCACAGACAAATAGTGTACAAATAAATTGGAGATCTATCCCTGATAGATGTTAGATTCTTCTGAAGTTGAAATTACATTTACATTTATGGATTTCGAAGATGATTTTAAACAAATTACTTATATTATATAAACAGAGAAGTAAAACAAACAAACAAAACAAACAAACAAAAAACATTACAAGAACATAACTCAAAAAGTGAATGAGTGGCTCACATTAAAAGGTTATTTTAAAATAGCACACATACATGGACACACACACGTTAGGTTTCCTCTCGAGGGAACTTTGTTGCTGTGTCATGGCCTTGATGCTTTGGGAATGTCTTCAGCATGTGCCAGTGTGCCAAACACATGCCAATTCCACTGGCAACAGACAAAGATGGGTCATTCTGTGTAATACGTCACTATGTCCATATAATGGCACCAGCAAACAATGTTTGAAGCAATGCTGGGGAAAGTTACATTTAAAAGTAATGCATTATAATATTGAGTTACTCCCTAAAAAAAGTAACTAAATGCATTACTTTACTTATGAAGAAGTTGTGTTAACCATGTTGCCACCATACCTTCAATACATTTCCAGTGATGACGCACACAAATTCAGTGCAACATGTTTAGGAATGGAGCATGCTAGGTCAGCTCTCGAGGAAGCTAATAGAAAAAAAAAATGTGCAGAGCATTATAATTCTTCATGCCTAAGAGTGGCAGTCCCATTATATGGACTACTGAATTCATTATATGATCAACTCTGATGGCCTGGATGCTCATGCTCTATAGTAATGCATATGGTAATTATGTTCTCTTGGCAACTGTCTCTGAGACAGTTTGCATGAAAGTGATTGTTGACGATTTTATTATGGTTAAAAATCATTCTGCATTCGTAATTTCCATTCTTATTTATTTATTTATTTTTAAACGTGGTGTCACATCTAGTCTGGATTTGTTAGTTTTGTGAACACAGTGATTTGGGTAGTGATTTGGGATCTCCCTATGCAAAGATCTGTTGCATGAAAGATCCAGTGCATGACAGACTGCAGTCCAAAGACAATTGCGAAGATAATGTCTAATTGATCAAGACACCATTTTCTGGCTGACTCAGGGAGTTAGATTATGCTTTGTTAGCAACTTATTAACCATAAATAGTTCTCACTAGTGATAACTTTATATATTGAATAGTTTGTTATTGATTTGTAAGTACTTTATTAGTGTATGGTTATAATAAAGTGTTACCAAGGTTTAAAAGGGGGAATTGAAGGAAAATGAAAACAAGTCTCCTTTTTTACTGTCTTACTTCATTAAAAATGCATATTTGATCAGATGAATGTGTGAGGTGTGGATCTGTTTGACAAATACACTTGGATGTCCCTGGAAACATGCAGCTGGCCATATTTTATCTTAGAGAAGGGTGCATTTCATATTTAATTTTCCATGTTGCTGTTTTTGTCTTGGTTTCTTTCTTTTCTTTTTTATCTTGTGTCTTTCTCTCTCTCTCTGTCACGCACACAAGCGCCTAAAGCGTAGCGACGTCCTCTGTATGCGCAAGGACAATAACTTCCTGCGGCTGTGATTAATTTTCACCAGCTGACTCTAATCAGCATGTAATTAATAGCTGGTGTTGTGGTGTACAGAAGCAACAGTGGCATTAATCTGGACTCAAGTTCTTCAGATATTCTCTCTCTTTCATAGAACTCAAAATGTGGGGACTGAAGAAGAAAAAATCAGTCATTACTGACAAAAAAACTATGTTATAGATCTCTTGGGGATACCAATATAACAAATAAAAAGACCCTGTCTTCACAAAAGTAAATAACGTGCACCTGCATAGAAAGTTTGCAGTGTAAAGTGTAAACATTCAGTTGTTACCCTAGGCCTGATTTTTACCTGATGTGACCCTTATAAATGACTTTAGTAGGTATATGCTAATTTGGTCATGTTAAATAATGTTTTTACCTTGATTAAAACCAATACATTTAATTGGTTTTAGGTTACCTGAAAACATACTTTTTTTTTTAAACCATATCCTGGACTACATTTGGCTGTTAATTCTCTATTATTATTATTATTATTATTATTATGTTTACATCTTGATTAAGCATAATTTGCACTGATTCAAGAAATTTGCACTTAGACTAGCAAATGTTTATAATTCTGCAAAGAAATCCTCCCCTCCTTACAGTACTGTCAGCTTGTCTTCATAAGAGAGAAACTTTTCATCGAAGCATGACACATCCTGCTCTGCCAGGGGTTATGAATATTTCACATTAACAGAAAAGCTTATTTTTCTTCTCTACACCGAGTTTCTGGTTAACAGACCATGAGATATAACCAAATGAAAGATTTGCCTTTCTGGTTTTGTAACTGTATCGTAAATGTTTCATTTTCACAACTTGTGAACCTTTAATGCATAGGTAACCTATGTGTGTTTATATGGCATAACAGATAATAGATGTCATTCTCTTGAGAAATGATTTTTTTGGACAGTCAATGATATTGTTGGATATAGGTCCCAAAAAGCAGTTGTACAGTATGCTCAAGTCACTTAAAATGTATAAATATTATGGTACTGTTAAATCAAGTAGCATCTGCAAACAAATGACACTATAGGTTTTTTCTGAACAAGCCTTACCTTACTCCAAGCCTTACAAGCTATGTTCCAGTTACTGTACATTTATGCAAGTGGTGTCAAGATGAGCAACCACAGGTGTAGTTCATTACAGTAACTATGGATATGTTCCACAACCACAAGTGTCTTCATACTGAACAGAATTGTTTTATCATTTAAAAACTAACAAACATACAGTTTTTTTTTTTTCTGAGAAGCTTTATTTGAATAAAACTAAATGTGGTTGTTGATGTAAATGTGACTTTGTTATTTTGTTGTAATAACAGTCATATATTTTAACTGTGGCATAAGGACTAATTAATTTTGAAGGGCCAATGAATACAGTAAATCCTTTGTTTCTCTATAGCAGTCATTTAGTGTAAACATTCACTTTCAAAATATCAAAAAGCAATGGCTTTACAGATATATATATATATATATATATATATATATATATATATATATATACTGTACATCTATAAATTTATATATCCAGTTATGTTTAATTTAGATGGCCAAATAACAGGACCTTTCCTTGGCGTTTTAATGAAGACATGCAATACAAAGACCAATAACACAATCTCTCAGTTAAGTGGAGTCTGTGGAATTACGTGTGATAGAATCCTAAAAAAAATTCAATCAGTTTGTTTCCTCTAAATGATTCTGATGCATCGCACAAATGCTTCATTAAAAAACACTCGTTTCAAGCTTTGTGCATTATTGTTTT
Source organism: Labeo catla (assembly GCA_012976165.1). NCBI lineage: Eukaryota > Metazoa > Chordata > Actinopteri > Cypriniformes > Cyprinidae > Labeo > Labeo catla. The sequence continues at coordinate 178,368 of VONZ01000466.1, forward strand.
TACCTCTGCATTCATAGTGACTGCAATAATCAAAGAAGATGTTGCATTAGGGCCTGAAAAATGGCAGTCATGGCTGGGAATGTGGTCAGATGTGTTATTTCAGCCAGACAGAATTAATGGACATTCATGCATGAGCACCCAACTGAAGAACAAGAGAAGAATGAGGTGTATTAAACCAAAGAAGTCATGCACACCAGTGGAGACACTTTTTAGTTCAGCGTTAGGAGCTCTGTCATGCATACTTGTTTCAACAAGTTATTCCATTTTAAATGTCAGTTCTCTGGTTCTTCAGGAGTAGCTCTCAGTAGACAGCATAGTTCTCAGCACATTTATGCTTTCATCTTTATATTTGTAAAGACCTACAAGTATCGTTATGCATTTCAACTGCAAGATGCGTGACATTGCACTGGATAATAAAAAAATATTTGCAAAAGGATTGTTTGAAAACCTGAAACTTGATGTTTTTTTTTATTGATACCTAACGCCAAAAAAAAAAAAAAAAGCTTCGCTTTTTTCCTGCATTGCCAGCTTCTTGTACCAGTAATACATCTAAATTAAACCTAATCCACACTCTGCCACATACATTTGGTTGTTAAAATATATGAATCAAGTCGTAAATTAATATCCACACAACTTGTCTACCCTGCTTTGCAGCGCAATACATCTTCTTAGGACATGATTTAGTTACGTAAGCAAATTGACAGGTAATCCATCGTGGTTGTCCTTGTTGTCACCTTTAGGGTCATGTTTGATTGCTGGAGAGCAAATGGACATTCTCACAGTTACAAAGTAAAGGAAATGGAAAACCAGCTGGGTAAATCTCTCAATATGAATGATCTTTACCATACATGACAACCTGTTTAGGCCACTGTATATGGGTGTATATCTGTGTGTGTACAATCAGATACAGTTTGGAGGCAAAACTGGCTAACAAAACCTTCATTATGAAACATTCTGATTTGGAAAAACTAAATCAGCATATATATAGTGTTAACGAATGTTAAAATTTTACTTGGTGAAATTATGATAAGTGTGCTCATAGTTTTGAAGGCAAAATCCCACTGAAATAAGACAAGTGATTTCTACACAAGGGGAAAACTATAATGGGGTTATAAATTATTATATGAATTATTGCACAACAATTGTATGAATGCTTTTCAAGAGCACTTGACCTTTCAAAACATTTGCACTTGGTTGGTTATAGCACCAACTGGGGCATAAAGGCAGATGATTTTCTGTGTAATGCAGTACTGGTTTAAACTATATTTTTTGCCAATTATTTTTACTCCTCTCTTCGCATTCTCTGCATTTTCATTTGACAGACTGGACCCTGCATTTCATCTAACAAAAATAGAACTAACTTCCTCACTTGGGTATTCACTCTGGCTGGCATTTTTTCAGAGTATGTTAAGACAATATTTTTTAGGCAGTAGCTTAGGAGTGCATGAGTCAATTTCAAACAACCCCACTATGAGGTTTTAAAAGGATTACCCCTAATTATCTCCCTAAGAGTTTTATAATTAATACACATGAGAGGCATATTATACCAAGATGCTTGCTACTGTAGTTAAATGTTTACATTGCTTTGGAAAAAAAAAAAAGTTGAATTTGTTGTTGAACTGGGATAAGAAATAAAACAATAAAATTAAAATTAATCGTAAAATGTCTAGTTAACGTATTAAATTGACAGTTAAATAGCAATTGTTTTACCTGCCTGGTGAAAATATATCTAAATAAATTAGTCAGATAACATAAAATTTTATTTGCTCAGGAGTTTTTCACAATACAGTAAAAGCAGCTTTAAAGAAAATCATCCCTTATTAAGTAAGAAAAGTGTGACTGTAGTGAGGGAAAAAAGATTAGGTGTTTAGGTGAACCCTGAGTGGACCCAAATTCAGCAAGGGAACTTGTCCTCCTCTTACAAGGCACACATTACAATAAATGCACAGATATCAACCAACTGGCTGGCTGATAAAAGGCTATGGTTGCTTAGCATTACCTCCATACATTAACTTATAGTATGTAAACTCCATCCTTTAAAGCAGGTCAAGTAGTGGAAGCATGGAAGCAGTGGTCAGAAAAGCATTCCTGTCTGGTTGGTGGGGGCTGTGTTTGCCAGTCCAATCAAAAAACTCTTGTGTTTCCCTTGTTTAAAGCTATACCATTTCTGATTTTTTTCTAATTGCCACTGCCACTGACATTCTGTAAAACAGATTCACCTATGACCAGGATGCTTTCAGTAGGGTTCCTAGTGGATGACACTAAAGACATTTTGCCTCTGCAAGTTTTTTATTATTGATTGATTGATTGATTGTGAAATAAAAATGAACATGAAAGTTGTCAGGGTGTGGAGAATGAAATGTAAAGGACAAAACAAAAATAACAAAAACTGCCTCTTAGGGGAATACACGTTTCAGACAACAGAATTATGAACCACCCAGGCTGGACTCCAGTACAATGGCAGTCTCTTTAACCTGGCATACACATAACACACTATCATATTTCTATAATTCAAATCCGTTAAAGGGGTCATCAGATGCCCATTTTCCAGAAGTTGATATAATTCTTTAGGGTATTAATGAGACGTCCATAACATATTTTGGCTAAAATTTCTCAGTGGTAGTGTAAAAAACACCCTTTTTACCTTGTCAAAATCAGCCCTTTTTAGAGCGAGCCATTCTGTTGTATGTTCCTTGAAATGCTAATAAGCTCTGCTCACCCACCCTCTCTTCTGTGGTGTGATGAGAAGATGTGATGCATTTAGCCGCAAAACTTGCTAACTAGCACATTATTAAAAAAGGCAATTTGCAAAAATTCATTAAAAACCCTTATACTCGCTTCTGCTGTAGGTAGAGCTGGATCACGAATGATTTGCGTGAACATAGACGCATTTATGTAGATCACCGGCCACATTTCCTTCAAAAGAAAGTAATGCTAATCCTCTGCATCTTCAGCAGCTGTCGGGAGTAAATGATGACTGCTATGTTCATTACTACTTCCAACAACAGAACACCTCAATTGCTCAGTCAGAGACATTATTTTCTTCCCCTGCACCGGAGTTGACACAATGGCGGTCGGACTGTTCTCAACTCACTCATTTAGGGCGGGTCTAAGGTAAGATGGTCATGTTAACCAACTATCGTGGGAGCGGCCTTGGCCGGTGTGACATCACACTGACAAGAAGCTGAGAATGGCCTGATTTGAAAAAGGGGATCTTACTTATAAAGATTAAAAAAATACCACTGGGTGGATTTTTATCATTATAGGGTGGTTGTGTATACACACTGCCAACAAACATTTATGTTCAAACAACATGTAAAAGTGAGTTTTGCATCTGATGACCCATTTAAAGGATTGTTGCTGCATTAATTAGGCCAACTGGAACCAGCAACACTTCCCACAACACCCAATAAACGTAATTCTATTCCGAGATCACTGTAGCCACCTGGATCAGTCCGTATACAAGACAGGTTTGTTATAACAATTTATTCACACTTTAAAAACAAGAGAAACAACCTTATAATTCATCCTTAGCCACATGCATGCTTCTGACAAATTAATAAATACAACATTAAAATATAGGCTTAGGATAGGGCTATTTAGTGAGATGCCATTTTAAGAAAGGCCTTCACTTTGGTGTGGTGCCACAGAGGCATATATGATAGGCTTGTGGCCCTGTCACATGCCAAAGTGTGATGAATGAGCTATCTATAGGTGCGGATAAGCCGATCTGTCCTCCTGATGGGGTCTGCACATTGTCATGTTAGCAGCTATCTGCTTATTCCCTGACAAACCAAGCCTGTCGGGAGTGAGAAGCTATTAATTTGGTGTTGCCTCTATAACATGAGGTTCTCTGCGGCTCAGCTCCAGCTACACTCAAGGTACTTATTTCAAGTCAAGTCACCTTTATTTATATAATGCTTCACACAATACAGATTTTCAAAGCAGCTTTACAGAGATAAACAAGAAAATAGTGATTAAGTGATGCAAACAAAATTCAGTTCTATTGTAAAGCTGCACTAAAAAGACAACAGTCATTAATTAGTTGAAATCAGCTCATTGTTGATTCAGTTCAGTTCAATAACTGTAAAAAGCCATCAATTGTGGAATGAATTTAATTAATCTATAAAGCATCTCTGGAAAAACAGTGAGCAATGTCATCATACAGCGGTGCATTTCCCATACAACAAAGTAACTTGCTGATCAACTACCATAGTACAATGCATTGTTGTGGAAACAAACTAGCTAGTCACGACCGTTTCCCGAACACAGTCGCATCTCTGTCATTTAAACCACATTAGTTCAACAATATAGGGCCATTGTTAATGATGTCACACGGATGTTGTGGAGTAATAACTTCTGCTATTTAACTGATTAGCAATCTCTAAGATGCTGCTGTATTGAAAATGGCACCTTTTTTTGATGCCACCTTCATCTGATGTTTGATTAATCGCAGTCTCACTTAGGAGCCCCAATCAACTCTGAACATTAGAAGAAAAGGCCAGTGAGAACTGAAGAGTGGAGTTTGCATGACAGGCCACTCCCGATTCATATGGGTATATAAGATGGCGGTGTGCCGAAGTCTGTGGTGAGGTTTGTGCTGAGGATGCATCCTGGCATTCAGTGCAGTTCAAGGTTGTGGCATGAGGGACGTAACGTCTCCGTTCCCTTCTTCAGGAAACGAGGGTTACATATGTAATCAAGACGTTCCCTTTCAGTCAGTCACGTTCAATGTTATGTTGATTGACGTTAGGAGACCTTACAGAAAATGTCACAGCCTGAACTGTGTTATGTAAATTGAGGATGCAAATGCTGACAGGAAACGTGTCAGAACAAACGTATCTCAATTTGTAACCTTCCCAATGTAGTGTGAAAAACTTGGAAAAATGAAGTAAAATCAAGGAGGACCACTGTGGAAGACCTACCGTTGCAGAATCTGAGACATCAATGCCAGGTGATGGCAGTAACAGACTTCTCCACAAGTCTGCACCTGCGGGGCAATGGAGGATTCAGAGTTCACCAACGGGAACAACTGGAAATAAAGCACACGCATCCAACTAAGGAATGGCACCGAATGCCGAACACAGAGCCAGACTCCCGCTAATTACCTGCTATTACCCAACACATGGAGCAGCACATAGGCTCCACCCGAATATTATATAATCTTGCTAAGGTGTTAGGTGTCGTCCAGCCAGCAACTCTGCAAATGTCTGCAAGACAGGTGCCTAACCAGGCTGGGTTCTCAAGGTAATGTGAGAATTAGCCAGATCAAACTGAAGGCACAGTTCGTTGACCGAGAATGCCTGCAGGTCCCCCACCCTCTTGATGGAAGTGGGTGCGATCAAGAGCGAAGTCTTAAAAGACAGATGTTTCAACTCAACTGAATCAAGTGGCTCAAAGGGGGCTCTCAGTAATCCTGACAGAACAACGGAGAGATCCCAGGAGGGGATGAGGTGCGACCTTCCTCGCACCTCTAAGGGACCTGACGATCAGGTGATGCTTTCGCAGGGATGAACCATACATTGCATCATGGTAAGCCGTGATGGCAGCGACATACACCTTCAAAGTACTCCGCTTAACACCTACAAAGCCTCTGCTCCAGCTTCTTCTGCAAGAAGGAAAGCACCACACCAACTGAGCATCTCTGAGGGTCCTCTTGGCGAGAGGAACACCACTCAACAAACAGACCCCACTTTAAAGCGTAGGCCTGCCTCATAGACGGGGCTCTAGCTTGAGTGATAGTTTCTATCACAGACTAAGAAAGGCCAGAGAGGTCTACTGTGTCCCGCCCAGAAGCCAGACATGCAGGTTCCATAGATTGAGTTGCGGGTGCAAGTTCATGCCTATCCCCTGGGAAAGAAGGTCCTTCCTCAGGGGAGTCCTCCAGGGAGGGGCTGTCGCGAGAAACATGAGGTCAGCAAACCAGGTCCGAGTGGCACAAAACGACCCAACCAACAGAACCTGCTCCTCGTCCTCCCTAATCTTACACAGGGTCTGTACCAGGAAGCTTACTGGTGGGAAGGCATACTTGCGTAAACCCCGGGGCCAACTGTGTGTCAGCGCCTCAGTCAGGGAATAGAACAGCTGGCAGTGGGAGGACTCTTTTACAGAGCAGCCATCAAGTATTAGATGGTGTTTTAGGTTATTACATGCAGAGGTTTTAGGTCAGATAATTAACACCTCTGTTTTCTCAGAATTTAGCAGCAAGAAATTACTGGTAATCCAGTTTTTTTACATCAGCTATGCATTTCAGTAGTTTTTCAAATTGGTATGTTTCACCTGGCCGCAAAGAAATATAGAGCTGAGTATCATCAGCATAACAGTGAAAGCTAACACCATGTTCCCTGATGATATCTCCCAAGAGTAACATGTAAAGTGTGAAAAGTAATGGCCCTAGTACTGAACCTTGAAGTACTCCATACTGCACTTGTGACCGGTATAATACCTCTTCGTCCACTGCTACGAATTGATGGTGGCCAGATAAGTATGATTTGAGCCATGCCAATGCACTTCCACTAATGCCAACATAATTTTCTAGTCTATTCAAAGAATGTTGTGGTCAATAGTGTCAAACGCGGTGTTAAAATCCAGTAGCACTAATAGAGAGATACAACACAGTCAGATGATAAGAGCAGGTAATTTGTAACTCTAATGAGAGCAGTCTCAGTACTATGATATGGTCTAAATCCTGACTGGAAATCCTCACAGATATAATTTTTCTCTAAGAAGGAACATAATTGTGAGGATAGTACCTTTTGTAGTATCTTTGACAGAAAAGGGAGATTCAAGATCGGTCTATAATTAATTAATTTGTTGGGGTTTGTTTTTTTGTTTTTTGTTTTTTTTTTAATGAGAGGCTTAATAACAGCCAGTTTGAAGGTTTTGGGGACATATCCTAATGACAATGCCGAATTAATAATACTCAGAAGATAATCTGTGCACCTCTTTTAGTAGCTTAGATGAAATAGGGTTAGATGGAATATGTTGTTGGTTTAGATGATTTAAGTTTATACAATTCTTCCTCTCCTGTAGTAGAGAATGAATGGAATTGTTCCTCAGGAGTTCTATAGTGTGATGCAATACTGTAGCTGACGGCTACATAGTGTAAAGCCCCAGAGAGGAGAACAACTCAGAGTCATTTGGGACAACCAAAAAAGCAGATTGGGAGCTTACATGACGCCAGCGCGTCTTGACCAGTTCCTGTCCTATGCTGACTTCTCACCGCAGGGGTGAACCAGTGATAGATCAATATCAGTTCAGGAGGACAGAGAACTCTTGTTCTCTGCTGGGACCACTTGAAGCCACAAATGGTTTATCATCACCTTTTGACCAGCCGCAGTCAAACCCATGCAAGAAACACAGTAAAAGACTAATTTACAATGCTCCCCCCTTTCTGAGACTGGCCACGGAACAGATGATCAGTGTAACTGGTGACCAACTATACATAAATTGGTAAGCCAATAAACACGAAAAGACAGATTTACATTGACACGTCCAGCCTGCAGGGCTCACAGGATCCATCCAGCATGACTCTCATGACCCTTTGGACATCCTGTGTCCCCCTCCTCTCACATTCCTCACGCACACTCTCCTTCTGCCCGTTGAAGAACGCATACGAATGCACATCACGAATTACATTTACATTATGAGTTTGGAAGGACAATTATTTGAGTATTGCTGTTAGAGCAACAATATGCATTAGTAGTATGTTTTTATACCTCCTATGGGCTTGGTGTGTTTATTGTAACCTACGAAGCTAACCAATGTGTGTATAACCCGTTAGGTAGACAAAGTTATTAATATGGTATGAAAGATACCCGATGTTTAGTGTTAAATGAGAGCTCATTTTATTTTCAAGATGTTGATGTGAATGAAAAGTTGATATTATGTATGATGCTTGCATTACAACACTTAACAAACTCTTGCAGAAAGTTGCCTCCACGTGACAGAAAGACATGATGCAAAGGTATGCACAAATGGGCAACCATACAGGGCGGAGCCCCGCCTTGCAACCCAAATGATTGGAGCACAACTTTATGGGACGGACTTCGTCGGCCCGGTTAAAATCAAAATGTTCCTAACAAACTTTGCCTTTCGCCGTCGCCTTTCACCTTCTCACCAGCGCTCCAGGCTTGACCAACTACGCGATTGTGCCATCCAGAACTCTACAGAACCAGCTAAAGCTTCGTGAAACTTTCGAAGTCTTTGCGCCCTGCAACTCCGACTTTCAAAGAACTTCCAGCTCATCACGCTTGGTAACCAAGCAACGAACCGAAGCTTGAACTGACCGAACTGCGTGAAATACCGAACAGCGGAAGCAGCTTGAAACACCCTGACAGCGTGAACAGCGTGAAATGCTCGCAACGAGAGAAACATTTCGCCAGCGCTCAGCTCCGAGAGCATCATCCGTGTAACCAAGCAACCAACGGAAGCTTCATCCAACCTCGCCAACTGTCCAATCACCACCGAAGGCTTCCCAAAGACGTCATCCAAAGAACCAAGCAACCAATCAGAAGTGGCGTGATTCCCTCCGCTAAGACGAGCCCACCGAGGAAAACCCGAACGCAAGTAAAACAAGGTCTCCTTAATCTCTTGCTGAACTGGTGCTAAATTTCCTTAAGCAGCTAAAAGATAAATCTCTGCTTTTGTGGTTTTCTCAGGTTGCAATTTAAGAACTAGTAGCAGATACTAGAAATTTTGGGATTCCCTTCAAACTCCATAAACTCTCATTCCTTGAACCGTATGCATGTGTGTGTGAGTGTGTGTATGTGTGTGTAATTGTTAGTAGTTTAGTTCAGGTGTCTTAGAGTAGTTCAATAAATTCTTGTTTCATTGGAAAGAACATTGTCTTGTTTCTTGTGTTCAGAAAGTTACTGCCTGTGCCGAGATTTTGCTACCTAGCTCATAGCAACCTAATATTGTTTATATTATAATCCGATGGCCACGGAAATAATATAAACATCCAGAATTGGTAAGATATACTAAGTTAAACTTTTCGCTGGACGAACAGTTAATAAAGTGTAACCTATTAATTCTGAATCAATTAATCAAGTCGATTCCGAATAATTTGGATTCGATTCCCAATTGAATCAATTAAATTTGATCTAATTACCCTGAAAACCCTACATTATTATTGGTGGAGAATGCAGGTGCATCTAACTTGTGAACATAAAAACCAAATCATTTTATGTTGTACCTTTTCTATTTTTCCGGAAGATAGATCAGAGACAGAGAAACAAGGTTTGTTGTGTTACTGTATACTTTATTGTGGCAGCCAGTGTGTTTGAATAAATGGACGAGTAACTCGAGTTGTCTCGTAAAGAGTTAAACTGCAGTAAACATAAGAATTGTCCGCCGAGACAAAAGAGAAGTCGCTCTAAAGCGCACACGGAGAAAAGCGAGCCTTTTCTCCTATAAGGCCTTGTTTGACGCTAGACTGATTTACATTGCATGTCCCAGTGTGAAAACAGCTAGACGATCTCCCGGAGATTTTCAGGTTAGCTATCTGCTGCTCCACTTGGTCACTTTAAGCTAGTGAACCCGAAACGCGACGCCCAGAGCGAGCGTCCAAGCGTTGTTTTGTGGGAGAATTGTTAAATCTTGATCAAGTAAAGTTGTGTGCTTACAGCCACATGTGCTGTTGTATGTTTAGACAGACTAGCACAAAAAGTTGAGATCCGCCGAGATCGCAATAACGTTGACTGCAGTAAATTTGTAGATAAATTTGCCTCACGCTGACGAGCTGAGACGGTTTAACGCTATAAGATAAAGCATCTGCATGTTTGCATTGAAGCCTATGTAAAACATTAGCATCAAAGGATAGCGGTTAGCACGTAGCATTTTGGTGGCCTATTGTAGTTGAACGCAGTGTTGAAGTGATTTAGTAATTTGCATCTACCTCCTCTTTACACTTATACATCCTCTTGTCTCTTCTCTCCTCCCATTAATAGAAATACAGACAATTTTTTTTCTATTAAAGTTAAAATCTCTCTGTATGCAGTAGTAACCAACCATTAAAGTTTGATCACCAGTCTCAAAGTTATTAATTAATTAATTCTCTTCATCTATACCGGAACGATGCTTACTGATTAATTTAATTACAATTGATTTGATCAATTTGGACAAGACATCATTTACTATTGATCAATAACTATCATTACTGATTTGAACTTTGATTAATCATGGTTTCTCCCTCAACCCTTTCATGATGCTTATCGATTGATTCAAGAGTAATGATACCTGTTGATTAGTTTAATGTTGATGACTCTTAACAAATTTAATGGCAACGTCATTCAATAGCAATCATTAACTTTCATTACTGATTTTGACATTTTAATTTCACTTCAATTTCACTGTCATTTGATCATTACGTTTCCTCTTCATAGCCCAATGATGCGTACTGGTTAAGGCAATTATAATTTATTTTGATCAAATTTCGATGAGGCATCACAAATTGTAACACTTGGTAATTACCATTATCAACTTAGAGTGTAACATAACTCACAAATGAGTATGGTTTCCTCTTCTCTACTGCAATGATACAGATGATTTAACCTAAACATAATCACTTTAATCCAAAGCTAACAAAGCATCACAAGCGATAATTATTAGCAATCTTTAAGGTTTTGCAACTTTAATATCCAGAAATTAAACATTGCTATTCCTTTATGGGCTTCCTCTCCTTCTCCCTCCTAGCTGTCCTCTCCTAATCCTACTACTGCTGCTGTGTTTGGGGTTGTACCTGTGAGGATCATAAAAGCAGAGAATTTTAAAGACACTTAATTGATATTTGTATAACTGAATGTTTCGTGTCAAAATTGTCTGACTCTCACTTCCTTATTTCCCTCCTCATCGCAGGATCAAAACCCAATCAAGACCAGAGCAGGTCAACAGGAGAACCGAGTTGCGTCGCCAGTCGTAACCCGCATCTAACAGCGCATTTTTATGGTGTATGGTGTCAATCCTGTCAGGGCAGAAACCAATATTGTCATTGTCATTGTTCTCTCCTTCACCCGGAGGAGATTATAATAACAATCACAGTCACTATATTCTGAAACCCCATAAACAAAAGGGCAGAAAAGGGGCTGAAGAAATTTGACGACATTCATCCTACTGCCAGAGAAGTGTGCTGTCTCTCTCATCTCTCTCTCTTTCATCTCCCTCTCTCTCATCCTCCTATTAGCATTAACTATCGTACTACAAATATTACTGTTCTTTGTGTTGTATTTTTCTCTTTTCTCCTCTATTTCTCCCCTTTTAGGAAAGGGGGAAGCGGACGACTACCACTCTGTGTTGTGTGTGTTGTTCTCTTTTCTTCCTTGTCCCTAGCTGTGCCACCTGCGTGGGCCCTCTAATCTCCTCCACAGCGACTACGAGTTAGAAGCACGCCCAGCGGTGGACCATAGCTGAAGAAAACACTCTCACCAGCCCACCACACACAGAACATTTACACCTGACACCGCACATTCACACAGCTGTTTTGCCTTGTTTGTTTGTTTTGTTTCTGTTCTGTTCTCTTCAAGGTCTGTGTCAGTCGTTGGTCGAGGCCTTCCTCCCCGCGTCGAAACATGTCTCGCTCAACAGACCCTGTCAGCCACTGGGAGGACCTAGAAACCTGGCTAAGCGCTGTGACAGACAGCCTCCTGCCCAAAGCCACTGAATCTCTGAGACATCAGACACAAGACCAGCTGGATGACAACATAACAAGCATCATGGGACAAGACCCAAACCAGAGCTACAATCACAAAGAACTAGCCAAGATCACTGGCTCCCTAAGTCACACCCTCATCGCCACCCTCAAGCTGAGCGACAGGCACTCCGCCCATGTCCAGCAGGTGCTGACACGCGCCCAATGATACATCGAGCAGCTAGAACTGGAAGCACGGGACCGACAGGAAGGGTCCGATGAGGCAGATCCAAGCGCCAAGGAAGAGATCGCCAGACTGCGAGAGACCCTGACAACCACCTCCCAAGAGATGGAACAAGCCAAGTCAGACTACACCGAGGTCGCCAACAAGTTGCAGTACGCCGAACAGCTACTTGAAAAGGCAAAGTTGGACTTCAGAGACAAGAACAGCAGAATTAAAGCCCTCGAAACCCACCTGAGTGAGGCAAGAACAGAGATCAGTTACCTAATGCGACAGCTAGACCACATCCAAGAAGAGTCTGACTCTGTCAAAGAAGAACTCAAACATGCTTATGAGCTGCGTCCTGAGCAAACCAGGACACGGCGGGTTCCAAACTCACCCCCGCAGAGCAGGACCGGGTCCCCTGTTCCTGGACCGACACGTGAGCAAAAGGGAGAGGGAGCAACCCTAAAACACTCACCAGCTCCTTCTGAAGAAACCTACCTCACGACCAAGCTCAGAGAACTTCCCCAAGCTAGCCCAAGACCATCACATGGCATGGACCTCAAAGATCTAGACAAAGTGGCCAGGAACGTTGCCAAGTTCAACCCAAGCGCACCAGGTGAACAAGACGTCCAAGCCTATTTGAAAGACATTGATTTCCATCTGGAAATGAGACCCAACGTCACAGACAAATCTTGGCATTCTCGCGTGCCCACGGACAATGACGTCTCAGCAACTGCGAGACTTGGCACACAAAGCCTACAGCAAACAAAAGATGGCAGCAGAAAAGGGCACCAAATCTGCAACAGTTCTTGACTTCACCACTCAGAGTGAGGGAATGGCACTTGAGGGTGCCCACCACCCAGAGAGAGCAAAGCAGTGTCACGGAGGCAAGACAAAAAGTGGTCGATCGAGATAAGGTCCCTGTGTAGCGTGACGGAGAACTCAAACGCGGATACACACGAGTGAGCAGGTTAGCCACGCAGTTATTCTGAGAACGCTCCAGCAAAGGAGTAGAGATTTCCACCAGGAAACCCGCGTTCCCATACACACACAGAGGGGTATATAAATGTTCCGCCAAGCGGTACTCACGTGAGTTGAGATGGAGAGATGAGGCGACCTACAAAGATGTCCACACATGAACTCAATGTCCGGTGCCGACTGAACCTTACTTCCTGTTTATATACCTGCGGAGATTACTTCCGGGACCTCGTGACCTCACGTGATTCGGTGCGTGTGACAGTACCCCCCCCTCCAGGACCGGCACCAGACGGACCCGGAGTGGAGGATACCTGACGACGGTAGTCCTGGATGAGAGCTGGATCCAGAATGAACCGTCCGGGGACCCATGACCGCTCCTCCGGGCCGTAGCCCTCCCAGTCTACGAGGTACTGGGTGCCCCGGCCACGGGGTCGCGAGTCCAGGATCCTCCGAACGGTGTAAGCAGGACCACCGTCCACAATCCGGGGTGGGGAGGGAGCGGGAGCCTGAGGAGACAGAGGGGAGAAGAAAACAGGTTTTAGTTGAGATTGATGGAATATGGGATGGACCCGGAGGGAGGCAGGCAGCTGGAGCCGAAAGGTGACAGGGTTCAGACGATGGGTGATCTTGAAGGGGCCGATGTACCGGGGGGTGAGTTTTCTAGAATCAGTCTTGAGATTGATATTCTTGGTGGATAGATAAACCCTGTCACCCACATGGAACAAACGTCCCGGAGGGTGTCGGCGGCGGTGCTGCACGACGTAACGTCGGTTGGCCTTTTGAATGGCAGCACGAGCGTGGTTCCAAAGCCGCCGACACCGGCGGACCAACTGTTGGGCAGACGGAACTTCAACCTCCGGCTCCTGATGTTCGAATATGGGAGGTTGAAATCCGTAGCATACCTCGAATGGGCTTAGGCCGGTGGCGGTGGATGTGTGGAGATTGTTGGAAAGTTCGACCCAGAGGAGGTAGCTAGCCCAGGAGCGCTGATGTTCACTGGCAAAGCATCGGAGGAAGCGCTCCAGTTGTTGGTTGGCCCGCTCCGTCTGGCCGTTGGTCTGTGGATGGAACCCTGATGATAGACTGGAGGTGGTGCCGACCAGACGGCAGAAGGCCTGCCAGAACTTGGCCGTGAACTGGGGCCCTCTGTCCGAGACGATGTCCTGGGGGAACCCATGCAGGCGGACTACGTGTTCGAGAATAAGTTCAGCGGTGGTTTTGGCAGTGGGGAGCCCAGAGAGAGCCACCAGGTGCACAGCCTTGGAGAAACGATCCACGATGGTAAGGATGGTGTTCTTTCCTTGGGACTCGGGAAGTCCAGAGACGAAGTCGATGGAGATGTGGGTCCAGGGGCGTTTGGGGATGGGGAGGGGCTGCAACTCCCCGGTGGAGGGCGCGTTGGGATTTTTTGAGCGGGCACAGGTGTTACAAGCCAGAACGTACTGCTGTACGTCCCTCCGCAGCGTCCTCCACCAGAACGCTCGACTGATGAAGTGAATGGTTCTCTGGACTCCCTGATGTCCAGCCAACGTGGAGTCGTGTCCCTACTGGAGCACCTCCTGGCGCAGGTGGTTGGGAACGAAGAGGCGTCCGGTGGGTGTCTCAGGTGGAGGAGGTTCTTGGCTGTGACTCTGGCGAACTCTCTCTTCCAACCCCCACCGGATGGGAGCCAAGATGATTTGGGAGGGCAGGACAGGCGCGGGATCAGAGGTGACGGTGTCCTTCTGGTGTTGACGGGAGAGTGCATCAGCTTTAGTGTTTTTGGAACCGGGACGGTAAGACAGATGAAAGTCGAAGTGTTCGAAGAAGAGAGCCCACCGCGCCTGCCTGGGGTTGAGTTGTTTGGTTTGCTTGATGACAGTGAGGTTCTGGTGATCGGTCCAGACGGTGAATGGTTCACTGCCGCCCTGGAGCCAGTGACGCCATTCCTCCAGAGCCCACTTGATGGCCAACAGCTCACGGTCCCCCACCCCGTAACGCTGCTGAGTGGAATTAAACTTCCTGGAGAAGAAGCTACATGGGTGTAACTTCTCGTCTGGACCGCGTTGCGAGAGGACGGCTCCTACACCCACATTGGAGGCGTCCACCTCAACAACGAAGGCCTTGGTGGGGTCGGGATGGGTGAGGATGGGGGCGGTGGTGAACTGGTGACACAGTGTCCTAAAAGCTTGAATGGCCTCCGGGGTGAGATGGAATTCTCCGCGTGATGGTTTGGTTAGAGCAGTGAGAGGTGCTGCAGTTGAGCTGAAGCCCCGGATGAATCGCCGATAGAAGTTGGCGAACCCCAGAAAACATTGCAGCTGTTTGAGCGATGTGGGTAGGGGCCACGAACGCACAGCCTCCAGCTTCTGGGGATCCATGGCCACACCCTGAGCAGAGATGATGAAGCCCAGGAACGTGGTGGAGTGCTGGTGGAAAGCACATTTCTCCAACTTACAGTACAACTGGTGGGCCAGCAACCTCTGGAGGACTGCTCGGACATGCTGGGTATGCTCTTCTAAGGTCTTAGAGTAGATGAGGATGTCGTCCAGGTAAGCGTAGCACCATCTACCCAGCATGTCCCGGAGAACGTCATTAATGAGGTGTTGAAAAGCGGCTGGACTGTTGCAGAGGCCAAAGGGCATAACAAGGGTCTCGTAGTGACCGGTGGGGGTTATGAAGGCCGTCTTCCACTCGTCGCCCTCCCTGATGCGTACCAGATTGTAGGCGCTCCGTAGATCCAACTTCGTAAAGAAGTGGGCACCAGAGAGGGCGTCCAGGGCGGTGTTAGTCAGAGGGAGTGGATGACGGTTCTTCACGGTGATTTGGTTGAGCCCTCGGTAGTCAACGCACGGCCGGAGACCCCCGTCCTTCTTCTTCACAAAGAAAAACCCTGCGGCCGCCGGGGAGCTGGAGGGTCGGATGGTACCTGCGTGAAGATCCTCCGCTACGTACTCCTCCATCGCGAGTTGTTCCTTGGCCGACAGGGAGTACAGGTGACCGCGGGGCGGTACTGCGCCCGGCACGAGATCGATGGCGAGGTCGTAGGGGCGATGAGGAGGCAGCCGAGCCGCGCTACGCCTGCTGAAGACCTCGACCAGGTCGCGGTACTGGACAGGGATAGCTTCGCGGTCGACGTCGAGGGCTCCGGGCTCCCCTGAACACGTCCCAACCCTGGCCCGGAGACAGAGCTCCTGACAGGTCGCACCCCAGTGAATGATCCGACGTGATGTCCAGGAGATGAGAGGGTCGTGAGTGACGAGCCAGGGGTGGCCGAGAATGATGGCTGGTGAGGGAATCTTTGTAACGTAGAATTGGATGACTTCGGAGTGATTTTCGATGATGAGGGTGAGTTCTTGGGTACGGTGAGTGATGGGACTGAGAGTTAGGGGGCGACCGTCAATGGCAGTTACTTTCAAGGGTTGGGATAACGCCTCGGTTACAATCCCCATTTGGGCAGCATAAGCCTGATCGATGAAGTTCCCAGCCGCACCCGAATCAACGAATGCGGTGGTCTCGATCCGTTGGTGGCCCATGAGGATTGATACCTGTAGCAGCAGCCGGAAAAAGACGGACTCGGGGTAGGTCTTCGCAGTATTGGGACCAGATGAGGACCTCCCCCTCCTCACCTGGTCTGCCCGTTTCCCAGCCGAAGAGGGCAGATAGCACGATGGTGGTCCGGGGAGGCGCAATAGGCACACAGGCCCTCGCGGTAGCGTCTGGCCCTCTCTGCCGCTGACAGGGAGGTGCGCCCTATTTGCATGGGTTCCCCGGCTCCGGTTGAGTGGGCCTCTGAGGCGATCGGTGGAGGTGATGGAGACGCAGCGACAGCATAGGAGGTGGACGGTTCTGGGATCCTGTGGTGACTGGTGGCTCCTGTAAAAGAACGAAAAACAGTTTTAGTATTGTGGTTCATCCGCTGATCCACCCGGAGGGCCAGCTGTATCATGCCCTCCAGGGTGTCAGGGAGCTCCCGCACAGCCAATTCGTCTCGGAGACGGGTGGAAAGTCCTTCGTAGAAGGCTGTGCGGAGAGCTGAGTCTGACCAGGTAGTTTGAACGGAGAGAGTGCGAAATTCGGTGGTATATTTGCTGACGCTGCGACTCCCTTGCTTAAGATGGTACAGCCGTGAATCAACCTCCACCTCGCTCTCAGGATGTTGGAAGACGGCTCTGAGCTCGGAGGTAAATGCCGGGTATGAATGTGCAACGTCTCCGTCAGCCTTCAGAACCGCCGTAGCCCACTCGGCTGCCTGCCCAGTGAGGAGTGAGGTGAGAAGTGCGATCCTGCTGCGATCGGAGGGGTATCTGGAAGGCTGGAACTCAAAAACCAGGTTAAGAGTGGTGAGAAAGACATCACATTTCGTTCCGGACCCATCCCATTTGTCCGGAAGCGATATTTTGGGATGACTGACAGGGGGGTTTTGGCGGACCGGTTCGGCGGGAGGAACCGTAGCAGCGGCCAGGTCGTCATGATCCGCCTGCAGGGTGGTGAGATCCGAGCGGAGACTCTCGCACTCCGCCCGAAGACCAGCGGCCTCGGTGCGCAGCGCGGTGATCTCCGTCCGGAAGTGCACCATCTCCTGCCGCAGATTCATAATCTCCGCGGCCTGCTGCCGGATCACTCCCACCAGCTGCTCCAAATCCGCCGAGACCATCTCGGGACCGGACATTCTGTCACGGAGGCAAGACAAAAAGTGGTCGATCGAGATAAGGTCCCTGTGTAGCGTGACGGAGAACTCAAACGCGGATACACACGAGTGAGCAGGTTAGCCACGCAGTTATTCTGAGAACGCTCCAGCAAAGGAGTAGAGATTTCCACCAGGAAACCCGCGTTCCCATACACACACAGAGGGGTATATAAATGTTCCGCCAAGCGGTACTCACGTGAGTTGAGATGGAGAGATGAGGCGACCTACAAAGATGTCCACACATGAACTCAATGTCCGGTGCCGACTGAACCTTACTTCCTGTTTATATACCTGCGGAGATTACTTCCGGGACCTCGTGACCTCACGTGATTCGGTGCGTGTGACAAGCAGCCACCTAAAGAATGGAGAACATCCTCGTACAACAGAGAACGGGACTCCCACGTCGGCACCTGTCCTAAACAGAGAAACAACCGCTGGGATGGACCTCGTGGACGACAACACTCACCTGGACGCCACTGGGGGAAAGCCTGGGACCATTCAAGACCTCAAGAGAGTCGATGGGACAGGTCATGGAACCCACAGACCTCATCAGGAAACTCAGGAAAAAGTTCGTGGGAATCTGGTGGAAACTCCAAAGGTAAGCGACAATCACACCCTGGAGCTACCAGCCCCAGAAACCGACAAAAGAACTTCCAGAGATCTCACTTTGACCGAGCTCAAACTGAATCCACATCAGAGCAAAAGAGATCACTAAGTTTTGACTCACAAGAACTGATCAAAATGATGATGCAAGAGTTCTTCAAATGCCAGGAAGAGGATCGGAAGTGGGAAAAGAAAGAGAAACCAGATTCGGCCTGACTAGCAGCAGAACGGAAAGGCAGCAACCATTTGAGCCATCAGACTACAGAGAACAGCACTCCTTCACCTTGCCCTCAAAGAACTGTAACCCTCATAACTTCAGACACAGAAACTGACTTCACACCTGACCCGTCCAATCACAGCAGCCTCCAACAGACACCTACTGATGAAACCAGTCAAGTTACTGAAAGTTCTGTCCTGGTCGTCTGCCACTCCTCCGAAGAGCACCGAATCAGTCAAGACCTCCTGCCGCTCTCATCCCAAACTCCAGTCCCTCAACTCCTGGGCAATCTCATCGAGAAAGGTATAACAAGAAAGTTCCCCTTCAGGAACTCGAGCTGCGTTGAAAACGCTATGGGAACGCCTTCAGCGTGACCATGCTCTGAAACACGTGTGCATACAGTCCAATGGAGAAGCGAGACGTCACAGGCGGGGTGACGTAGAGACCAGGAAGCTTGAAAGCACGTGCGGTGCATGCAGCCGGCAGCTTCTGTCTTTCAGCAAGCGCTCTGTGTGTGTGTGTGTCAGTCTGTTTTTTGTGCTAGTTTGCACAGCTTTTATTTGAGAGTGTCACTATGTCCTACAAAGCATTCTTACGAATATAATATGCGGACAGGTTAGAGACGGGTCCGCCCTATCTCTGCCTTTCTCCCTAGATCTAGCGCTCTCTTTCTGGGTTCGGAAGCCCGCGCTGCGGTCCTTCCCCCCTTTGAATGAGAGCTCGCGGCAAAGCGGGCTGTGTCAGCTCTCGAGGGAGTTGACAGCCCGCGCTCTAGCTGCGCACGCTCGCACTCGGAAGGCTCTCTTCGAGGAGGGAAGCCTTTGTGAGCTTCCCTGCGACTGCGGCTGTGGGGATCGCAGCACAGATCTGTGAACGGGTTAGAGATGGGTCCGCCCTTTCTCTGCCTTTCTCCTTAGATCTAGCGCTCTCTCTCGGGGCTCGGAAGCCCGCGCTGCGGTTCTTCCCCCTCTGAGTGAAAGCTCGCGCTGCTGTGGCTATCTTTCTCCGAGGAGATTGATACTGTCCGCATATGAGCTGACTGCATTTTAGATCGCTCGTTTCTACCTGCTCTCGCTTTTAAAGAATAAATAACAGGAACGGGGATTCAAGCGATTTATGTGTTGTTTTTTTCGGGAGCTGAGCATGTACAGTCTGCCCTTGTACTTGTACTTGTACACCCTGTACTTTCGCTAAGTGTGTGGATGCTGCTGTGGCTTAGCTGTGGCTCCCAGGGCATCTGCATACTGAACCTTATTGACATTTTGTCAGTATTAGCTCATCCTGAGCATGGGCGGTGCGGCATCGAGATGTCGTCCTCGCCCATATGAAAGAACTGGGGTTGTGACTGAACGCAGAGAAAAGTGTGCTTTCTCCATTACAGAGAACCACTTATCTAGGCGTGGTGTGGGATCGACCACGATGCAGGCATGTCTTTTTCCTGCTCGGATTGAGTCATCCTCGCGGCAGTCAAGAGAGTGAAAGTAGGCACTCACTGTGAAGCAGTTTCATAACTGCTGGGTCTGATGGCAGCTGTGTCCAACGTGATACCTTTTGGCCTGCTGTACATGAGACCCCTGCAGTGATGTCTCAAGACCAAGGGGGTTCTCCCTGAGGGGAAACCTGCTTTGCATGATCAAGGTCACGCGGCGATGCCTACGTGCCTTGGACATGTGGAGGAGACCTTGGTTCTTGTCTTAGGGCCCAGTGCTGGGAGCTCCTTGTTGCCGCATATGCTAGCGACGGATGCGTCCCTCACTGGTTGCGGAATGGTCATAAGTGGACACCCCCACCCCGCGGTCTGTGGAGCGGTCACCATCCAGTTTGGCACTTCAGCTGCCTGGAGATGCTGGCCGTGTTTCAGGTATTGAAACACTTTCACCCAGACCTATGAGACAGTACGTATAAGGAGAATCCTGACTCCTATGGTCCAGGAACTCTGAGGGCAGGCCCTACTGGGGAAGGGCATGGTCCACCGCATTCTTCGGTGCCTGTCTCTCCTGGTGCCCTCGGGAGATCAGCCTGCCAACCCTGCCGCTGCTCCAGGGTGCAACGGTCTCTAACGAGCCCACACCTCTGTAGCATCTGGACCAATCAGACATACAGTTATTTGTTACATTTAACAAATAATCTTTAAAACCAACAACCAACAAGAAAGTTATTTTCTGTGGCCAAGAAAATATCATTTCTTAGAGTTGATATAAAGATTATACTGAATGTTCGCTGAGCGAACAGATTAGTTGATGGAAAATTGATTCTGCTACAGTTACTACTGGCAGCTGATATAAGTAATTGTAATTAATCATAATTAATTGTAATTATTTATATACATTTCCCTTTGAGCTAAATTCGCAACACCTCAGTCTTCCGCCCGGAAACGTAGCGGAGCTGGGGAGCTCGCCACCCCTGCGGGGGTCTTTACAGCAGAACTAGCAGCTCAAACAACACCAGAGGCCAGTCTCGAGAGACTGGTTCCCTTAGTAGATTATTTGGCAGCGTGGAAACTACTGCCAAATATATCTGCCTGGGTCCTGCGCACTGTAGAGCGAGGCTATTGCATTCATTTTGGCGCTCCGCCGCCACCTTTCAACGGGGTCTTCCCACTCTGGTGGGCCCCGAGCAGGGTCTGGTAATGGAACAGGAAGTAGACACTCTCTTAAGGAAGGCCATCGAGGTGGTCCCTCCTCACTTCAGGGAGTCCGGGTTCTACAGCCGGTACTTCATTGTTCCGAAGAAGGAGGGGGAGGTTGCGTTCAGATCTGAAGAACGCATAACTCCACACATCTATCCTTCAACACAGGAAGTTCCTGAGGTTCGCTTTGGGGGCGAAGCGTACCAGTGTCGGGTTCTTCCGTCCAGGCTTGCACTCTCACCCCGCACTTTCACCAAGTGTGTGGATGCTGCTCTGGCTCCTCTGGATTCCAGGGCATCCGCATACTGATCTATATCAATGATTGTTGATAATAGATCGTTTCAGAGCTTTGGGGGTTCGACATCGAGATGTCATTCTCGCTCATATGAAAGTGTTGGGGTTGAGACTGAATGCCAAGAAAAGTGTGCTTTCTCCATTACAGAGAACCACTTATCTGGGCGTGGTGTGGGATTTGACCATGATGCAGGCACGTCAATCCTCACTGCAGTCGTGAGAGTGAGAAAAGGCTGGTCACTCACTGTAAAACAGTTTCAACAACTGCTGGGTCTGATGGCAGCTGTGTCCAACGTGATACCTTTTGGCCTGCTGTACATGAGACCCCTACAGTGGTGGCTCAGGACCAAGCGGTTCTCCCCGAGGGGAAACCCGTTTCACACATCAAGGTCACGCGGTAATACCTACGTGCCTTGGACATGTGGAGGAAGTCTCGGTTCCTGTCTCAGGGCCCGGTGCCTGGAGCTCCTTGTTGCTGCGTAATGCTAGCGACGGATGGGGGCATCTCATTCCCATAGCGTTTTCGACGCAGCTCGAGTTCCTTAAGGGGAACGTCTCAGGTTACGTATGTAACCATGGTTCCCTGAGGGAACGAGACGCTGCGTCTCGGGCCATACATCCAGCATCCCTGCAGTGCTTGCTTCTCTATTCAGAAGCTGCCGGCTGCATGCACCGCACGTGCTTTTAAGCTTCCTGGTCTCTACGTCACCCCGCCTGTGACGTCTCACTTCTTCATTGGACTGTATGCACACGTGTTTCAGAGCATGGTCACGCTGGAGGCGTTCCCATAGCGTTTTCGATACAGCGTCTCGTTCCCTCAGGGAACCATGGTTACATACGTAACCTGAGACGTTTTACCTCTCTATCATCATCGAACACCACATCAAAGTCAAAGCCCTCTTGGACACTGGAGCTGACATCACTCTAATGTCAACTGAACTCCTCGAAGAAGTCCAAGAAAGAACCAAGAAACTTAACGGCGTCCTTAAACTCCAAAGGTGTGAACTGAACCTCCAAGCATACTCCCACATGGGCCTACAACTGAAACATGTGGCCCCAATTCACCTGACGGTGGGACAGATGATCCTCATCCATCCAGTATATATCTCACCCTTGAAAACATATCCACTTCTCATAGGGAAAGATCTGCTTAACCGCTTCGAATTCTTAATAGACTTTAAACACCTGAAAATGTGGACACAAGTCTGCAAGCCTCTGCCCTTCCAGTCAGTAGACTCCCTCGAGTCCCAGTGCCAAACGACAGACACGGCCTCCAATGTCCTGAGTGATGTCACAAGGTCAAAGTCAAGGCCAAGCTCAAGTTCAACAGCAAGCAGCAAAGACCAAGACCCCTTTCTCTGCTCGCTGCAAGCATGGGACTCAGACTCAGGTCCCCTTCAAATCAGTACTGCCATAAATGTCCAAGACACTTCCGTGTCTGATGCAGTGCTAGCCCTATGGGCTGAGAACTCAGCCATCAGTCTTAAGCTCTTCGAAGCATTGAAGCAAAGACACCCGAGCCTGCCACATGTCACCAAACAGAGCCATTTCCCTCTCAGTCCCTCATCAACAGCGATAGCTACTTCAAAAGTAATCAGTGCAGTGGACATACAATGGAATAACCGACTTCTGAGCCATTACTTCCTTGTTGTCCCCGATCTACCGAACGATCTCTACATTGGGGCAGACAACATTGTCAGACTTAACGCATGCATCGACACAGTGAACGATGTCATGTGGGCTCCCACGTCACGTCAACTGACGACCTCAGTCAACCTCAAGAACCTTCGGTCTGGTCAAACAATGCCATACGCATGTGCCATGATCAATGAACAAGAAGTCACAATACCTGCCTACAGCAAGAGTGTCAGTGTCCGACTCAACATGCGACCTGGTCAAACTCTGAACAGCAAATTAGCCTTCTTCCAACCTTCCAGGATCTGCCTAAAACTAGGAGTGACTCTGGAAGCCACGCCCCTCATCAAGGTGTCATCCCGGGCCGTGTATGTTTTATTCAACAATTGTATGGCCTCAGACATCAACATGCCCAAAGCCAGCCACCTGGGATGGCTCATCAACCAGTCGTTCCATGACTTTGAGCTAACGGTACCTGTCATAGGCCCCATACCAGCTCAACCAATAGCAGACAAGTTTGACGACACCATGACATTCACAAGACCACACAAAACCATTGCAATTACATCTATTCTGCCAGTGTCCAAAGAAAGCGTCTGCCGATCAGAACTGACCGAGGACACACACCTCGCAGTCTATGCTGTCTCAACACAACCTGCGATAGCACGTCCAGAACAAGCGACCATTGTAGACCAGGGCCCCACTGAAACCTCGACAATGGAGGAACCCTACACCGGGTTCAATGCACAGATCCAACAGATACTGAGGAAGGCAGATGCCCTGCACAATGGAGCAGATCGCCAAGGACTCAAAGAAGTTCTACACAAGTACAAAGACTCCTTCGCAAAGGACTCTCTAGATTGTGGCTTAACCAACATCCACATGGTGCACATCCCAACAAACCTGAATGCACCACCCACATTTGTGCGACAGTACAAGATTCCAATCGCGTCATACGAGCCCGTGCAGAAAATCATTGACTCTATGCTGAAAAGGGAAATCATCCGCCCTTGTAACAGCACGTACTCTGCCTCATGCCTGGCTTACCCAGACCCAGGAAAGAAATTCTATCTAGAAGCAGGATTCTCCAAACAGTGCCTCAGCGCAGAATTGTACCAGGTCCATGACAAGGACAAGAGAGTGGTAGACTACGCCAGCAAGATGCTGCTTCCCCCCAAACGCAAGTACTCAGACTGTGAGAAAGCTTTGCTTTGCACCGTATGGACCATCCAGCACCCCTCCAACTACACTGGAGCACAGAAGGTCATCATGTAAACATGTCACCAACTTGTAAGCTTCCTCAACAGCCAACGAATTCAAGATGGCGTTGTGACTAACGCACGTATAGACACCTGGCTGATGACGCTTCAAGGCCACAACGTTGAGGCAAGATATGCCCAAAACCACAAATCATCACTGGGTGATGGACTCGCAGCCTGCCAGAACCGCTCCACTGACACGCTGTACACGTCAGAGGAACTCAAAGAATCCTCACAACCGCAACTAATGAACCACAGATACTTTGATGAGAATGCGTGCAAGGGAATTCCCACAGCGTCCATTGATGGCTGCCCGTACAATCACCAGGGCAACTTGAAAGCGGGCGCAGGTGTGGTCTGGGTCAATAACGACCCTCGCCTGCCTCAACAATTCAACCTGGGTCCGCATTCATCGCAATATGCAGAGATTGCAGCCATCATCATTACGTTGCAACTAGCTGCATCTCACAACATCAAAGAACTCCTTATCTGTACTGACTCGAACTATGCCTGCCTAAGTTTCACATGTCACCTGGCGGGATGGAAACAGAATGGCTTCAAGACTGCTAACAACAAACCTGGCAAACACCAAGATCTCTTCCAAGCATGCAATGCCATTGTCACAAAACATGACATGATCGTCTATTGGAAAAAGGTCAAAGGCCATTCACGCCAGCCAGGGCAAGACAAAGATCTCAACGACCAAACTGATGCCCTCGCCAAAGCAGGTGCACTCCACCGAGAGCCGTAGGCACTTCAGGCCCTCCCACCCAGCACGGCAGTTACGGTCATCACCCGCCGCCAACACGCACCTGCTGCCCCCGCCTCCTCCCAAATCGAGCTCTCCTCTCAGTTTCACACGGCTGACCTCCTCACGCTTCAATCCTTGGATCCAGCACTACGCACTATTGCTGCTCACATCTCAGACCCATCCTCAAACCCGATCTCCGCCTCTGACTTGGCCGCCTCCCCTGAGCTCCGCACCCTCCACTCCATCAAGCACATGCTGCATCTACACGATGGCATTCTCACATATGTCCCTGAGCCCCATACTGTGCCACGGCTTGTAGTCCCTCATGGCCAAAGGGGGACGATGCTCATTCATGCCCATGATGCACCATGTGCTGGGCACCATGGCGCCAAAGCCACCTATGAAGCACTCAAACAAGTGGCATACTGGCCCGGCATGCAGCAAGACGTAGCAGAATATGTGAAAGGATGCCTGGTGTGCTGCCAGTTTCAACCAGCAAACCCAAACCTACCCCAGCAGAGAGGAGCTGTTCCACACGTGACACTCGTCCTTATTGTCTAACCCCATTCAGTGTCCTTGTGTCTTTTTGTGTTTTTCCTTTTTCTCCTTTTTTTGTTTTTCAGAGCCATCATTGGAAACTTCCCATTAACCTTTCTTTTAAGCTCAGGTCCCGATAGTAGGATTGACACCCTACACCAGAGTATCATAAGTCATTATTAGAAATCCTGGTTAGCAATCAGGCCGACCTGCCAAACCATGATTACCGCAGCTAACTGTTCCTTTTGTTTGTGTTTTATCACCAGGAAGACGCTGAAACTCGCTGTCCTGTCTCTCCGCATGACCGGGGTTATCGATAACAAACTACAAAACCTACACCCAAGGGGTGTCCGTTCGATTCGACCCTGTGATGTTTTCAGAGCAAACTACACCCTCTCAGCCCCCCAAACAAATGGGCAGGCACCCGTCAGAAGCGGAAGTCTTCGCCCACACGCAGGCAGATGTGAACCACATGCTGCACCAGTTACAGAAAATGAGCGTGACCCAGGCTGACTTAAGCGGGTACAACCAGTGTCCCGAACAAATCTTGGGGCTGCTGTGGCTGTAGGAACTCTGTTTAACATCCGCCAACGCCGTAAGTCTAGCCACCTTAACCCTCAAAGACCGAGACAGCCGCCCGCGGCTAAAAATAACTATTGGTATTAAATATCTAATAACTTTTGAACCCCTCGTCCAATCTGAATTATTTAAAAAGTACCGCAAAGCTGAGATTCTCCGCTTTTTCCTGTATCACGTTTGTCTCATTTGGATATTCAGAGGCTCCGTAGTGAACGTGATTACGTCATCATATTTTGATCGCATTGATTCGTCAGAGGAAACCAATGCATTTCTTTCCTCTCAGCCAAGCAGGAACGATTGTTGATGCTTAGTCCCACCCCCATGCCCAGATTGGTTCAAACTGTCATCTATTCAACCAATAAACATAGTTTTTGGACTTTTGAACCACCAATTATGTTTATTTGGAAATTTGAACAAACTCAAAGTGAAAGTAAAGTACGTCGTGCGTGCATGAAAACAAACACAAAATAGCACATTTTCATGAGAGGACTCTCTGAAAAAGCATAGAAAAACACACGATAAAGCACTTTGACACAAAACAAAAGAAAAGCAAGGATGAAACAGCAGTACATATCCGATAATGCGCTGGAATTTGTTTTCACGTCGCTATGTTCTGTCCCGATAAAACGCGAGTACAGCCAGTGGATTGATCCATTTGACTGTTATATTATGGTAATTCTTCTCATATAGTTTATAAAGATCATTTGCACTTTTTTTCTGTTGCACACTGTATATTTTCTCTCATTTTATGTGTAGTTTGTGAATCATTTGCACTGTTTGTATATTTGTTGCACAAGACATTTGTGCAGTTGTTTTCACTACTTGCTGCACTGTTTGCGTTTGTTTTTCATACTAAAATATATTTATCTGGAAAAAAAAACTCACCTTTTATATATTTATTTATTTATTTATTTATTTTTACTTGTGTTTTCTTATTACATAATACTGTTTCCATTTACTTTACTTCCTAAACATTTTTGAACACATCTATATTGTCAATAAACTAAATAGACCTCTTTTTTACTGAAAAGCGCCTATACCAATATTGTAATAAATGGCTATAACTTGCTTGGGGAATGTTATATGTAGATTAAATTTTATTTTGAAGTGTAAAACACCCAAATGCAACTTTCTAAAGAAAAAAATCCAAACTTCATGAGTTTCTATTTGAGTGCACAGTAAAAAACCTCCAATTGTTGTTTGTGATTTTCTTAAAATTTTGGAAATTCATTAATTCTTAGAGAAGACAAAAGGAAAATTGTGGCTTTAAATTAGCTAGACTGAAACTTCAAGTTCTCCTGTTTACAATGATATATAGCCCTTGATGCTGACTACTAGAATAGGTCTGAAAAAACAAAGAAAAGTGCAGGCGTGTCAGGTGCCCCGAAAATGTCCTAGGTCTTTAAGGGTTAAGGTGACATGGGCAAAATCTAGGCTGAGTCACAATTCGGCACCGTCACAATGTTTCATAATCACCGCACCCTTCCAAACCAAATTATCAATGTCATCCACAAACTGTTCGCGGTCGTACCAAAACAGTTAAGCCCAGGCGCAACTCCTAGCCACCCTCATGGCCCATGTGCTATGAGAAGTAGGCTCCTCATAGATAGCCTAGCCATGATTATGATTTCGCATCCTTCCCGATGTGACAAAACAAACTAAGAACCTGACCCCGAGAATTCAACAAACCTGATTGAAATCAAGCCTATCCCGCCTTGTCAAAACCCTGACAAGTATATCAGTCAATTCGCCCAGTTCGCAATAATCCTAACCGATGCGCCCTCCGTCATTTCAAGTGCCTCTAACTGTACCCGTCCAAATAACTGAAGTCCTGCACCAGAGTTCAGTCAGTGATGGAGATGTTGTTTGTCTTGTGTGTGCCTGTTCTCTCTCTCTGCCTCTTGTTCCAGTGCCTGCCGAGGTTCACACTGGGAACCTCACCATGCAAAGGGGGAATATGTAAGGCCTCAGAGAAGAGAACAACTCAGAGTCTTCTGTGAGCCATTTGGGACGACCATAAAAACAGATTGGGAGCTTACATGACGCCAGCACGTCTTGACCAGTTCCTGTCCTATGCTGACTGCTCACCGCAGGGGTGAATCAGTGATAGATCAATATCAATTCAGGAGGACAGAGGACTCTTGTTCTCTGCTGGGACCACTTGAAGCCGCAAATGGTTTATCATCACCTTTTGACCAGCCGCAGTCAAACCCATGCAAGAAACACAGTAAAAGACTAATTTACAATGCTCCCCCCTTTCTGAGACTAGCCATGGAACAGATGGTCAGTGTAACTGGTGACCAACTATACATAAATTGGTAAGCCAATAAACACGAAAAGACAGATTCACAGCTCACAGGATCCATCCAGCGTGACTCTCATGACCCTTTGGACATCCTGTGTCCCCCTCCTCTCACATTCCTCACGCACACTCTCCTTCTGCCCGTTGAAGAACGCATACGAATGCGCATCACGAATTACATTTACATTATGAGTTTGGAAGGACAGTTATTTGAGTATTGCTGTTAGAGCAACAATATGCATTAGTAGTATGTTTTTATACCTCCTATGGGCTTGGTGTGTTTATTGTAACCTACGAAGCTAACCAGTGTGTGTATAACCCGTTAGGTAGACAAAGTTATTAATATGGTATGAAAGATACTCGATGTTTAGTGTTAAATGAGAGCTCATTTTATTTCCAAGATGTTGACGTGAATGAAAAGTTGATATTATGTATGATGCTTGCATTACAACACTTATTGAACAGATTAACAAACTCTTGCAAAAAGTTGCCTCCAGGTGACAGAAAGACATGATGCAAAGGTATGCATAAATGGGCAACCATATAGGGCGGAGCCCCGCCTTGCAACCCAAATGATTGGAGCACAACTTTATGGGACGGACTTCGTCGGCCCGGTTAAAATCAAAATGTTCCTAACAAACTTTGCCTTTCGCCTTTCGCCTTGTCACCGGCGCTCCCGGCTTGACCAACTACGCGATTGTGCCATCCAGAACTCTACAGAACCAGCTAAAGCTTCGTGAAACTTTCAAAGTCTTTGCGCCCCGCAACTCCGACTTTCAAAGAACTTCCAGCTCATCACGCTCGGTAACCAAGCAACGAACTGAAGCTTGAACTGACCGAACTGCGTAAAATACCGAACAGCGGAAGCAGCTTGAAACACCCTGACAGCGTGAACAGCGTGAAACGCTCGCAACGAGAGAAACATTTCGCCAGCGCTCACCTGAGCTCCGAGAGCATCATCCGTGTAACTAAGCAACCAACCGACGCTTCATCCAACCTCGCCAACTGTCCAATCACCACCGAAGGCTTCCCAAAGACGTCATCCAGAGAACCAAGCAACCAATCAGTAGTGGCGTGATTCCCTCCGCTAAGACGAGCCCACCGAGGAAAACCCGAACGCAAGTAAAACAAGGTCTCCTTAATCTCTTGATGAACTGGTGCTAAATTTCCTTAAGCAGCTAAAAGATAAATCTCTGCTTTTGTGGTTTTCTCAGGTTGCAATTTAAGAACTAGTAGCAGATACTAGAAATTTTGGGATTCCCTTCAAACTCCATAAACTCTCATTCCTTGAACCGTATGCATGTGTGTGTGAGTGTGTGTATGTGTGTGTAATTGTTAGTAGTTTAGTTCAGGTGTCTTAGAGTAGTTAAATAAATTCTTGTTTCATTGGAAATAACATTGTCTTGTTTCTTGTGTTCAGAAAGTTACTGTCTGTGCCGAGATTTTGCTACCTAGCTCATAGCAACCTAATATTGTTTATATTATAATCCGATGGCCACGGAAATAATATAAACATCCAGAATTGGTAAGATATACTAAGTTAAACTTTTCGCTGGACGAACAGTTAATAAAGTGTAACCTATTAATTCTGAATCAATTAATCAAGTCGATTCCGAATAATTTGGATTCGATTCCCAATTGAATCAATTAAATGTGATCTAATTACCCTGAAAACCCTACAATAGTTACAATTTTAAATCTGAAAAATCTTTAATAAAGTCCGCATGGTGCCCTGGTGGCCTGTATAAAGTAGCCAGTACAAATTTCACAAGGGATTTATCATTAACACTTGTTTCTCTGGATAATGTTTTATGAAGCACCATTACTTTAAATGAGTTATACTTGAAACCTGACTGCTGAGAAATGCTGAAAATATTGCTAGAAATTGTAGCAACACCTCCCCTTTACCTTTTAGACATGACTTATATTTATAACAGGAATCTTTAGGGGTAGATTTGTTTAAAATAATGTAATCATCTGGTTTTAGCCAGCTTCCTGTCAAACAGAGCACATCTAGGTTATGATCAGTGATCATATCATTTACAAAAAGTGCTTTTGTAGGAAGGGACCTGATATTCAATAAGCCAAGCTTTATTATTTGTTTCTCTGTATTACATCTGTTTTTATTTGTTGAACATCAATTAAATTGTTACTCTTAAATTGGTTTGGATGTTTTTTGTATTTTGTAGTTCTGGGAACAGACACAGTCACTATAGTATGATATTTAGGTGAAAGAGTCTCTGTGTGCTGAGAATTAACTGATTTCTGTGACTTGAGGCGGCCAGCAGACAGTCGGTTTAGCCAGTCTGTCTGCTTCCTGACCTGGGCCCCAGTTAGTCAAGTGCAAACTCTAAGACTATGTGCCATATTTCTAGAGAGAAGAGCAGCACCACCCCTGGAGGGATGAAGACCATCTCTTTTTAACAGGTCAGGTCTTCCCAAAAAACTCATCCAATTATCTATGAAACCTATGTTATTCTGCGGGCACCACTTAGACATCCAGTCACTGAGTGACAACAGTCTGTTATGTATCTTGTCACCACGGTAAGTAGGGAGGAGACTAGAGCATATTACCATGTCTGACATCGTACTTGCAAGTTCATACACCTCTTTAACATTATCGAACATCATTAGTGCCAATGTGAATAGCAATTACTGAATTTACTTTTAGCATTAGCCATCACTTTCAAATTTGCAAAGATGTGAGGTGCTCTGGCTCCTGGTAAACATTGGACTATGGTGGCTGGTGTCTCTATCCATACAATAGAATCACCAATAACTAGAGCACTTTCATCAGGTTTCTCAGTGGGTGCATCACTGAGTGGGGAGAACCTGTTTGATGTTCTGATCGAAACTGAAGAGCGGTGTTTTGACCCGTGACTATGCCTCCTCCCCAGGGTGGAGGCATATGGAGTTTTTCACAGTTGAAAAGGTTTTCTTCCCCTCTAGTTGACAACGCACAATAATGTTCCTGCCTTTGACAGAAATAAACTAAATATAATGATTGTATTTCCAGCTACAGAACGCGTACTTTCCTCTCTCCATGCTGACTTTGTTTTCCTTGGTAGTATCCACCTCACAGGCGCTTACCAGTCAAAGTAGGTCCCAGGTAGAGGATGTTGTGTGTGCTAGCCAACACCCTTTTTACAATCTAGATGATAAAACACGTTATGTCTGCAATGATGTAACACAGCGGTAACGCATGCTTGCAACTATACTCTAATTTCTAATTATAACTTTTTAAATTATAACACGTTAAATTACTCCTTTACTAAAACAATAATCGATGTTCTTTAAATACTTGGAGGTAAATATCAGCTGAAAAGATGAAACTTTTTACACTTTCATCTTTTCACACTTTATTTATTCATTGTACTTTTGTCGTTGTCTCATCTTTTTTTGTCGTTGTCTTATCACACAGTGAGATAAAATGACCCCATTTTAACAAATGTAGATTTAACCAATAGGGCCAAACGTTACATATGGTGGCCCGTATGGGGAACGTAAAAAGATTGTAAAAGCTGTGTTGAGAAGAGTGTTTTAAGATGACGACAAATCACATTAAAGCTGCTTCTTTTAATACATCTACTGGTTTTAATGATGAACGGGTTTCACATTGCTGTGAGTGTGTACAGCCTCACGCTGAGGTGGTTGCTCTTAAAAACATTGTTTTAAAACTGGAGAAGGATTTTAAAGACTCTGTTGAAAGTAATCTGTGAAGTGTATTTTAGAGGCGCTGTGGATTTTAAATTTGACAAAATGGAGGAGTCTATCAAGGATGCCGTGGCGACACTAGAGAGAGATGTCTTCGACTGTTTTAAGAGGAGAGACAAGAAATGGGTGAAACAGCTCAGTTTGGTTCAAATAGTATCTGTGCAATCAAGCCGACAATATCGCTGGAAATTAAGTGTCCCCAACTAAGCAAGCCAGAAGCGACAGCGCCAAGGAACCAAAACTCCGTTAGCGACAGAAATGGAGAAAAAATAAAAATAAAAAACTTGGGAGAAACCAAGCTCAGTCAGGGGGCCAGTTCTCCTCTGGCCAGATGAACCAGCAGTTTGTTCCATGCTGCAGCAAAGTCAGATTGTGCAGAGAACTCATCTGGTTCCCGTGGTCTTGTGCCATCTAGGTGACAAGGTTCTCACTGGGGATCTGTCTCTGAGGCTCATCTAGTTGACGTGGTCTGACATTCAGGGCTGTAGAGGTTGTCTGTAGGTTCTGATCCATCATCTGGACTGCATACAGACTGTAACAGGGTGACTGCAGTGACCATCTGATCTAGATACAGACTGGATCTGGGTGGCTACGGTGACCTCAAAATAAGAAAGAACCAGCCTAATATTAGCGTAGATGCCATTCTTCTTACAATGTAACAAGTACATCAGGTGTAATGGGAAGTGTTCCTGGTTCCGTTTTACCTAATTAATGCAGCCTAACAATCTTTTAAAGGATTTGAATAATAGAATTGTGTTAGTGTGTTATGTGTCAGCCAGGTTAAAGAGATGAGTCTTTATTCTACATTTAAACTGACAGAGTGTGTCTGCCTCCCAAACAATGTTAGGTATATTGTTCCAGAGTTTGGGTGCTAAATGGGAAAACAATCTGCCAGAGTTTTGAGAACGCACTGGACATGAAGGACTATAATGTAATAAGAGCTTACTCAAGTACTAAGTACTATGACTTTTGCCTCAATGAACTCCTAATTTGCTGCTTATTAATAGTTAGTAAGATGTTGTTTAATTTAGCTATTGGCTAGGATTAGAGATGTAGAATATGTTCATGCAGAATATGTGCTTTATACATATTTATAAACAGCTAATATGTTAATAGGCATGCTAATAAGCAACTTGTTAATAGTATTGCCTATTGAATAAGTCACACTGACACTTTAGGAATGTTTACAGACAGTGAGGGAAATTAATGGGATGTAAAAAATAATGTACAGTTCAAGATGTTTTATTGAACAATGGAAATTGGTAATGAAAGAGCTGGGTGAGATATGAGGAAGTTTCCAACAGGCCTCCAACAGGCACTGGGTTGACTTAAATTAAACTTGGCTATACCAAACTGTTACTGAAATAAATACACTAAATAAAGACATAAAAAACAAAAAACTTATCTAAAAAACAACACTATAGGTTATTTGTGCATCCACCTTATTATGACATATATATTTATGTTTTAAAGTTAAGAGCCCTCTAGTCGGCATAAAAATAATGACAGTGTTGTGTTGCGTCTGTCATCAGAAAAATGTATGACTGTCATAACCAATCAAAATACATGTTCATTTAAATGCAATGTGTGGACTTTTTACACTGTACGTAGGTAAAAGGGCATTAATATGAAAATGTTCGATTAATGATGAGGGCACAAATTTAGTAAACAACCTATACGGGTATTTCAGTTGGAGGACATGTTGCTGCTCAGTTCAGTTCAAATAGTATCTGTGCAATCAAGTTGACGATATTGCCAGAAATAAAATGACCCCAACTAAGCAAGCTAGAGGCAACAGTAGCAAGGAACCAAAACTCCATCAGGCCAGGGTTCTCAGGGTTCTCCTCTGGCCAGATGAAACCGCCAACTTAATTCTGCAACAAAGTCAGATTGTGCAAAGGACTCATCTGGTTTCTGTGGTCTTGTGCCAATGGTCATCTAGGTGACAAGGTCTTCACTGGAGATCTGTCTCTGGGGCTTATCTAGTTGTCATGGCTAACATTCAGGGCTGGAGAGGTCATCTCTAGGTGCTGATCCACCATCTAGACTGGATACGGACTGGATCCGAGACCTGGGTGGCTATGGTGACGTCAGAATAAGAATGAAACTTTTTTAGCATAGATGCCAGTCTTCTTATGATGTATCAAGTACATTGAGTGTTATGGAAAGTGTTCCCGGTTCCGGTTGACCTAATTAATGCAGCCTAACAATCCTTTAGTGGATCTGAATAATAGAAATGTGTTAATGTGTTATGTGTAAACCAGGTTAAGAGGGTATTTAATCTAGGTTTAAACTGACAGAGTGTGTCTGCCTCCTGAACAATGCTAGGCTAATTTAGTAATGGAATACATTCCATAATTTGAAATTATTTAGTAATTTGATTTTGTAACATTCTCTTTTTAAATACGAACCACTAACCCTCATTAGTGTCCAGCAAGTGTCTAGTGGGTATCTGATTACTTAGTCTCCTCTCGTTTGTGGCTCTCTCAGGGAGGGGACATCTGGTTAAGTCAGGGTATTGATAATGGTGGTGATGCCTGGCTGCATGTCTTATTAATCACTCCTGGCTGAAGAGTGACCTTTTACTGCAGTACGTGTATGCTCCTAGATGTGTCCCATAGCCTACTGGGACACCCGTAGACATCCTTTACCTCCTGTTCATCTCATGTCAGCTTCATTCAGCAACAGTTACTACAATGATCACTGATCAGAAACGTTATGTCTGGTGATATTTGTGTGTCTAAATGTCTTTTGATTGAAGTCCATAAAGGGCTTTGGGTGGTGGGGGTATTTTTGTTTTTCATGAGTGATTGACATGCTAGTAACTTCTCAAAAGGCAGTGTGATCTCAAATTCATGGTTTTTAATGGTTATTAAGGAATTTGTTTGGTCACATTTTTTAAGGTCCAATTATTGCTATTAACAAACCATTAACTATGACTTCTGCTTCAACAATATACCTATTTCCTGCTTTCTAGTAGTTAGTAGTCAGCTTGTTTGACTAGTTCAAATATTTTTCTATCCTGCCAAAATTTTGACTGACCCCACCTCAAAAAAAGTTGTATATTTTATTTTTATTGCTAGTGATGTATTTTTACATTTAATTCCATGACTGATGCAAATTCATAAGCATTTTTGTCAGCATGCTATGTTGGCATGCTATCCAACAAACATTTCTGATTGGTTCATTTAAAAAAATAATAATAAATAAAAAATTAAATATTAGGCATATTATTTGCTTAATCACCAAACATAATATTTAGTGCCAGCACAGCACTGCTCTGACAGGGCAAGCGACAGTTCCTTGGATCTTGTGAACAAGCTTCCAAACTAAACTTGTTGCTTCGGAAATCACCTGTGTCTAGGAAACTTTGTACTGGTCAAACCTATCCTGCTCCATCACCAGGCTCTTGGCTGGCATTTGGAGAACAGATTGCATGGGGATTTTTGACAGGACGCCACCGTGGCAATACAGCTCTAGCAATTAACCTTGATGTCACTGTAATTACTAAGTCACTTTAGTCAAATGAATTAATTTCCCAAAAGGATGTTGAAACCAATTTATCTCCTCTTCTCCTAAAGCAAGCCAATATGGAGGCTGGTAATTGGAGAGAGGAAAAAGAAGGAGCGGTTTCCATATTCCTGTCTTTCACAGGATGTTTTCAGTAATCTGCCCCCAGTGTGTAGTGAAGAGTATGCAGAATACTTAATATGTGGTATAGACTAGAAGAATATACTTGAACATCTGAGTATTATCTATTAAACTCAACTATAAATGTATGCTAAGTGAGCTTTTGGTGTGGACTGAAGTCTTTTTGGCATCAAATATTGGTTGGTATGATGTTTTAAAGAATGACGACAAATGTGAATATATTCATCATTCTTACTAAAACACTCACATGCTTGGTCTGCAAACAGGCTGTCCTGTTCCACTTCAAATCTAGTATACCTTTCATATTAGCACCTTCAATGTGAAATGTTGTGGCCTCCCTCTTGCTTCCATTTAGGGGAAAACAGTGTATTTACTAGATGCTGTATCAACATTATATAGAGAAAAAAAACTGCACTGCAAAAATCTTTGGCAAATATCATTGAACATTTAATGGCAGCAAAAGTAAATTGCCTTAGTAAAGATAGATTTACGTTTCTTTTTTTTTAATTTCAGTTTTAGTTTTAATTTAATACAAAACAAATTGTTATTTAAATATTCAGTGTGTTAGCAGTTTAGATATTTAATGCTTAACTATTTATGAGAAAACACTAGCCAAGTTTAAATCTCAGTTGCAAAGTTGGAGCATGTCATAACACTGTGTTACACTGTGCCCTAATATTGCAATCTTATTCTATGACGTTAGCAAATTCACATTTATAAATAGGATAGTTCGGTCCTTGATTCTGATTAGTTGAGCTGTGTTTAAAGCCGTTGTAACTAATGGTTGGAGGGGAGTGGTTAAGGATACTCTGCCCAAGCTGTCAAACTGATGCCATCAGAGGAAGAATGCCATTCCAGAGCGGAAGCAAATTTTTAGATTTTGATTAAAGATTACCAAGACGAACATTATTTTTTTTTTAATTGTTCACCTCAAGACTAGCAATGTGTGCTAACAAAGTAAATAGAGTAAATGTTAAACTATAAGAGTACCCTATTGAGATATGATATGTGTGCGAGAGGAAATACTACTTTTTTAAAAATTTTATTATTTACTAGTAATTTTATTAGTTTTGATGCTGGTTTAAGCTGGTCCTTTGCTGGTTTATGCTGGTCCTTAGCTGGTTTATGCTGGTCCTTTGCTGGTTCATGCTGGTCCTTGACCAGCAACATGACCAGCAAAAACCAGCAAAGGACCAGCTTAAACCAGCTAAGGACCAGCATAAACGACAAAGGACCAGCTTAAACCAGCATCAAAACCTACCTAACCAGCATTCCAGCATCAAAACATACCTACCAGCATATGCTGGTTTTTTCACCAGGGCTGTATTTAAATTTAACCTATGTCAAACAGCGCCCTCCAGAGAGGAGGGAGAAGTAATCTTAGACTTGGCATAATGAAAGAGATCAAGAAACAATAGCTACAAAAATGTAATATAATACTTTTAATTTAAAATGGTGCCCACTTTCCAAAAATGTTTGAATCATTTCTGATCCAAACTCCAATGATTGTTCTGTTCTGAATGTCTCATCTCTACATGTGCCTCTGCAACCTTTATAATATGCACTGTCACTCCCAAACACAGCCATCATGCCAATGTGATCAACGACTGAGATCTTGGATATCAATTTATCCTGACAGGCCCTAAATGGAATTATGGAGGCTGCCACTGAAATATTATACTGACTTTATTAAAATGTATTAAGAGGGTGTCATGCAAGGCCTGGTAAATTAAAGTTTGCTTTGAGCTATTGACAATGATGAAGAAAAATGCTTCCAGAAAGCTATTATGGCTGGTGTGGTGGCAGTGACAGCTGTGGCGATAGCCAGGACTGTGTGGCAATCACACTGGACAGGTGGGAGGAAACAGGCTATGAAATACTGACAAAAGGATGTCATCAAAGGCCCTGTCAGCATGTTTGCACAGGCCTGCTTTCAGAGACAGTTGAAAATGGGTTGTGATAGTTTTCAGGAAAATGGGTCATAATCATTGTAGGTAGGCTACATATGAAAGAACTATTTAATTTTATAGCATGTTAATGTTGCAAGTGTAGCACGGATATGTTGTTACACCAGATTATTTATTTATTTATATTTATTTATTATATTTATGGTACTTTATTTTATTTTAATTATTTGTTATGGGGTATTTTATTTTGAAAGAAGATTGTGCGCACTTATGAAAGGTTATAATCACAGTATGCATGTCGGCTGACATCATACGTAATTGAGAGAAGGAAATCGCAGTGCAATCTAGGCTCGTCCTCTTTCCGGCGATGGCATTAGAGGAGAGAGGCATTGCAGAGCATCGCATCGCAGATAACTGTGCCTGTATGTTTACGTGTTTTTACTACTCAGGCACTATGATTAAATCACCCGTGACAAAACCAGCTTTGTGTGGAAAATCCTTTATTAAAATAAAAATCAACACAACGCAGAAGAACAACCGTTACAAAACTGGTGCCGTGACCCATCGACTGATTGATTTCTGTCGACCGCCGGGATTGCTGATGTGGAGTTTGACTGGCGCTGAGGGGAGCTGGAGGCGAGGCAAGACGAGACGGCACTTCGGGCTTCTGTTCCTGTTCTACGATGGTGGTTGGAGCTCGGGCCGTTGGAGTCGTGCATAGGAGGAGACGGTTGCTGAACTGAGATTCCAACATTAAAGACGCTGGAGGGCGACAGATGTGCAGACTGTTGGACTGGTCAGTTGTTGCTAAGCTGGATCAGACGAGCAGCGTGCTGGATCATTGAGGAGTGTCGCCAATTAACTGAATAAACTGTGGATGAAGGTATTTCACATCATCAGTTGACTGGATTTTCAACCAAAGAACAGTAATACCATAGTGAACTGATTCTTATGAGGTTTATGGACAATTGAACATTTTTCAAGAGTTATAACACAGGTTAATTGTCATTGAATTCATTTGTTTTGTTAACATTTTTGAGTTTTGATAAAAGTGTAATCTGACACCTGAGGGGAATGGCTGCTAAACGAAGTGATTTGGGGTGGGACAACACATTTACAGCCGGTAGAGGGCAGGGCAATCTGATGAACACGCCTGATGACACAAGGCTGTTTGGGGACCCTGAGTATTGTAGTACAGGCCGGGGTAGAACAGTTGGCGTTTCTGCCTATGACCGTAATGAAATGTGTGGTAGTCCATTACCTAGAGCCAGTAATTTTGAGTACACTCCTCAGGAGTCAGAAATGTCGGGTCAGATGAGTTACCTCATAAAACAAATTGGAAGTGAGATTGGTCAGTCAATCAGAGAAAGTATGATGAGAACCGATTTTCCAAACTATCCATCTGCTAAGAAGTCTCAAGAAGGTGTCAGTGGTCATGTGACTGATCAATCAAATACTACTGTCATTGATGCATCGAAAATAAATTTGATCCTGAAAACTGAGGTGGCAGCAGCGCCACACTTTAGAGGGGATGGGTTAGATCAATACTCAATCATGGAATGGGAAGACATTATGAGGGTATATCTGAACAAACTGGATGTGACCGATTCTGACATGGTTAATGAGATAATGAACAGAGTAATGGGGCGGGCCAGAGATGTAATGAAAGTGTGGCTGCGCAATGGTACAACAACTCCTACTGTTGACTCTGTCTTTTCTGTTTTGAAGCAGCACT
Organism: Labeo catla; assembly: GCA_012976165.1. Classification (NCBI taxonomy): domain Eukaryota; kingdom Metazoa; phylum Chordata; class Actinopteri; order Cypriniformes; family Cyprinidae; genus Labeo; species Labeo catla. Next base: position 217,680 of record VONZ01000466.1, read on the forward strand.
TCGGGGACCAGACCAGTTTAGGTATCCCGTTGGCTGACTTCTATTCTGTGAACAGGGTGCAGGCGTGAATGACGAGAATGCACTAGACAAAGTCTTAACCTTGCTGGAGAAAGCGTTAGTGTGCAACACTCAATCTGTGCGGGGCCCCTGGCCTAAACAAACAGGGAATAAGATTCGGGAATGCAGAGTGTGTCGAAGCAGTGAGCACAGCATGACTGCTCATTGTAAAATGTATAACTTGTGTGTCAAGTGTTTTGCAGCTGGACATGTGAGCTACAACTGTGATAGAACTACATCCAGGGTGGGCTCCGGTCGGCAAAGTGAAGTCACACCACAGGGAAACTAGACAGCTCCCTTCGGGCAGAGGACGGGGTGGGGCTGTGTAGTAATTCCTCTGGTGAGACTGATATCGAGTCTCTTTATTCCTTCTTCTGTGAAAGTATTGGCAAAATGAAAACCGTAATTTTTCAGAACAGCATGCAAGTTAATCAGAGTAGCAGTTTGTTTTATGCAAGTGTGTTATTACAGGACGAAGTTGAACTTCAGGGTATGTTGGACAGTGGCTCCATGGCGACTACTCTGAGTGCTGATGTAGTTCCACAACTCAGAGACGCTGGGATACTGGACCAGAATAGCCTGAGTTCTTCAGATATTGTCTTGGTAGGTTGCGGTGGAAAACAAACTAGTCCTGATGGTGTATGCAATCTGAAGCTTGAAGTCTATGGGGTTAGTTTCAGTGTCCCTGTTCTGATTGTGAGTGGTCAAAAGGACCCAATCATTCTCAGAACTAATGTCCTGAAACCTCTAATAAGTCAGATGAAATGAACAGATCAATTTTAGAAGGTGGTGAATAGACCTGATTCAGCGGTACAGTCCGACAATAGCCACTTTTTACGCATGTTTTCATGTGTAGAGAGTTGGAGGGGTGATTCAATTTCTGACAAGGTGGGTACGCTGAGACTGAGGTCATCTGTGACACTGCAGCCTATGAGCGAACACCTTGTCTGGGGTCGTTTGCCTCTGGGGTCACTACTGTCGGCAGGGAGCACAGTAGTCATCGAACCAAGTACTTTGCGTTGTGTGCATCGGAACATGCTGGTTGGGAGGGTTGTGTCACCTTTGTGGGGCGATGGCTGGCTTCCAGTAAAGATGATCAACCCGACCAATGCAGAAATTGTGCTGAGGAAAAATGCAAAGGTGGTTGATGTGTATCCTTGTGTTGCTTTGGAGGATCTCGCTCAAAGCACAGACGTGATGGTTAGCCAAAATTCAGGTGCAGTGCGTTCTGACAGGTCATGTGGTAGTCTGATGACAAAAGGCTCTACATCTGCAGCAAGTTCAGTAGGTGACAAAAGGTTGCATGACCTGGGGCTGAGGGATCTGAATGTCAGGGATTGTGAAGTATCTTCCTTTTGGAAGAACAAGCTTGTTGACCTTGTTGAAAAATATGAAAGTGTGTTTTCTAGGCACAGTTTGGACTATGGCGAGGCGAAGGAGTTTTGTCATCGTATCAGAGTTACAGATGACAGGCCTTTTCGTCTCCCATATCGTCGTCTATCTCCCACACATTACTTGGAGTTGAAAGAGACTTTTGACGAAATGGAGGAAAAGGAAATCATAAGGAAGTCGAGCAGTGAGTTTACTTCGCCATTGGTCTTGGTGTGGAAGACGAATGGTGAGTTAAGGATATGCACTGATTTCCGATGGCTAAATGCACGCACAGTGACAGATGCTCACCCTCTTCCTCACGAAGCTGATGTGCTGGGGGCTTTGGGGGGGAACGCATACTTTAGTACTATGGATCTGACCTCCGGGTACTACAACATTCCGTTACACGAATGCTGAACTGCGTTCAGTTCACCCTTGGGGCTCCACAAATATAATCGTTTGCCTCAAGGATTGTGCAACAGTCCAGCCACATTCATGAGAATGATGTTGACTGTGTTTGGTGATCAGAACTTCTTGAGTCTTTTGTGCTATTTGGATGATTTGTTAGTTTTCGGAAAACTGAAGAGGAGAGTTTTGGATCTGGCTCGACTCTAAAAGATCACAATTTGAAACTGTCTCCTTCAAAATGTAGATTTTTGAGGAGGTCAGTAAAATTTTTGGGTCATATAGGAAAGGAAAGGAAAGGACGTGACATATCGTGTCTGAAGAAGGGGTCGCCAGTGATCCAGCAAAAATTGAAGCCATTGCGAGTATATCTGAGAAAGATTTGATGGAGGATGACTGCGTTACACCATCTGCGAGTAAAATCAGGTCCTTTTTAGGCATGGTGGTGTACTACCAGCATTTCATAGAGAATTGCTCTTCAGTGGCTAGACCCCTGTTTCAGCTTTTGACAGGACAGAAAAGACCTAGGATGGGGAGAGGAATGAAGCGATTGAAAGGAAGTCATACTCTCTCTTCAACAGACTGGACTGATGATTGCAGGGGAGCCCTGGGAAATTTGAAGACTGCCTCGGTGAGTCAGGTTTTGCTTGCTCACCCAGATTTTTCGAAGCCGTTTCTGTTGTCTGTGGATGCCTCTACTAGTGGGCTTGGTGCTGTCTTGTCGCAGGTTCAGAAGGGGAGTGCGGTGGTGAGGCCCATGGCGTATGCGTCAAAATCTTTAAATCATGCACAGTCAAAGTACCCAGCTCACAGACTTGAAGTGGGCTATTTGTGAAAAGTCACTGGCTCCGGGGACACAGGTTTACTGTGTGGACCGATAATAACCCACTTAAAGTACATCCTCACAAAACCCAAGCCGGATGCATGTGAACAGCGGTGGGTAGCGAAGTTGTCGCCTTATGATTTTGAGATTTAATACATTCCCGGACCGAAAAATGTAGTGGCAGACGCATTAAGCAGGCAGCCATTTGCGACTTTGAGAATTCTGCATAGATTGACTAGAACACCTTATGATATTTTGTTGCATGAGGCCAAGTCTGTTGCTGTTGAGCAGGTGCAGGACATGTTCCATCTTTCTTGTGAACGAAAGCTGTGTGATGGAAAAGCAGAGGATGGGCTCTCTGAGCATACAAATGGTGGTGGAAATGTGTATGTTGGGTCCACTTACTTTACTGGGGCAGTTTCTCATCAAGAATTGTCAGCTGTTTTTCGATCTCATCAGGACTGGGAGCATGGTGCAGCCATTAGAAGTATGGCATATGTGCAGCACTTAGAGAGCTTGGCAGATGTAGAGCAGAATGAACTTTGTAGTCTTACCCATGATGAATTGCTGGAAAAGGAGAATCAGGATCCTTTGATTGAAAGAGTAAAATTCTTTGTGGAGAGAGGAAGACGGCCCTCTCGCAGAGAAAAAGTGTATGAGTCTAAAATAACTTTCAAAATTTTGAGACAATGGGGTAAACTTGACTTGAGGTTGGGTATTCTTTACAGAATCTCTAAGAATTTAGTGTCTAAGAAAAAGTCTTACCAATTTGTGGTGCCAACAGGTCTTCGGAGGACTGTCCTGAAGGGGGTGCATGATAATGCTGGCCATCAGGGTCAGCATCGCACTCTCTGGTTGGCTAGACAATGGTTCTTTTGGGAGTCTATGGAGGGAGACATAAAGAAATACATTAACAAGTGTGAGAGGTGCATTTTGAGTAAACGTCCTGAGCCAGAGGCGAGGGCTCCACTCGTATTGATTCAGACAATTGCTCCACTAGAAATGGTGTGCCTTGACTTCTGGTCAGCGGAAGATGCTAACAATAAGTCGGTCGATGTGTTAGTGGTTACGGACCATTTCACTAAGTTTGCTTGCGCGTATGTGTGTCTGAACCAAACTGTGGAAGTGGTTGCGCGTCTTGTGGAACAAATTTTTCTGCATTTATGGGTTCCTGGGTCGCATACATTCCGATAGAGGTACAAACTTTAAGAGCTCTTTGATGGTTGAGCTATTGAGATTGTCTGGTGTGAGGAAATCACACACCACTCCATATCATCCCATGGGGAACGGACAAACGACGAGAGTTAACCATACCCTGGGTGATATGATTCGTTCGCTTCCTCCGAGATCCAAAGTTAAGTGGCCGCAGATGTTAAACACACTTACTTTCGTGTACAATTGTACAAGACATGAAACCACAAAAAATCAAATCAAGATGGTACATCGCAATCTGTTAATGCCTGTAAACTTCCTGCTGGTGCCCGCTTGGAATGAAGGCAGTGATAGCGCTGACAGTGTTGAGAATTCCACTGTCTGTAATTCCTGTGATGACGATAATCAGACTCAAAGTGAAGATCGAACTTCTCGTTGGGTGGCTGATCTTAATGCTGCCTCAGATGTGACGAGAAAAGAGTCTTTCGGTCTTGATCAGAGTGATGTAACTGGAGACACTGTTGCGGAATGTGACACTGAGATGGACGGAGTGTCCGTGTGTAAGAGAAATTCAGACAACTTACCCAGTCAAGTTCTGTCAGTATGTTCATTGGTGTCTGATGATTCCTCTGTATCAGCAGTTCTGAGTGATGAGTATGCTTCGAAAGGTGATGAGCCTGATAATCCAACTGTTACAGAAACTTCTATGACAGTGTCAAGTGTGCCAGATCAAAGAAGTGAAAGAGAATCAAATGGTCAAGAAGGTTTAAGGTCAAGATTTGGAAGGCTCATTAGGCCAGTTAACAGGCTTATACAGACAATATCTACACAAAGAGTATATGCAATTCATGAAATTTAAAGTGTTGAATGAAAACTAAGTGGTATAACAGTGTTTGAAGATTTTTTTTGTTTTGTTGTATTTGTTTATTACATGTTTTGTATGATGTACATTTATGGGTACAAGTGGTGAAGTCATGTATTGAACTATGTAAAAGGCATGGTTTTCTATGGGTAATTTGGGGATTAGCTACCCCTGGGTTACCTTAATCTCAGAAGAGATAGTTGAGAGCTGAACGGATCTAATGTAATCTCAGAACATGTGACATTATTGATTTGATAAGCTTTTGTACGTGATTCATAATCTGGTGTAAAACAGTGGGGGTGGATGTAGCAGGGATATGTTGTTACACCAGATTATTTTTACCTTGCCAAAATCAGCTCTGCAAAAATTATCTAATTCTGGTTGAGGCTGCTTTAAATGCAAATAAACTCTGCTCACCCCGCCCCTCTCTTCTCTCTGTAGAGAGACGAGTCTGTTTACTTTAGCCGCATTTAGCTGCTAAACCTGCTAACTATCACATTATTAGGAAAGGCGATTGCAAAGATTCATAAAAAAACGCTTATTCTCACTTCTGCTGTAAGTGAATCTTACAGATTATTCATTTTATTTATTTATGATACTTTATTTTATTTTAATTATTTGTTATGGGGTATTTTATTTTGAAAGAAGATTGTGCGCTCTTATCAAAGGTAATAATCACAGTATGCACGTCGACTGACGTCATACGTAATTGAGAGAAGGAAATCGCAGCTCAATCTAGGCTCGTCCTCTTTCTGGTGATGCCATTAGAGAAGAGAGGCAGTGCAGAGCATCGCATTGCAGATAACAGTGCCTGTATGTTTATGTGTTTTTACTACTCAGGCACTACGATTAAATCACCCGTGACAAAACCAGCTTTGTGTGGAAAATCCTTTATTAAACTAAAAATCAGCACAACGCAGAGGAACAACTGTTATACAAGAACATCAATCTACAAAAGTATCATAAATATATGGTAGTCCATATCATTTGCTACAGCTTTATGTCACAAAAACAAAGAAATTCTTAGTTTTACTAAAGCATTCACTAAACTGCTGTCAAAATAAAATTGACATACATTTTAAAGGGGTCATGAGATGATTTATGATTATTATTTTAATACATTCCCTGAGGTTTACTTACAATATTAATAAAGTTATAAATATAATAAATAAATATGTGGAACAATTATTATTTTCAACCCTCATTCTGAACTTCTCTCAGAAACTTCTCTCTGTTTTTAAGGTGTAGGTCCTTTAGGACTTCAGTCAGTAATCAGCCACTGTTATGATTGGCTAACGTCATTGCATAGAAAACAGTATCAACAACACCTCACTATTGCATGTTTTGAGTGTTTTGACAATATAATCAAAATAAAACTGTAATTTCTAGACAAAGCAATATGAAATCATTTACTTCAGTTGCAGCTGCAGTCAGATCAAGTTCCACTTCATCTCTCAACATGAACTCTTTGTAAACTCTCTAACACTGTGCCCTGTTTACAAAACAAAATGCTCTGCTCAATCCTCTGACATGATCTGGGATGCCATTAAATATAAATTAGAATATAAATCACTTGTTCCTGATGCTGGGATCCTTCTGATATCTATACAAAGATGCGAACGAGCTGTTTAAACCAAATAGGAGGTGGTACTTATACATCTGAGGTGGTCATTTTGAGTAGGACTGTTTATTTTTATTAATTAATTAATTAATTAATTTATTTTTTTAAATATACCTCCTGAACACATTGCAATGTGATATGTGTGGGGTATAATGTAGTGTTTGTTTTTAGCTGTTTTAATAGAGTGTATTAAAAGTCTCTCTCTCTCGCTCTCTGTTTTTTTCTTTGTTATACATGATGCATGATGTACCTACTAGTACCAGTAAATTATGCAAGCAGCTAACTCTAAACGTCTAACCCTCTAGCAAGTACACAAAAATTAATATTACTCAGTACTTATTTATGTATTTACACTGTAACAAGAACAACTTAAAGTGTAACATTTCACTGACTGGTTCACTGTGACTGCCTGTAGTGCATAAGGTTTGGAAATGTGAGACTGTGACATAATGGCATGATTTTTAATTAACTTATCAGTTAAACTGCTTAGGGGTGGGTGATATTATCAAAATCTTAAAACTTTTTATTTATATTCATCATTTAACAATGGCAGTGATACACATGATCAAATAATAATCAGGCTTGTCACTGCAAACAAAACAAAAGCCTTAATCCTTCAGATTCCTGCATAAATTAACAACTCCAACTACTAGGCTATAAGTATCCAGATACATAGTGTACACACAAATCAAGTAACACACTATTCTATGGCAAATTTCGGCCATTTGATTATTTAAACATCACTCAGCTCACTGTGCTAAAACAGTTACACCACTCTAAGGATGGGTCTGTTGGCTGATATGTTTTTACAGATTTGTAATTACAAAAAAGATCATGTTGAAATCATGCTTTCAAGTATAGGCATCTATTACCACGTCATTTAAAGGGGTCATCGGATGCCCATTTTCCACAAGTTGATATGACTCTTCAGGGTCTTAATGAAAAGTATATAATATACTTTGGTTAAAAATTCTCAATGGCTGTGTAAAACAACACCCTTTTTACCTTGCCAAAATCAGCTCTGCAAAAATCATCTAATTTTGGTCGAGGCTGCTTTAAATGCAAATGAGCTCTGCTCGCCCAGCCCCTCTCTTCTGTCTGTAGAGAGATGAGTCTGTTTACTTTAGCTGCATTTAGCCGCTAAACTTGCTAACTAGCACATTGTTAGGAAAGGCGATCGCAAAGATTCATAAAAAAACCCCTTATACTCACTTCTGCTGTAAGTGAAGCTGGATCACGAATGATTTGCGCAAACATATACAGATATATGTAGATTGGGAGGCGCATTCCCTTCACAAACAAACGTAATCTACTGCATATTCAGCGGCTCAGATGTTGGGATTAAATGACGACCACTATGTTCATTATTACATCCAGCAACACACCACCTCAATCGCTTAATCGGAGATATTCTTGTCTAACTTACATCCCTGCTCCGGCATCGGAACAAAGAAGGCGGACTGTTACAGCTGATCTGAGGTAAAATGCTCATGTTAATCAACTATCGTGGGAGCGGTAGTTTATCATTATAGGGTAGGTTTGTACATACACTGCCAACACACATTAATGTTCAAACAACATGTAAAAGTGAACTTAGCATCCAATAACCCCTTTAAAGGTGACATCATTAAAATCTAAATATTTCCATATTTAAGTGCCATAACTGGGTCCCCAGTGCATCTACCAACACAGACAACGTGAAAAAGAACAACCCAGTAACTTTGTTTTGGTAAACCTTTCTCTGCAAGCTTGTGAAAAAATGATCTCATTATAACTCCCCTTAATCTGCATGTTTCCACCCACAACACCATCATTCTGTTTGCAAGCGACAACAGTGTACCAGTTCTAACATCATGCCAAAAGTTCGAGTAAAGCATGCTAACTGTTCTGTCTTTGGCTGCACAGACAAGCACAGAACAATATTTAGAGTCCCAGCCTCAGAGTAAACAAGAGAGCAGTGGATTTATTGATTTTATTTACTGTATATTATGCTGCTGCCACACAGATCTAATGTAAACATGCAATTGCTTTTCCAGCTGTTTCCTTTCACAGACATAACCGACTGTTTTTGTAACTTATGTGTGTTTTTAACAAACTTGTGTGTGAAAGGGAACTTAGTTTAGTACTCGCATGCTGTGTGACAGCATGACTTTCTGTCAGTGTGCTTTGAACGTGTGTACTCAGAAAACCGTATATCATAAGTTTAAAGTAATATGGTTTAAAAGGGGTCATTGGATCCTAAGTTCACTTTTACATGCTGTTTGAACATTAATGTGTGTTGGGACTGTATGTACAAATCTACCCTGTAATGATAAAAATCCATGCAGTGGTTTTTAATTGATCTTTAAAAATAATATCCCCTTTTTTAAATCGAGTCATTCTCAGATGCCTGTCGTTGTTGCGTCACACCCACAGAGGCCGCTCCTACAATAGTTGATTGACATTACCATCTTACCTCAGATCAGCTGTAACAGTCCAGCCTCCATGTTTTGATGCCGGAGCAGGGATATATGTTAGACAAGAATTGAGCGATTGAGGTGTTGTGTTGCTGGATGTAATAATGAACGTAGTGGTCGTCATTTACACCCGACATCTGAGGTGATCTGAGCTGCGCCTCCCGATCTACATATAGCCGTTTATGTTTGCACGAATCATTCGTGATCCAGCTTCACTTACAGCAGAAGTGAGTATAAGGTTTTTTTTTTATAAATCTTTGCGATCGCCTTTCCTAATAATGTGCTAGTTAGCAAGTTTAGCGGCTAAATGCAGCTGAAGTAAACAGGCTCGTCAATCCACAGAGAGAAGAGAGGGGCGGGCCGGGGTGAGCAGAGCTCATTTGCATTTAAAGCAGCCTTGACCAGAATGGGATGATTTTTGCAGAGCTGATTTTGACAAGGTAAAAAGGGTGTTGTTTTACACTACCATTGAGAATTTTTAACCAAAGTATATTATAGACTTTTCGTTAAGACCCTAAAGAGTCATATCAGCTTGTGGAAAATGGGCATCCGATGACCCCTTTAAAACACATGATTTCAGTCGATAGACATGGTAATCAAAACCAAAACGTCTCGGTTACGTATGGTAACCCTCGTTCCCTGATGGAGGGAACGGAGAAGTTGTGTCGAGTAGTGTACGACACTAGGGGTCGCCCTTGAGAGCCCTCTGACAGTTTTGAGAAAGGCCAATGAAAATTGGGTGTGCAGATTTGCATAGCTGGCCACGCCCCGGACATCCGGGTATAAATAGGGCAGCGTGTGCATCTGCTCACTCGTTCTGATTCTGAGGAGCCGAGCGTCTCAGCTCACTCAGAGGCGGACCAGAGATGTGGCATGGGAGACACAACGTCTCCGTTCCCTCCATCAGGGAACGAGGGTTACCATACGTAACCGAGACGTTCCCTATCTGTCGTACACTCCGAGTTGTGTCGAGTAGTGTACGACACTAGGGGTCCCCGTAAAAACACGCCACATGTCTGACCGCGTCACGAGAGACAAGTGCAGAAGTAACAGGGCAACGTGTTAACGTAAGTGCAGCTCACCTCCTCTGTGACCATCCAACGTCCAAGGACTGACCTGTACAGCGGGGTCCTGCAGCCGGGCCTCCCTCAAGGGCGGCTGAGTGTCTTGAGATCGTTGGGAAAAATGCCTGCTCCCGAAGGAAAGACATTACGGAGTTCACGACCTGCCCGACAGGGGGGGTTAGAGTGACATAGTTAGACATGGGACCTGAGGTGGGTCTCACACCCGGGAAGACAGCCAGACTCAGATCCTAGAGAACCTGTTTTCAGGGGAAAACACCGCACCACAAGAGTTATAGGTGGAAATACACATATGGGGCCACATAAGGGGCCACTACATATGGGGCACAATCCAATCAAAATAAGGGTATTCATACCTTGTGAAGGGATTCCATAGCGAGTTTCTCCGCTAAACTCCGCCATGTGCAGAAGTGCCAAAGATGGAGATGGTGTCCAGGGTTCGCATCAGGAAACCTACTGAAACTCAGAAGCGTAATCACCATTAGGGGAAGCGCTTTATGCAAGCTCTACACCAACCAGTGTGCTGAGTCAAGAGTTAGCAATCAAGACTCTAGCTGACACTGGTTCCGTGCGCAAATTATAAAATCTGGCAAATGTGTTAGGTGTAGCCCAACCCGCAGCTCTACAGATGTCTGTTAATGAGGCCCCATTTGCCAGGGCTGCTGAGGCAGCGATGCCCCTGGTTGAGTGGGCTCTTACCTCCAGAGGGCAGGGTAGGCCTCCGGCCAGGTAAGCCATACGGATCACGTTTACCAGCCAATGGGAGATTCTCTGTTTGGAGACAGCTTTCCCCTTCTGCTGTCCTCCGTAACAAACAAAGAGCTGTTCCGAACGTCTGAAGGGCTGCGTTCGTTCCATGTAGATGCGCAGGGCACGGACTGGGCATAACAAGGTCAGGTTGGGGTCATCTTCCTGGGAAGAGAGAGCTTGCAAGGTCACTACCTGATCTCTGAAAGGAGTGGTGGGGACCTTGGGCACATATCCAGGCCGGGGTCTCAAGACAACGTGAGAATCCGCTGGTCCGAATTCCAGGCACGAACTGTTCACGGAGAGGGCTTGGAGGTCTCCCACTCTTTTGATGGAAGTGAGCGCAGTCAAAAGAGCCGTCTTGAAGGAGAGAGCATCGAGTTCGACTGACTGAAGGGGCTCGAATGGATCTTGTTGTAGACCTTGGAGAACCACAGCAAGATCCCAAGAGGGGATGAGATGCGACCGAGGAGGGTTCAGCCTCCGGGCTCCTCTAAGAAACCTGATTATCAAATCGTGTTTCCCCACCGATCTGCCCCCCACCAAGTCATGATTAGCTGATATAGCTGCGACATGAACCTTGAGTGTTGAGGCAGACAGGTGCCTGTCCAGGCCTTCTTGAAGGAAGGATAACACTGATTTGATGCCACAACTCCGTGGGTCCTTCCCGTGGGAAGAACACCAGTTCACAAAGATGCGCCATCTTAGGTCATACAGCCGTCTGGTAGAGGGGGCTCTTGCCTGTAGAAGTGTGTTTACCACTGAAGGTGAAAGGTCTCTGAAGTCCTCCTGGTCGCGTCCAGGGACCAAAGGTGGAGGTTCCAGAGATCGGGGCGCGGGTGCCAAATTGTGCCCTTCCCCTGAGAAAGGAGGTCCTTCCTCAGAGGAATGCGCCAGGGAGGGGCTGATGCCAGGAGCACCAGGTCCGAGAACCAGGTTCTGTTGGGCCAGAAGGGGGCCACCAAGAGAATCTGTTCCTTGTCCTCCCTGACTTTGCACAAGGTTTGTGCGATGAGGCTCACTGGGGGAAACGCATACTTGAGCCGGCCCCTCGGCCAACTGTGTGCCAGTGCGTCTATACCGAGGGGGGCCTCGGTTAGACCGTACCACAGCTGGCAGTGGGTGGATTCCGGTGAGGCAAAGAGGTCTACCTGTGCCTGGCCGAATCGATCCCAAATCAGTTGGACCGACTGGGGGTGGAGTCTCCACTCGCCTCCGAGCGAAACCTGTCGTGACAGGGAATCGGCCATACGATTGGCTTCGCCCGGAATGTGAGTGGCTCGTAGAGACTTGAGTCTGTGTTGACTCCAGAGCAGCAGGTGGCGGGCTAGTTGTGACATGCGAAAGGAGCGTACACCGCCCTGGTGGTTGATGTAGGCCACAGCCGCAGTGTTGTCGGACCTGACCAACACGTGCTTGCCCTGAATCATAGGTCGGAACCTCCTCAGGGCCAGGAGCACTGCCAACAACTCCAGACAATTTATGTGCCAAAACAGTCGGGGGCCTGTCCAGACCCCGGAAGCTGCCTGCCCGTTGCAGGTGGCACCCCAGCCTGTCTTGGAAGCATCTGTGGTGACAACGATGCGTCTGGACACCTGTTCCAGGGGAACTCCTGACCGTAGGAACATAATGTCTGTCCAAGGGCTGAGTGTCTGGCGACACGATGGTGTGATGTTCACTCGAAATGTGCCTTGATGGCACGCCCACCTGGGGACTCGAGTATGAAGCCAGTGCTGCAGCGGTCTCATGTGCATCAAACCCAGTGGCGTGACCGCGGCTGAGGATGCCATGTGCCCTAGGAGCCTCTGAGACCTGCAAAATCGCCATAGCGTGTAAGGCGGACGCAGCTTGCCCAGAGGCCGCATAAGCCTTCGCTACAAGCGCAGACGAAAACTTACAAGCCCTGGACGGGAGTCTCGGGCGGCCCCTCCAGGAGGCGGCGTTTTGCGGGCACAAGTGCATCGCAATCGCTCTCTCCACCTGGGGGACCTCCGTATACCCCCTCGCTGGACCGCCATCGAGGGTGGTGAGGGACGGGGAGATAGCGTGCCGTGAACGAGCCGACAGAGGGGCTTTCCACGACTTCGTTAACTCCTCATGCACTTCCGGGAAAAACGGGACCGGGGAGGAACGTGGCCTGGAGTCACGTCCACTGCCCAGGAACCAGTCATCCAGCCTTGAAGGCTCAGGGCTGGGCGGGGGAACCCACACAACCCCAATCTCCTTGGCTGCCCGTTTTAGTGCGGCGGCCATTTCGGCATCCGCCACAGACTGAGACTCTCCCGCCGGAGCGGTAAGTTCAGCCGTGACGTCAGCCTCTGACGGCTCTCCCTCCGATGCTACAGACCCAGCCTTTTCCTTAGCAAGAGCCCCGAACAAAAGATCCAGCCCATACTGAGACGAGCTTTCAAAATCGTCCTGAGACTCCATCGGTGGACACACAGGGTGAACGGTTTGCGAGGACGTACCCGGCAAAGCGTCGTTCAAACCCTGCCGCTCTTCGTCAACGCACATCGCTGCGGCCTCGTACCCGGAAGTAGAAGGACCGGAGCGGGAAGCAGTTGAATGGCGCCACGGCTTCTTCGAAAAGAACGCAGCTCGTGAGCGGAGCGTGCCCAAGGGCATGTCCTCGCAGTTCTGACAACCTCCCTCAGCGAACGCTGCTTCAGCATGCTCACGCCCCAAGCACTGAACACAGCGATCGTGCCGATCGTTAGGGGAAAGGTAGAATCCGCAACCAGTTGGACACGAACGGAAAGGCATAGTGAAACACACAATCTGCCCGTGGAGCTCTTTTAGAGAAAATTTGCTCAATTAGAGGAAAATCTTCTCCTGAAGATCGCCGTCGACGCACCCAGGGGAACTCTCACAACACGAGCCGTGTCAGAGAGGGAGAGACCGCTGTCTGTGCCGTAGATCCAACGACGAGAGAGGTGAATGTTGCCGCTTCTCACACAGAGACGCTGCATTCGGCTCCGAAGAACAGAACGAGTGAGCAGATGCACACGCTGCCCTATTTATACCCGGATGTCCGGGGCGTGGCCAGCTATGCAAATCTGCACACCCAATTTTTATTGGCCTTTCTCAAAACTGTCAGAGGTGTTTGGGCTCTCAAGGGCGACCCCTAGTGTCGTACACTACTCGACACAACTCGGAGTGTACGACAGATAGGGAACAGATGTTTTTTAAGCAGTTACGAGCTGTAATACCACAACTCCATTCTGGAAACGGGGCGGGGAGCAGCAGCTCATTTGCATTTAAAGAGACATGCACGAAAACAGCGTGTTTCTACTTACACTCAATATCGACATTTTCAAAATTCTATAATAAATGATCTTTGGGGTATTTTGAGCTGAAACTTCACAGACACATTCTGGGGACGCCTGTCATAAAAAGGGGCATAATATGTCTCCTTTAACATGTCTAGGGGGAACGTGCTTTAACTTACATTTTTACACATTATTGGCCAACATAACTGTTTCTTTTAATAACTCTTATATTCTGTACTAATATGTATGCATTAGGTTTAGGTTCAGAGGTAGTAAAAAAAGACTACTGCAGTGCTAATTATAGACTTGTTACTGCATGAAACACTGTGCGACACTTATCTAAGAGTTTAAGTTTAACTGCAAAAAAAAAAACTGATAATGGTAAAATCAGAGGATTTACCACAACTCTGTGCTGCAACACTGCAAACATAATGATGAAACCTTGTAAAACCTTGTGCTACTCAGAAGTGAAGAAAAATGGCATAGGTGTGGATCTACACAACCACATTCTCTCTCTCTCTCTCTCTCTCTCTCAATTCAATTAAAATGAGCTTTATTGGCATGACTGTGTAACATACAACAGTTGCCGAAGCAATAAATATATAGCGTACAAACATACATATAGTAAATATAATAATAATAAAAATAAATAAATAAATAAACACATATAAATGGGAGGAAAATAAACACATATACATGTCCATCTTATCACAGTGGAAGAAACAAACAAACTAAAAACACATTAGTAGGTAAATAAATAAATAAATGACAAAGCAAATGAGTACAGAGAGCAATTGTAAATGGGGAAAAAAAGTAGTTCAGCCTTTGTCCCTCATTTGATGGCAGGAGGACACATACTGTGCTGTCAGGTGGACGCACTTTTCTTTCTCTCCCAAAATATACGACAGTTTGTCCATATTGATCGCTTGCTGGAATTCAGGTGAAACTAAAGCTATATGAGTGAAATAGTTGTTCTAATGCTTTTAGATTTACTGCATTCTGTGAGGAAGCGCAGCTCGTCCTCTATGGCTCCGTTAGTGCAGTGTGAGCACAGTCTGAGCTCTCTTTATCTCGTCCCATCTCTACACTCAAACTGTGCTCACTTATACAACAATTCATCAGCAGCTTTCTCTGACGATAGTCTTTAATACTGCTCAGATATGGTGCCAATTTATAATCAGACTTTATTTTGTGAAAATATGTTAATTTCTTTAATTGTGATACTTTCTGCTTCTTTAATTTTTGAAAACTTAAACCGCAGTGTTGAATTGAGTTGATGTTTTTAAATAGGTCAAGTGGTCACTCTCTCAGTGTTTTATCCTGTAAGTAAAACCACTGTGATGGTCTGTGGGCATGTCTGATAGGTGGAACCAGAACTTTCCTGCTCTCTTTTGTATTTCAGATAGCAGAGGGAATCTGCCCAGTTCTGCCCAGCAGCTGAGACTTGGGGTATTTCTATGAATTCCCAACTTTAGGGCCCCAGATTTCACAGGCATAGAGATAAATGGGTTTGATGGTGCTATCAAAGATTTTTAGCCACAGTTTAATGGGTGGGTTAAATCTAAACAGTGGTTTTCTTATACTGTACAAAAACCCTGCGTGCCTTATCAGTCAGATCTTTTATTGCGGTATTGAACTGTCCAGAGGCTGAGATTGTCAGACCCAAATAATTGTAACACGTGACATGATTAAGAATTGTTCCCCTAATTGTAAACTCATATTTTTTTTGTCAGCAAGATGAGGCTTTTTTTTTCATAATTTTAGACTCCATGTTTATTGGAAAGGCCCAATCTTTACTGTACTTTTCCAAAATGGAGAAGCTTTGGTGCAGTCTCTCTTCATGAGGCGACAGCAACAGAAGGTCATCGGCATACAGGAGGCATTTGATTTCTCTGCCCTCGAGGGTCAGAGCAGGGCAAGAGGACTTATCAAGTGCTGATGCCAGCTCGTTAATATAGATATTAAATAGAGTCGGGCTGACGCTGCAGCCTTGACAGACTCCTTTTGTCTGACTGAAATAATCAGTCTGTTTGTCATTGATTTTAACACCGCATTTGGGTCACACAATATTTTAAGGTCCAATTCTCACTATTAACTAACTAATAACTATGACTTTTGCTGCAATAACATCCTAATTTGCTGCTTACCCACAGTTAGTTGTTAAAATTTAGGTATGTGGTCGGAAAAAGGGATCTAAAAATATAGTCACGCAGAATAAAGCTTTATAGTACTTATAAAGCATAAATATGTGCTTTATAAGTACTAATAAACAGCCAATATGCTAATAACATGCATGCTAGTTAGTAGTGAGAATTGGTCCTTAAAATAAAGTATTACTAGCATTTGTTTCCATTGTATATGTCCTTTATGATGTCATATGCCCTTCCTCCTATTCCACTTTGGATACGTTTTAGGAAAAGTACATTGTGCCATACTGAATCAAAGGGCTTTTTGAAATCAATGAAGCAGCCAAATAATTTTCCTTGTTTTGTCTGTTGAACATATTTTTGTATGAGTGTGTGTAAATATGACCTGATGTTCTCTGTTTAGGCATAAGTCCAATTTGACAGTTGTTTAGAATCTTTTGTTTTTGAGTGAACTGAACTAATCTGTCATTAATAATAGAGCAGAATAGTTTTCCGAGGTTACTACTCACTGTGATGCCCCTATAATTGTTTGGGTCATTCTTCTCACCTTGTTTAAAAATCGGAGTTATCAGTTTTTCTTTCCACATCTGTCCACAAAGTGTCCTGATTTTAATAAGAGAATGAATAATTTCAGAATAGCATCTTTCAATTTGGAGCTTCTGTGTTTTAGCATCTAATTAGATATTCCATCCAAGCCACAGGATTTTTTATTTTTTAGAGATTCCATCTTTCCTGTTAGTTTATTTAATGATATGGGCTTGTCTAAATGGTTTAGCTGTTCTTTTGTAGTGAATTCTAGGTTATATAATTGGGAGGTCAGATGTTTTTGGTTAAGGGTTGGTTCGTTTTGTGAATAGAGTTTTCCGAAATGTTCAGTCCAGATGTTTGGGTCATGGATGGGAATGTGTATGGTTTCCTTTGATTTATCTAAATTATTTCATAATTCCCCAAAATTATTTTGATCGACTGCCTCCTCAATCTTGAGTTTCATTTTCATGTGATCAGCTTTTTTCTGTATTAGCAGTGATTTGTATATTTTATTTCTCTCTCTCTCTCTCTCTCTCTCTCTCTCTCTCTCTCTCTCACACACACACACACACACACACACACACACACACAAACACAGAGACAAGTTCAATACAGTTCATGAGCCAGATGTAGGTAAGTACTGTATGACTAATGGACAACACCAGAGTCAGGTAAATCAGACCTGAGAAACTCAGCACTTTATGTTCCTGAGTCTTAAGTACTACACCTTCACTCATGTAGTCCAATTACTGTACAATCATCCAGTAAGCAAGTGAGTGTAATACGTGGATACTTAGTCAGCCGTTTTTACTGGAGGTTTGTTGATCAACCTAAAAGGAAACATGTCCTGTTGATGTGTTACTTCTGTGTTTGTCATTTGCATATGAATACACAAGTGATGTGAAGCCAACATTAACAAGTTTTGTGATCCAAACTGGTTCATGGAGACTGGAGCTCACAATAGAAAATGCATGGATGGAGAAATTCTGAAAAGTGTGAATGGGATGAGAGACTGATGTGGAAGAGGAAATAAGAGAGAAGATATCATATCTCGACTGAAATGGGGAGCATATTAAAACAGTTCTCATACAAAGTTAAATGTTTAGTAAGTTTAGGCATAGTAAAGAAATGTAACAATTTATTTTATGGTGTTTTCATTGTAAATCTAACTTAAATCTAACCCTATAGTAAGGACACATAAATTAATATTATTCAATACTCATTTGTGTAATTACACCGTATCAATAAAACCATAAATAAAGTGTAACTGATTCAAACACTAAAAATGCACGGTCTGTCATCCATGGACTAGATATTGCATTATTGTTCCATGATGAAGACATTATTAAACATAATATTTTTTTTACTTTTATTACACTTATTAGTAGTATTATTTAAAGTTAACATACAATTTTATATTACATTATAAGAATTTTACACAGTTTTAACTCATTCTCACTCCCAAAGCTTTTAAAGAAGTCCACTTCCAGAACAACAATTCACAAATAATTTACTCACCCCCTCGTCATCCAAGATGTTCATGTCTTTCTGTCTTCAGTCATAAAAAAAATATGGTTTTTGAGGAAAGCATTTCAGGATTTTTCTTCATATAATGGACTTGACTGGTGCCCCGATTTTGAAATTCCAAAATGTAGTTTAAATGAAGCTTCAAAGGGCTCTAAACGATCCCAGCAGAGGAAGAAGGGTTTTATCTAGTGAAAAGATTGGTCATTTTTTTTTGGAAAATAAAAATTTGTATACTTTTTAAGCACAAAAGCTTGTATAGCACAGGTTCTGGGATGCACGTTCACATACTATTGAATCATGTTGAAAGGCCATGCAAACGTAGGCGGAACTACAGAACCAGTGTTTACAAAGCGAACGCGCAAAGACTAAGAAAGTGCAAGTAAGTCAAACACTGTTTACAAACAAAAAGGTACAATGATGTTGGACAATCCTGAAGTTGTAGGAGAAAATAAGATGGAGTTTTTCGCCAGTTTTCTGCCTTTTAATTAATTTAGTTAATTTTGTTAATTTTAGCAAAATATAATTAAAATGTTACGTGTTACTTCCCTAACACATCTACTGCTTACACAAATGTTGATTACACTACAAACAAGACAAAACTATAATGCTATAAGAAACAGAAAAGATTCATTCATTGTTTACCTAGGTCTTTAGTCTGTGATTAGCTCACCTCACCCTGTTATCTGACAAGTTTTCGAGTTTGAGTCGTTTGTTCATCACGTGACAGCCCCATAAGCTCAACCAATGCAGTGTGAGCCAGAAAAAGAATTGATTAGTTCATCTCTCGAGTCTTCGGGTTCGAGTCGTTCGTTCATCACGTGACAGCCCCATAAGATGAACGAACGACTCGAAAAACCCGAAGACTCGAAACAGGTGAACTAATTTCAGTACACGACCTAATTTGCGCATGCACGACTGAACAAATCACTCCCCAAGACAACTCGTTCTTCCCGAGTCACATTAAAGATTCATTCAAAATGACCATCACTAATTCGTAGCATCATGAATACGCATCCCAGAGCCTGTGCTACACAAGCTTTTGTGCTTAAAAAGTAAACACATACAATTTTTATTTTTCAAAAAAAAAATGCTTGGTCGTTTCACTAGATAAGACCCTTCTTCCTCAGCTGGGATAATTTAGAGTCCTTTGAAGCTGCATTTAAACTACATTTTGGAAGTTTAAAATCTGGGCACCAATCAAGTGCATCAACGCAACGGTGAAACACGTCCATTTAGTACTGGAGTGTTGGATTTTTGTGTCAGGAGAACTTTGTGTCAGGAGCACAATGGTGAAATATGTCTGTCTACATACACTAAAGGAGTACAGACAGCTTGAATTATCTCTGCTATTCATATTATTATAATTGAGACATAAGTAGCATAAGAAGGTTAAGGATGGGGTCGACAATTTAAATAATGTTGTGTTCATTGCAGGGTGAAGGACTTATGGAATATGGACAACCACAGCGTCTCACTGAGTTTCTAAGGAAGTGGAAGGTCTTTGCTGCATATCAAAATGACTTTAGACACATTAGTTCTGTGTTCCATCAGGCACCTATGGGTACAGTGTCATCAAGTCAAGAGAGGTATTATTGTATCCCACCAAGCCTTTAATCCTGATCTTCAACCTTTCCTTCAGGTATGCTTGATAATGAGGTTGGCAGGGAGAGATCCAGCTTCAGTTGTCCTAAGAATAAGGCTGTGATTGGAGATTTATTGTGGACTAGAGTAGAAGATTTTATTTTGATTTAATTTCAATTTTGACAGCTACCTGTTACCATTTTGAGTAAGTGTTTGAAAAGGCACATATACAAGATTTTAAGCTCCAGTCCTGAAAGTGTCAACCAATTTGGAAAGTGGTAACATACATGAGCCTTTTCAAAGATTTATTCCCTTGCATAGGTTCCTCCAAGGGACTGTATCAGGTGAGAGGAATGCCCCAGTTACATCTACCTTTCAACAGGCCATAAGTCTCTATGTAACTATCAGCTATACAATATATAATGCAAATAATTGTGTGAGAGAAATAGTGTAGTAGAAAAAAATAATATGTAAAACACTTTATTTTACAGTGCATGCACTTACACATACGTACAGTATACTTACCAAAGATGTATTATTGCCCTAAATAAACATATCCTATTTTAATGTTAATACTGTGCACAACTACACATTGCAGTATAATTCTGCATGTACATGCAAAGACGTTTATGGCAGTGTAGGAAGTGTGGAAGTGTAGAGCATGCAGTATAGCATGTTGTACACCTGGAGATGGTGAGACAGATGGGTCTCTATGAGCTGTGGTTATATCATATCCATCTGGCCACTACCAGCCACCCACTTCACACCTCTTACACCTACAATCACAGCTCTGCATCGTCTGCCACACGGGAGAATTTCACAACCACCCCAAACCCTCTTAAACTCCAAACCCTAAACTCCATACTATAGGTACACATATTCACTCTTAAGTAGTTTATTATCTTATTAGCATACATATTACTAGCAAACTGGTTCTTTATTAGTATTTAAAAGCACAAATAAATAAATAAATTCTGCATTGTCTTCTATAACTAATAAACATTCAGTAAACAATACTTTACTGCTAATGGATAGCAAGTAAGGCAGCTGTTGTACATGAATTAAGATTTTAGTATGCTTTGCTCAGTATAAAACGGTAGTACCTTTAGTTAATAGTCTATTAGTTGTAGAACATGGTCATACAGAACAAGACATTAATATGTGCTTTATTGTTTAGCAATAAACAACCAATCTGCTAGCAATATACATACTAATAAAAAACTACTTAATAGTGAATATTTAAACATACTATAAAGTGAGAAAACAAGAAAACAGAAATCAAATGATAGAACTTGCTGGTTTATTGAGGTTGGTTTATACTTGAAACAAGTTTTCATAATGGGCTCGTTTTTGCATGTCAATAATAATACTAAAAATAAAAAGCATGAATGTTTTGAGGTATCACTCATGTTATTTAATAACTTCTATTAAATGGCTATCTGGAATACTTGATTCTGACTGGTCACTTGAGACATGACACTGTTGTTTAACTTTTCTATATTCAGTGCCATTCACATGCAGCATGCAAGTGGTTCCAAAAGTTCTTTTTGTTTTAAGGTTTTAGTGCTGTGGTGGGCATTCAAATTTTCCACCATGGCTCGGTACATACATACATATATACATACATAAACACACACACACACACACACACACACAGTCCAACAGATAATGAAAGGTGTTTAAACAAGTCAGTGTTGATTCCCAACTAGCATGAATTAATAAAAAAAAACATAGTTACTTGTGTTAACCCAAAATAAATGAACTGAGGAATGGAATGAGATTGTGTCCATTTGTTCCAGTAATTGTAAATGGAAATTGATTAGCTATTACACACAGTGCCTCTAAAGATATAGCAATTAAGAATCAAAAGCATGTAATTAAAATCAGACAGACTGCAAGCTTGTTTCCAGGACTGAAAGCTTGTTATGTGTTAATAAACATCAATGAACAGGTTAAAATGACAACTATAAAAGTGAATGTGTGTATAAGAAAGCCTGTGGCACTTCAGAAACCCCTGATGCAGGTCAGAGTTTTGAAACATGCACAAATCACAAGCTTAACACAGCCACTCGCCAACAGTTTACGAAAACATATTGAGCCAACAGAAGTTATTAAAGGATCTTTCAGACTCTTTAACAGGGTACTTTTACATATGACTATGTCCTGTAGTTCCAAAGACACAATATAAGTCCAGAGCCTCAAACATGAGAACTCAAAAATGTTTCAAATACGCTCTGATTTGTCAAGGTACCAAAGTCTACAAACAAATGTCAGAGAAAAAGTCTCCTCAGTTGCGAATGAGTAAAAAAAAAAAAAAGATTCTTGAGGGTTTATCTGAGATCTGACTGTGACCAGATTCTGTAACAGCCGTGCAGATTGAATGAGTAATTGCTAAATCAACATCCTCATGTATCTAAGTGTAATGATGACCTCCTGTCCACATAATTTATAGTTTGAAATTGTCCACATATTTGATTTGCACTGACAGCCAATTAAATTTGACTAAACATGAATGTTGATCTATTTTGGGAAAGCATTGTAATCAGTTAATGAGTTGTAAGAGAAAGCTTCTTGATCTCATTTTGGTGCTTAATTAACCTTGAAGTTAGAGATTTCCCCTGGCTGGAGAGCCTTACCTCTGTTTTGTGTGTGTGTGTTTTAAACCCATCTCCTGCTCTCTTAGCTGATGTACAGTGTCAAATGGATTGGTTACTTGTTTTATGCTCTCCGTCTCTACCGTTAACTCTGCCCTTGTTCCAGTCGCCTCTGGGAGTCATGGATGATTGATGCTCCAGTTGTCTTGCTTAGTTTATCCAGCTGAGTGATTGAGACAGCTCTAATAGAAGTGTCCAGATGTGCTTGCAGCAGTCACAGTGGTCATTTGTGTGTGTATGCAAGCATGTACAAAATGGCCATTTAAGTTCAGGGTGACATGTGTAGGAACAATGGGAAGGATTGCAATTATTCTCTCATTCAACAATCAGGAAAACCTACATCCGGGATGCCCACTTCTAAAACAAAGATTCACACATAATATACTCACCCCCTTGTCATCCAAGATGTTCATGTCTTTCTTTCTTCAGTCATAAAGAAATTGTTTTTTTTTTTTGAGGAAAACATTTCAGCATTTTTCCCCATATAATGGACTGCTATGGTGCCCCTATTTTGAACTTCCAAAATGCAGTTTAAATGTGGCTTCAGACAATCCCAAATGGAGTTGTAAACAATCCCAGCCAAGAAAGAAGGGTCTTATCTAGCGAAACGAAAGGTTACTTTCATAAAAATAATAGAATTTATATACTTTTTAATGTCAAATGCTCGTCTTGTCTTACTCTGCCTGGACTGTTTTTTTTTCGGTTCATGACAGTTAGGGTATGTCGAAAAACTCCCATCTCATGTTCTCCCTCAACTTCAAAATCATCCTATAATTCTGTTTTACCTTTTTTTGTTAAGGGTGTTTGATCTTCTTTGCATGTTCACTTTGCAAAGACTGTGTCGGTACTTCTGCAGCGATGTAGGATGATTGAAGTTGAGGGAGAAAATACAATTGGAGTGTTTCGACATACCCTAATTGCCTTGAGGCAGAATACACAGAGTTCAGGGAGAGCGAGACAAGACGAGCGTTTGAGATTGAAAAAAGTATTTAAATTGCATTTTTTTAAATTGAAAATGACAGATCGTTTTGCTAGATAAGATCCTTCTTCCTCGGCTGGACTCATTTACAACCGCATTTAAACTGCATTTTGGAAGTTCAAAATCGGGGCACCATAGCAGTCCATTATATGGAGAAAAATCCTGAAATGTTTTCCTCAAAAAACATAATTTTTTTACGACTGAAGAAAGAAAGACATGAACATCTTGGATGACAAGGGGGTGAGTACATTATATGTGAATCTGTTTTGGAAGTGGACTTCTCCTTTAAGAAAACCTGTCAATTCTTTAAGGAATTTTCATAAATTGTGTTTTTTCGTTCATCTAAACAAAATGTTTTAAACAGAGCATGTTCCCAGTAGAAATATTATGTTATGTCTGGGTTCTAAAACAGACATTTTTCTTTTGTTGCCAAAGTTCTTATGGTACTGCATAACAGAAATGACCCAGATGCTACTTATGGACAGTATTTAATTTCAGTCACTTTTGAGCTTATATTTTTGTGGATGCTGCCTTAAAAGGCAGCTACCTCAACAATAGACAGTAAGGCAGCTTGTCTTTATGTCTTTGGCTTCCTCTGCTTTTCATTAAAAATGTTCCTTTCTCTTTCTCTGGTTGTGCCATATGGACTGGTGCATTCATATGATCTCAACTCACAGACACGTTTAATATCACAGCCAGAGGTCAACTCTTGCAAGCATTCATGTCTCTATGTGTGAAAGTGTGCCAGAAAGTCGAACATTGGTTGAGGGACAGTGAGACCTCTCATGAGCCACACTTTAGCAGGTGAAGAAACTGTCTGTAAAATGAGAACTTAGAACACATCCTGCAGCACAGCAGAACTCTTAAGAGTCCTAATCTTGTTCTTCTAATCAAACTGTAGTTACATATCTTCAGTTATGTTACAATTAATAGGGTTACAATGTAATATTTATGTGTATATTTATACATACAACATGTTTTATATGTTCATGCCCATTTGTTACATGTCATATATGTCTATGCACATTTCAACCTCCCTGTTGTAATTGTAACTAGGGATGTCCCAAGCCAATTCCAAGGATCAGTATCGTGGCCGATTAAGCTGTTTTTCTGGCACACTTATCAGCTATCTTACACCAGATTCTTCATGTCTGCTGTCACACAGGTGTTGTGCAGTAGGTGCAGGAATGCATCTTCAATTGTGTTTGCCAACTGCAATTAAAAAGAAAAGAAGAATCTCAAAATGTGTGTGACACTCAAGAACTGTCTGACAAGGTTTGTTCTAGCATGTTTCCAATATTTGATGTCCGCTTTTGTAATAAATTACATGAAAGTAATTTACTTACTGTTTATTTGTACCTGCCGTCAGACTATATGAGACGTTTACTTTTTTTTTTTTACATTTGAGCCCCTGCCCTGAGACAGTGTCTGCACATCCCTGTATACACTGGATAGTTTTTAATAACTTTAACGTTCCTGAAGTGTGTACCAAGCACTAGGAAAATACAAGTGTAACAAGGTCAATGATCAGGAAGGAAGAGGACGGGGTCGGATTGACTGCTACTGGTGGATTTATTTAGTTTAGTTTAGTTTTTAGCAAACAAACAGAAAGTCACGCTACCAGTGCTCAATATAGCAGTGCATAAGCAACATAAACTTAGTGAAACTTGAGGCTCTCCAGAGCAAACGGTTCTCCTGCCCATACGTCCACCAGTTAGCAGTCCTCTCTCTCTCTCCCTCCTCCTTTTCCAGTCTCTTTATGCAGTTTCTCCATGTCAATTACTGAAACAAGACCCAGGTGTTTATCATTTGCAATTAATCCACTTACTCACTGCTTGTCTCCTAACTTTCTCTGTCGCTGCAGACCTTGCTGAACCACGCCCCAGTTGCCACATACCCCCTCCGCCTGACTCAGGCCCTCTGTCCGATGCATCAGTCTGCAACAAGAAGGGGAGAGAAAAGTCAGGAGAATGTAATAGCGGTCCACCACACAGAGCATCCCTTACTTTGGTAAAAGCCTGCTGACACAGCTCCGTCCACTGGACTGGATGGTGCTTCCTTTTTAGTGAGATCAGTCAGAGGGCTGGTGAGGTCTGAATAATTAGGTACAAACCTTCTATAATATCCCGCCAGCCTCAGGAACTGTCTCACCTCATTTTTGGTCTTAGGTCTCGCACAAGTTGCAACTGCTGCCGTCTTATTAATTTGGGGAAGCACTTGTCCATGACCGAAGTGGAAGCCCAGATACCTGACCTCCACACGCCCAACCGCACATTTCTTTGGGTTGGCCGTGAGCCCAGCTACCCTTAGTGATTTCGGAACAGCCCTCAAATGCTTCATATGACACTGCCAGTCATTGCTATAGATGATGATGTCATCTTGATAGGCAGCGGCATATGCCGCATGGGGTTGAAGAATACGGTCCATGAGTTGCTGAAACGTAGCTGGTGCCCCGAATAATCCGAACGGAAGCGTAACGAATTAGTGTAATCCAAACGGCATTGTGAAGGCTGTCTTTTCTTTAGATACTGGCGATAAGGGGATCTGCCAATATTCTTTCGTTAAATCTAGTGTCGAATAAAAAATGAGCCATCCGTTTTAGGAACTAGGCTTGCCCAATCACTGTTCGATTCTACTATTACCCCCATTTTGAGCATCGCCTCTAATTCAGTCTGAACCACCATTTTCTTGTAAGGTTTTCAGGTAAGGTTTCAGGTTTAGAACTCGAAGTTGGGAGTAATCAAGTACTTAATCTCCTGGTGTAAATTGTCGCAAACTGGTTCCCCTGTTGTACAGCCAGCTTT
Source organism: Labeo catla (assembly GCA_012976165.1). Classification (NCBI taxonomy): domain Eukaryota; kingdom Metazoa; phylum Chordata; class Actinopteri; order Cypriniformes; family Cyprinidae; genus Labeo; species Labeo catla. The sequence continues at coordinate 243,745 of VONZ01000466.1, forward strand.
GTTTGTCCTGAGCCTATAACAAATTCTCCACTGATAGCTGCCCCAAGGTGTGGAGTTTTGTTCTCAGGTCCATTACATACTGAATTTCATTTTTACTTTGAGAAGGTCCGTACTCCCAAGTTTCTCTTAGGACATCTAAAACCCCTCGGGGCTGACGTCCATAAAGAAGCTGAAAGGAGGAAAACACTGTGGAGGCTTGCGGGACCTCCCGCACAGTGAACAAGAGGGATTCCAGCCATTTATCCCAATTTTTGGCGTCTTCGTGAACAAACTTACAAATTATGGTTTTTAAAGTCCAATTAAATCGTTCCACCAGTCCGTCCATTTGTGGGTGATAGATGCAGGTGCGAATCGATTTAATGCCCAACAATTCATAAAGTTTGTGTAATGTACATGACATAAACGGCGTGCCTTGATCAGTGAGGATCTCTTTCGGAATCCCCACTCGGGAGATGTGAAACAGTGCGTCTGCAACACTCTTGGCGGAGATGCTACGGAGCGGCACTGCCTCTGGGTATCGTGTTGCATAGTCCATCAGCACTAATGCAAAACGATACCCTCTCGCTAATCGTTCTAATGGCCCGATTAAGTCCATCCTAATTGTTTCGAAGGGGACCTGCATTAAGGGGAGAGAGCGCAAAGGCGCTTTTGGGGAGGCCGGCAGATTTACCAGCTGAGATTCATGACAAGACACGCACCACCTACGCACATTCTCGTGAATGCCCGGCCAAAACAAATCAGGTCATGAGACAATTTAGTGTTGTTGTTGGACCTAAATGTCCAGCCATGGGATTACAATGAGCTGCCTGGAAAAGCATTTCATGATGCCTTTTTGGTACTAATAACTGTGTTGTATCTTCCTTTGTCTGAGCGTCTTGGGTCACTCGATACAACCGGTCTTTTATAATTGCAAAATATGGAAAGGAAAGCGGATGAGCAGGTTCTGCCTGAACCTCCCGGTCCATCCAGCTCCGGAACCTCTCGCGGCCCTCCTGTTGCTCCTAGATAATGGCCTGAAAGCAATGCCCCTGGTCACTCCGCATGATGATGTTCTTAATGGAGGGCCACAAAGGACGAGATGACATCCGCAAATGGCATGCTTGTAGGAGTTTGCATGATGGTGGCGGCTCTCCTGCTTCCTTCCCGGGTTTCGGCACCAGTGTAGCAAGGTCAATGATCAGGAAGGAAGAGGACAGGTCAAACAAACAAACACCCTTGCCACAACAAGTATCGGATTGGGACTTGGTATCGCCAGTTACTCAGTATTGTCAGGTACTCGGGTACTCGGATTGGATCGGGGCACAAAAACCTGAATGGCACATCTTTAATTGTAAGTGTAAGAAAGTAACACTTTAGTTTAGGGAACACTATTCACTGTTAATTCTTAGTAGTGAATATTTGTTCCCTAATCTAAGGTGTTATCATGTGAAACCATACTAGTGTATGACTTGCATGTGACTTCCATAGCTACATTGTGAAGAAAAAAAACAACAACATAATTTTATGGAAAATAACTCTGATTATTTCAAGTTGTTTTCTTTTATTTTAAATTGTAGTTAATGCTCTGTAAAATTATCTCTAACTACTCGGCTGTCATTTTAAGAATTATGACCTTAATGACAAATTACAGTAATTCACATTTTTTATACAGAAAAATTACTGTATTTTATACAGCACTCTCTGTTTCTTAAACTGCAAACAATTGTATGCAAAAAAAACAAAAAACAGACCAAGATAAAATATTTACCTGCGTGTTTCCCTCTGTTTTGTTTTCCGCGTTTTGTACAGTGTTTTGTTTTCTGTTTTTTTCCCCATGGATCCCCTCGCTGCTTTGTTAACCTCCCTGGCCCGTAAGGACCTGCCCCTCTCTGAGCCCTCTATCACTTTCCACGTCCAGCCCGGAGAGGGCTACTGTTCCCACATATGGCCCAGGGAGAGCCTCAGTTTCCGAGTGTTTTCTGCAAAACTCTACACAAGAACAACATCATTTTGCAGAAATGGTTTAACCATGTTCTTATTAAGAAAACACAAATACACAATATAATTACCTCAAGAATCACAAAATGAACACAGATAACGCACATTTATCCATGTGTGAACGTTAAGTAGCAAAACTGATAACACATCAGTCAGAACCTTAGGATGATATGAACAAGAACACAGGTGATTATATGTTTTGGAAAATAAATCCTGGTAGTGGGTGACAAAGAGGAAGAGAAAGAGAAAAGAAAAATGAAGGTGACAAGGTCAAAGCTCATTTGTTCCTAAAGAAATACAAAGCACTATGACCATAAGGAAAACTGGTCTGCAGGTTCATCTATAGGGTTTTTAGGCAGCATCTGGAGCAAAGGTTGGTTCAGTCTCTTTACAGGATTACCATAGGGATGGTATGGTGTATTCCTGGAGCGGACAACTTTCGAGAGCTTCTGTAGGGTGTGGAAAAGGGAGTTTTCGAACTTGCACCCCTGGTCATGTAGTTTTGCGGGGAACCCGAAACAAGGCATGAAGCCGTCGAATATTTTCTTGGCTACTGTCTTCCTGTATTTGTTCCTTATAGGTTAAGCCTGAGAAAATCTGGTGAAGTGGTCAATTACCATAAGGATGTATTCGTACCCCCTCTCGACTGGCCTTGAGGTGCTAGTAATCAATACACACCATCTCCAGGGGTGCGCTCGGTGTGATTCCTCCCATTGATGCATGTCCATCTGTTACAGACTGTTATGCATGGACACCGGTGAGTCACATACTCCTCCACACCCCTCCGCATCCCTGGCCAGTAGAACCTCTCTTGAGCCAACTGTAATACTTTCTCTGTCCTGACATGACTCATGTGGTTATGCAGCTGCTGAAGGACCATATGCCAATACTTTGCAGACAGTACCAGTTTTTGTAGTTTTTGTGTCATTCTCTTATACAGAATGTTGTCTTCAAGGACCAGCTTGCGCCATTCTCTTAGCAGCTTCATTATGTCGCTAACAGCCATGCATCGAACATCAGGGGTCACTGCCTTACCAGCTTCCTTCAATTCAATCACCAGATCCTTCCATCGACTTGATTGCACAGATACTATTTGAACTGAACTGAGCTGGATGATGACATCACTGAATTCAATGATGAACTTTGAGTGTTTACTGTTGTCTTTTTGCATTATTGACACACTATTTTCCTATTTAATACTGTAAAGCTGCTTTGACACAATCTGTATTGTTAAAAGCGCTATATACACTGCCCTCCAAAAGTGTGAAAATGCCATAGAAAAGTAGGGTTTTGGACAATATTGGCATTGATCCTATTTAATTTGTGATAATTTTGCACTGAAAAGGGACAACACAAACTACGAAAACATATTTTATTACATAAACAGTTTATACATAGAAAATAACAATAATAATTCATCAAAATGTCCACCATTAGCAGCTATTACAGCTCTGCATAATCTGGGCCTAAATTCATTGTATTCTAAACCTAATTGGCAATCAATTGTTGAAGCTATTAAGGTGTGCTGACCCAAAAATCTTTTAAAAACCTGGGCCAAGTTTAAACAGTAACCGGGCATCACAGCTGACAAAGGGGCATGTCTGACTTTGACGTGTATATATTGCCATTATTATCTAATCAAAATGAAAATTATTATTACTGCTCTTCAATGATAATGTCTTCAAAGGATTTGGCAAAGCACAGAACACCATCCAGGTAGCACAGGCAACACTCATCATGGATGCAATCTAATATCTCTTCCATACTCTGCTGAAAGGCATTGATAGACCAAAGGGTACCTTACCCATTCAAATAGGCCCCAAGGGGTCACAAATTCTGTCAAGTGCCTTGACCCTTCAGCCATAAACCCCTGATAATAAGCCTTTCCCTGGTCGACTATGGAGAACCAGCGATAACCACCCAAGGTGTTCATGAGGTTGTGGATTCTTGGAAGAGGATGATGATTGGGAACATCTTCCTATTAAGCTATCAGTAGTCAATACATAGTCATAGTGTACCGTCTTTTTTACGAACACACATTACTGGGGCAGGGCAGAGTGAACGAGATTTTACTATCCAACCCTTGACAAGCAAGTCCTGAATATATGCCTTTACTTCTTTTAAGAGTGGCTTGGGTATAGAAGTGTAGTTATCTCAAAACTGTTAATTATCTCACAACTACTTGATCGCTTGATTTCAGGTGACTCAAGTCTACAGGAGGATGCCACAGTGTATCGCCGTCCTCTGGCTGTGCTGACTGGGTTGAAGTAGTTTCTTGAGGGTTGTTCGATTCAACTTGATCTGTCTGGATTATCTTAGCAATGGCTGCTATTTCTACAAGTATAGTTCTTTTTGGAATGGTCACATAATGCTCAGTGTGATTCCCAACTGGGACTCTTATATATGACTGTCCCCTTTTGTGAATCCTACCCTACATTTTACATTGACAACCTGACCAGGCCGAATGGTGAAACCTTGTGGCCCCAACCCTCACTCAAGCTGTGTCTGCATATACTTTTTTTGTGTGGATAAGGCCAACTTAAACCCCAACAGAGGCCTCTCCAACTGTAGCTGACTGACCAGAAAGGGGACTTAAATGGAGTAGCATGTCTGGGTAAGCTTACTCTAGCCTCCCACTAAATGGAATTACTTCTCCATTTCTTCCCTATTACTTCGCCCACTTCATCTCAACAAACTGAAGGGTCTTTTCTCAGGTTGTCTTTTCTGTGGTTTTCTTGGAGTACTGCCCATGTGATTCCACGACCCAGCATTAACTGTATAGTTGCGGCAGGGTGACCCTGAATCGGGGACTGCTGTCTGTGATACACTCTTTGGTCTGATGTTGGGTGCTGTCTGCAGTGCACTCTTTGGCCTGACTTTGGGCGCTTCTTTGCCTGTTCCGGCAGCCAACAGCCTGGTGACCCTACTTGCCACAAAAGAAACAGTGGCTGCAAGTCTCCTCTTTCCCTTGCTTAATACAAGGGAAAGAGGAGCTTTAGTCATGCATTGACAATGCTGTTCTTTCTCTTTGGCCTGTTGCAGTTAATTGACTACGTCAGTCAGTCCTTCTACTTGGGTAAGGTTACGAATCTCTTTATCAGTCTGTTCAGTATTCGCAGCTGCTGCCTTAATTTGTGAAACCCCTTTAAACTGGGCACTACAAGCATGAGTGTTACCGGTTACATCTCCTGCAGCAACAAACTCACGATGAAGCTCACTGTTATTGTGCCCCAAACCCTGGCAAACCATATGGAGAAATATTTATTGAATTGTTTTAGCATCATATCTTATATCAGCAGTGCTGTGTTTGGAAGCAAACTGGATCTTTTGTTTAAGACCAGTGACATGATAAAGAAACTGCTGCGGATTTTTATTTTCGCCCTTGATGTGCACACATCAAAATTTCGAAACAGCTCAGTGCTTTCCTTTTACCTCTTGTACCGTCAAATCCTCTCTTTCCATTAAAGGGGTCATTGGATGCTAAGTTCACCTTTTCATGTTGTTTGAACATTAATGTGTGTTGGGAGTGTATGTACAAATCTGCCCTATAATGATTAAAATACATGCAGTGGTTTTTAATTAATCTGTAAAAATAATATCCCCTTTTTCGGGGTAGAGTGAGCAGAGCTCATTTGCATTTAAAGGAACAACCCCTTAGAATGAGATGACTTTTGCTGAGCTCATTTTGACAAGGTAAAAAGGGTGTTGTTTTACAAAACCATTGAGAATTTTAAATCAAAGTATATTAGAGACTTTTCATTAAGACCCTAAAGCAGCGTTTCTCAACTCCAGTCCTTGCGCCCCCCCGCTATGCTTATTTTGCGTGTCTCTTCTAGTTAACACACCTGATTCAGATAACCAGCTCGTTATCATGAGCTACGTGCATGAACTGTGTTCCGATTGACATGATCCCTACATAGTGTTCATTGCTCCCTGCTCCCTGAGTTTGCTTCACTTCGGAACGTTCCTTTATGGATTTGCGCTGCGCCGCTGCCTGCAGCGTCTTCACACACAGACGAAACTTACTAGAGAAGTGTGAAATGTGACATCATATACTTCTGTAAATAAATACAATTTAAATTCACCTCTCGCACTCTTTAATATCATTTGAATGGAACGTATACACTCGTTTCGAACCGGAATCATGGCGGAATATCTGGTGATGTCCACTTCGCAGGGCACTTCATGGTCGAATAGAACAATTGCCGTACGTGATAAGAGATACATTCAAAATTAGCATAGTGGGGGGGCGCGAGGACTGGAGTTGAGAAACGCTGCCCTAAAGAATCATATCAACTTGTGGAAAATGGGCATCCGATGACCCCTTTAACATCTCCTTGAAGTGATTTAGTAATTTTCAGAATGCCTCTGATAATTTCACTCTCAGTAAAATCTTTGTGTAAACCCTCTTCAATTTGTCTGCATAAGCTGTTAATCACAGAAGTAGAGTCACCAATCTGATCTTCGTTGAACTTTAAATTTCCTTCGTGTGAGATATGGAAGTTCTCTCCTTAACATCTGGTCATCTTTACTGCATGGAGTCTGAAAAGGAAGTGGGAGAGAGCTGGACTGTGGGGACATGGTGTAGGGATTCGTAGCTTGAATCTTTCAGCCAAGCTCCTTGTACATTCTATGCACTGTTGATAAATGAGGCCTCTGATTTCTTCTTTCATTTGCCATCATACTGACCTCCGAACCACCGTTAGCGACAATCAAACAACATCAAGGATTCCATGCAGGGATCCATGGCAAGCTGGAATGAGCTCCAGTCCTCCAGCAGGTGGCACTAATCCCGGACGAGCCCCCAAGAACTGTTTCGGATTTAGGACTTCTGCATCAGCTATATTTTCCAAAAGGCTCACATTAGAACAAACACAAATGTCAAAACATGCTTTATGTAATAATAAATTGTTTCTTTATGTAAATGTTCACTGTTTCAGTCTCTTTTTTGTGAAAATTATAGGACTGATATGTTGTATACACGGGAGGAGCCGGCGCAAACACTTGGATTCCTTAAATGAGTGAAATAACATGATATCATGATTGGTTGGTCGTCGACCTGCTATCGCCTCAGGACTCTACTCCTCCGACTGCGCCTCGTTGCTCCGTCCCACCGGCTCCGTTGGGCTCCTCCCTCCCTCCAGCTCCGCCTTAGTCCTCTGTCGCTTTGGCTCCGTCACGGACCTCCGGATATCCGCCTCGGTCGCCTGAGCCTTGGACTCCGCCTTGGCCCTCTAGATCCTCGGTGTCGCCTGGACTCGTCGACTCTCCGTCTCCGCCTCGGGCTCCACCTTTACTTGCTCTGCTGCCGTCGGTCTCCCCCCTGGAGTTGTCAGCCCTTCCTCCACCATGGCTCCTCTCTCCGTCGGCTCCGCCATGAGCCGCCATCATGGCTGTGGCCTGGGTCTCGTTTGGCTCCTCCTGCTCCGAGTCCCTTCTGTCTCCTCCCTGGCTCCTTCCTCCGTCTGATCCGCACTGGACCCTTCTGTCTCAGGACTATTTGTATTGATTTTTCCCTCATTTCCCTCATATATGGTGTTCCTGTTCCTGTCCTTGTTATTGTCATCATTAATTACCTGCACCTGTCTGTGTATCATTAGCCTACCTTTATAAGTTGTATTCAGTTCGATGTTTGGTGTCCGGTCTCATCAATAAATATGTGTGTTCCTACTTACCTTTTTTTTGGATTTACCTGTGGATTTACGTGTGGTGAAAAAATGGTTGGGCTTTTAGAAGCTTTTCACCATAGAATAATTTGCCGGCTCAGGGTGCTGACCCACCAAAGACTGTCCGATTAAAGACTGAACAAAGATGTTTCCCGGGAATAACCCATTTATTGTCACCACTCAACAGACTGGTTTGTGTGTAGTTGTGGTTGCGGTTGTGGTTTTTCTACAAATAAAAAGTGACATAAATATGAATATACATAGTATACATGATAACAGTAGGGATGAATTACAACAAACATATGGGCAATAACACAGCACAATAAATAAATAAGATTTAAACAAACATTATTAGCAAGATACAATACAAAGCGATCTGTAATTTCTATCTTGCAATAGCACGCAGTTGTAACTTGACACCTTATTAGAGCCCAGCGGCTTGTGTGGCGCCACTCTGTCTGGGCTAAGAAAGCGCCTGCGCTTAGAAAGTTGTTTACCACAGGTTTATCGTTACATATGGAGAAATATAATAAACGTTGCATCAAACTGGAACATAACTCGTGTTATTAACAACAAATGTAACATTTAACACTCTTGACAATGTAGATAGATATGTAAACATACAACTACGGGGCTATAGGCACACTTACTATGAGAACACGCAGATACCTAATAAACATCGTTACCTCACAAGTATAATCACTCGTTTAAAAGAGCAGATTTGTCTTGCATCGATTATATAATTAATGATTCAAACTTACTTATACATTCACGCACAACACTTGATCCAAAAGGCGATCTTTAAAGAGTCCGAAAAACGAAATGGTGCACAGTAACTTTAGCGTCCATCTCTGCCTCCCGCTGCACTGAACTACTGTCTCTGTGAGGGCGGGGGAGATCATGTGATCCAAGTTTCTGGACGCTGATTGGCTCCGGTGAAGTGCTCTATGTATGTGTGTGTGCCTCAACAAACAGAAGGGGAGATTTAAGATAGAGGGGTTAGAATAACAGAAAAAAACTTAGCCTTTTTTACAGCCGTCCCCAGATTTCCATAAGGAAATATGAACATATACAAAAAGGCTTCTATCCTATTGTGGAATTTACAGTTACTTTAATCAGGAATGGCAGGTAATTGTACAAGGCGTGCAACTGGTCGGGTGTAAGCTTTTTCTCCCACCTGAACTTTGGCTGTCCTCACTCTGGTGTCAGCTCCAGGGTATACTTCCGACACCTTTCCCACGGGCCAGAGAGCTCTGGGTAGTTGCAGGTCAATGATCAACACCGTAGTGCCAACCTGGATGTCTGGAGTATCATTCTGCCATTTTTGGCGGCTTTGAAGACCTGGGAGGTAGAATTTGAGGTAATGTCTCCAGAATTGGTCCGCAAGGATCTGGCTGTGACGCCATCGGCGTCGACTAACCAGCTCGGATTCAGGGTATACTGTCAGAGGAAGTGAAGCATCTGGCCGCCCCATTAGGAGACAATTTGGAGTAACTGGGTCAGGATCAGATGCATCAGATGAAGTATATCCCAGTGGTTTGGAGTTCAAAATTCCCTCAATCTCTGCCAGTACAGTTTGAAGGACCTCAAAGGTCACTGATTGAGTTCCTAGAGTAACCGTCAGTGCATTCTTCAAAGAGCGAATTTCTCGCTCCCAGCAGCCTCCAAAGTGTGGTGAGTTTGGTGGGTTGAAATGGAATTCAATCTGCTGTTTGGCCAACTGTCTCTGTAGATCTGGGACAAGAGCTGTAAAAGCTTCCCTCAGCTCCCTCTCACCTCCTCTGAAGTTCGTGCCCTGGTCTGACAAAAGTTCATGGGGTTTTCTTCTTCTAGCCATGAACCGTCTGAGGGCCATAAGGAAGGAGTCAGTTTCCAGACTATGGAGAATGTCAATGTATACTGCTCTGGTGGTGAGGCATTTGAAGATTATTCCCCATTTCTTCTCATTGCGCCGACCTGTTCTGACAGCATAGGGACCAAAGCAGTCTACGCCAGTGGAATAAAAGGCAGGCTTGAAAAGACACAGTCTTGCTGGGGGGAGGTCCGCCATTTTAGGTACCTCTGGTTTCTTCTTCCATTTCTGACACTGCACACACTCTCGCTGCAAACGTTTGATGGCCTCTCTACCACGCAGAACCCAGTATTTACGACGGAGTTCAGCGAACACCCTCTCAGGACCTGGATGACAAAGTTTAGAATCATAGCTTTGAATGACTAGTTTTGTGACGGGATGTCTTGGATCCAGTATGATAGGGTGCATATTGTCAGGCTCCAGGTAGGGACTATGTCGTAAACGTCCGCCAACTCTGATTAACTTTGTTTCTCCCATCAAGTTCTGGGGCTAGTGCTCTTAGTCGGCTGTTGCACGCAAGTGGTTTGCCAGTCCTGAGTTGTTCTAAGTCTGATGGGAAGCATTCCTGCTGTGCTTCCTGCAAAGCACTAATCTCAGCCCTTCTGTAGTCAATGGCTGTGGGCTTACCATCAGCCGCCTCTTGGAGCGCCATGGAATCAATTAGCTCCTCGAGGGTCTTAAACTGACTGAAATCAGAGGATGTGAAACAGACAAGAGTACAGGTACTAACCTTACGAAGCTCACTATTGTCTGGTTCCTCTGGAATGGGGCATTCAGGCCACAGATTGGGTGGATCTTTCAGAAAGTGTGGTCCTTGGCACCAGCGGCTTTCCGAGCCAAGCTCACAGAGACCCCTTCCCCGAGTGATGTCATCGGCTGGATTGCATGCGGAGGGTACATATCGCCAGCTATGTTTCTCTGTGAGATCCTGGATCTCTGCGACTCGAGTCCCCACAAATACTTTAAACCGGCATGAGTCCGATTGTAACCATGTGAGGACAGTGGTGGAGTCAGTCCACAAAATCGTCTGGCGTATGGGTAGGTTCAGCTCAGTTTGGAGTACTTTGGCAAGCTGAGCTCCAGTCAATGCAGCGCATAATTCCAGTCGGGGAACAGATTGTTGTTTTTTTGGTGCCACACGGGATCTGGCTGTTAAGAAGGCAACCTCTGTTTGCCCATGTGCGTCCTCTGTTCGAAGATATGCCACGGAGCCATACGCACGTTCGGAGGCATCACAGAAAACGTGTATGTCTCTTAGGCTCGTTGTGGTGTCTTTGATGGGGCTACAGTAACACCGAGGAAGAACGATATTTTGAAGAGCTGGTAGCTCCTCCTCCCACTCAGTCCAGGTTTGTAGAAGATCTGCAGGCAGGTGTGGATCATCCCAATCCCGTTTTTTCTCCCACAAGCGTTGCACAATAATCTTGGCGCGAGTGGTAAAGGGGATGAGGTATCCCAATGGGTCGTACTGGCTGGCCAGTATTCTATATATGTTGCGCATGGTAGTCCCGCTACTGTCCTTGGCACGGTATTTGTAGGAGATTGTGTCAGACTGATGGTTCCACAGGAGCCCCAATGTTGACTCTTGGATGTCCGTTCTGCCTTGCGAAATCCAGAGTTCTGCACTGTCGGATATGGACTCACGGGACAGATGACTTATTGTTGCAGGGGCGTTGCTGGACCACTGCCTCAACTCAAAGCCTCCATCTGCCAGCAGGTTCCTGATTCTGTCAACGAAACATTTAGCTTCTTCTACTGAAGTGAAACTTTGTAGACAGTTGTCTACATAGAAGGATTTCAGAACAGAATCACGGACATCATCTTCAGGCTGGCTATGATCAAGGGCGTGTTTCTGGAGTGCAAAGACAGCACAGCAGGGACTGCAGGTAGTGCCGAAAGGGAGGACCTGCCATTCATACACACTGGGTAGTTCCTGTACGTTTAGATCTCTCCAGAGGAAGCGCAAGAGTGGTTTGTCCTCTGGGAGCAGTCTAACTTGGTGGAACATTCCCTTGATGTCGCTGCTGACTGCCACGGAATGTTCCCTGAATCTGAGTAGCACAGCAAGTAGGGATGGCCCCAACACTGGTCCTGGGAGTAGAAGCTCATTCAGGTTTTGCCCTTGATATTGGAACGAGCAGTTGAAAACTATCCTGTTTTTCCCGTTGTGTTGCACAATGTGGTGTGGGATGTACCAGGAGCAGGATGTGTCTTTCACAGCATCTTGTGGTAACTTGTTAACATATCCTGCTTGTTCCAGTTTTGCAATCTCTGTGGTATAAGTGGCTGCTTGCTGTGGATTTTTGGCCAGTCTCTTTTCTGTGGCCCTCAGCTGCGATAAGACGGCCTCCTTAGGTGCTTTAAGTTCAGGCATGTCCTTGACACGCAAGAGAGGGGTTGCGTATCGTCTGACACCATCCACCTCTACCCTTATTGTCTTCCTTTCCAGCAGCTCTACTGCCTCTTGGTCCTGTCTGGATCTGATGCATGTCTTCTCATTACGCCAGGGCAGTACATCCATCTGCCATAATTTCTCCACTTGCCTGTAGAGATCGGATTCTGGGAATGAGACTGAAGTGAAGAGACAATGCTGCTCAGTCACGTCCTTCCACAAGTGTTGGACTGGACCCTGTAATGTCCAGCCAAGACGTGTCTTTATGGCAACTGGTCCCCCTGGAGGCCCCAGCCTAACTGGTTCCACTGGAGTGATCAGATGTGGGTAATCCGATCCAGTGAGTAACACAGGACAGACCGCTTCAAAATCGTGCAATGGAAGGCCTTTAAGGTGCTTATACCTCTCCCTCAAAGTCTTCGCTGGGTGTGAGTGTTCTGCTAAACTTAGTTGTTGAGCAGTGAAGGCACCTTTGATGTGATATCTTTTAGTAGGCTGAGCACTTGGCGAGATCACAAATGAAACTGCTGCTCCTCTGAGAACTTGTAACTCCTGCCTGATTGTTCGGAGTGGGAGGTCTTCAGGTTGACCTTTGAGGCCCAACTGCTGAGCTGCACTATGTAGGAGGATAGTTCTCTCCGATCCATCGTCCTGGATTGCGTATGCACTCATCTTCCTCTTACCATTTCTGAGAATCACCTTGCTAATTTTAAGCAGAACCTTCCTGCTGGTAGGCGGCTTATGAATCAGGAGAATCTCATTCATGGTGTTGAACAGACAGGTGTTGGTATCAGCAGGTTCATCTTGTGCAAGCTTTGGACTCTCTGACTTCCCAGCGCTGATATCATGCAGAGCTATGAGGTGTCGGCTACTGCACTGTCTGCAACGCATCTTCAAATTGCGTTCTGCTGACTTATGGGTTCTGCCACAACGCCAGCACCTGTTGTTGTCTTTGACCCAGCTTCGTTTTTGGTCCTTAGTAAGCTGTTTGAAGTTGCTGCAGTTGTTGAGGGAGTGTTTACTGTTGTCACAGTAGGGGCAGTAGGGTCTCAGAGAAGTCCTAGATGATGGAGCAGACAGCTTAGACTCAGACATCACCTTCTCTGTGCCCAGAAAGATGGTGGTGCTTTTAGTGGCTGGCTTAGAGTCTTTGATTGTCTCTCTCGATCGTGTTGAGGGCCCTCTGCGCTGATTGCTTACAAACCTTGAAGTATCCTCCTGAACTTCGATTTCAAACTCCAGCCATTCTGCCAAATCCAGAAGAGTAGGGATGGGCACACGATGTGGATGTGCAAATCTCCGAAACCCTGATCTCAGGTCGTACGGAAGCTTCCCAAGCAGTCGAGACACATGAGATCCACTCGAAAGTGCCCTTCCTGCCTAACTGCTCTAACATGCCCACCAGTGAACGTACTTTAAGAGCAAAAAGTCGAAAGGACTTCTGGTCTCCACTAGCTATGCTTGGGCCATCCATTAACTCTGCAATCCGCTGCAGAGCTAGCTGATGTGGCTGGCCATACTGTTGGTCTAAAGCAGCCATTGTCTTTGTGTAAGGCTGTTGTGAATGGCAGTATGAGTCAGCGATTAATAAAGCCTCTTCTAATTTCAGATGATCCATCAGTATCTGAAATTTGAATCTTTCGGTCGCATTCACTGGGAGGATATTCTCTAGAGCAATTTTCAGTCGCGAAAACTCTCTTGGGTTGGCATGGATGAAGTCAGGAATTGTAGGAGTTGGACCTCGATACATCAGTTCTTGTTCAGGTGGAGGTGATGGAGTAAGTGACCTCTGTGCATGCCTGGCAGGGTCTGGAGATTCCCTGTATGGAGGGTCCTGTTTGTGGGAGTGATAAACGTCAGATCTCTGACCCCCTTGTGGCACGTAATCGTGAGAAGAGCTCTGTTTGGTAAGGGAGGCGGATGCTGGAGGTGGGCTGTGTGCTGGACTTCGAAGCTTGTCCCCCATCTGATGCTCTGTTTGACGTCTGAGGTGCTGAGCTGGTACGGGTCTGAAGCTCATTTCTACAGAACGGGTTTGTGGCTGGACGCGTGGGGCAGGTACAGGATGACTGGAGCTATACTGCCTTGGAGGGGGGACAGGTGAAAGGGACTGACTTCCAGAATGTTGCTGTTCAATGTGAATTTGCAGCTGCCTCATTTGTTGCTTGAGCTGAGAAAGCTCCGTTGCATATCGCTCATTTGTAGTCTGAAATTTGTCCCTTTCCTGCTGTATCATCTGCAGGGCTCTACGGAGATCCTTATTCTCTCTCCTTATGACGTCTGATGCAGATTCCTGCTCGTCATCGGACCACGGTAGTGGACTGTCAGCTTCATAAGCTGGTAGCACTGGAGTAAAGCCAGTTGCGCCTTCCTCCTGGTCATCGCCTTCAACCAGTCTGGTTGAATGTGTGGGTGGTGACATGGGTTGTGCAAAAGACTTAGGGAGGGTGAATCCAGTGAGATCATACTCATCATAACGTGCAGGAAGGACCGTCTTCCTCCTGTCGCGCACGGTTGGCTAAGAAAGCGCCTGCGCGCAGAAAGTTGTTTACCACAGGTTTATCGTTACATATGGAGAAATATAATAAACGTTGCATCAAACTGGAACATAACTCGTGTTATTAACAACAAATGTAACATTTAACACTCTTGACAATGTAGATAGATATGTAAACATACAACTACGGGGCTATAGGCACACTTACTATGAGAACACGCAGATACCTAATAAACATCGTTACCTCACAAGTATAATCACTCGTTTAAAAGAGCAGATTTGTCTTGCATCGATTATATAATTAATGATTCAAACTTACTTATACATTCACGCACAACACTTGATCCAAAAGGCGATCTTTAAAGAGTCCGAAAAACGAAATGGTGCACAGTAACTTTAGCGTCCATCTCTGCCTCCCGCTGCACTGAACTACTGTCTCTGTGAGGGCGGGGGAGATCATGTGATCCAAGTTTCTGGACGCTGATTGGCTCAGGTGAAGTGCTCTATGTATGTGTGTGTGCCTCAACAAACAGAAGGGGAGATTTAAGAAAGAGGGGTTAGAATAACAGAAAAAAACTTAGCCTTTTTTACATGTGGATTATATGAAAGACTTTTCATTGCATTTCATCTTCGTGTTGCACCTTGCATCTCACGTGTTGTGACAGTTTTCTACTCTTCACTAATATATTTCCTCCTTCCTTATGTGATATCCGAGAAAGACTGGCTCATAAAGTCAATGGTCAAATCTCCCTGAGATTGAAAGAAAGACCTTGTTTTATATGTATATGCAAAGTATGAAAGAGCCTTGGCAGTGATAATCCCCCAGGACAAGATAGCATTATCGCATCTCTCTAAAGCATCAAAATGAAAAGAATTATTTACTTTGCACCAGTCAGGCCCCAAGACAATGAGTGCTATGACACCAAATATGTGTTTGGACTTGTGAATGCTTTGGACGGTCTTGTGGGGTTCAAGAGCTCCATGGGTATAAGAATGAAATAAAACAAAAAAAAAACTGAAAGAAAATTAAAGATCAAGGGAGAATCATGTACAGTAGATGCGCGCACACACACACACACACACACACACCTGCACACACATTTTTTTTGCACACACTTTTTTTTTTTTAGTCCCTTGTATCATCAATCTCATCCTTCAGAGCAGGACCCCCCTGAGTCTCCACTGCTGTTTCTGTCTCTCTCTGTACCTGCAGCAGGTCTCCAGACACCCCTGTCTCCAACCAGGCTACTGGACCAGCCCATAGCACATTAAAGCAGCACACTCCCCATACAACTTTGAAGTCAAACTATATCCTGCAGTGGAACTGGAATGAATGAATAAATGAATGAATGAATGAATGAAAATTATGATTTGGGATGATCCTTAAGTGCTGATAGTTGGAACATTCAGAACATCATCTGCGAAAGTAGTGGTGGGTCAGAAGCGTTGACTTTTCATCTAGTTATCCAACAGTATATCACAGCTCAATCTCAGAAATACTTACACATCTAAAAGCGTGGACTTCAATTGGACTTTAAATTGCCTGCTGTAAACACTGTTCATTATGTACAATTTATCTGGAGCTGCAATAAAATTATTTCCTACAAACGCTGAATAGTTGATGGCTCCACAGGAAGTTGCACATTTTGAAGCCCTTCACTAACGACCATTCTGATGTTCAACATTTACTATATATCTACCTAATGTAATGAAATATAATAACAATATTAGGGCTGTCAACAGATTAACACTTTTACCCCCGGTTTCACAGACAAGGCTGAAGCCTAGTCCCAGACAAAAATATAAGTCTGAGCTGTTTCAACTGAAAGAAACTTGCACTGACTGATCTTAAAATATATCAGTGCCTTTGTTTTGTCTCAAGATGGACACCAGTAATGTTTTTTTTTTTCTAAGGCACGTTTATAAAAATTACTTAAATAATTGAACAATGGCCTAATTCTGGTTTAGTTTAAGCTCTGTCTGTGAAACCAGACCTTAAAAATGTAATTGTGATTAATCGCACACCATTTCAACAGGCCTTTACTCAGGTCTATACTCTGGTTCTGCCAGAATACCCCTACCCTCCATGTCTTTTCTTGTTAAGTTGAAAGTTTCTGAGGCAGCGTCATTTTATATAGGGTGCCATGTTCCCATTCTTCACACACCTATGCGCCATTGGAGGGCAATAACGTTAAGCGAATCAGGCTTCAGTATTCCCAAGAGAAAGGTGTTTCCTTTTAGCATCAGCTAAAGCTGTACACAACGTCTCATTCCCTTTTCAGGGACTTTGGTTACGTTTAAACTGAAAGCCCTAAATAATATATATGATTTTTCACACATGGCCTTCAGTGTCCTGTAGAATGGTATAGTTATAGTGCCTCACAGCCAGGGCTAACTGGACTGTGCTAACAACTCAAACAGAAAAAGCTTAGTGGAGACATTGATTTGTCAATTTCAAATTTTCAGTTTTCTGTCGCCTATAGTTCAGACATTGCAGATCACATTATGACAGTTCAGACACACTGAATTTTTACATAGTTCAAGCTCTTTTATTTTTTATGGTTGTAGGAACTAATAAAACTGAGTTTTTAACGAGGCTTGTTAGTTATTATTTTGATTGTATTTCATTTGAAAGTAGGATATGCACCAACTGCACTGACAAGACATTTACTTATATTTTAAAGAAAGAAATTCTGTTTGGAATACTGCTATTCCATTACCTATACCATTAATCCTCCAGAATTCATTCCCAGGTCTAAGTCACACTGTTTCCAACCTAAAACCAGTAACGAGACTTAGCAAACCATTTTTTTTGCGGATCTGGTTTTGTGCACAGGCGTGCTGTCTTTTTGTAACAGAAAATACCACTTTGCAAACTGCTGGAGCAATAGTAAAGGAAAGAAAATGGGCACAAGCACAGAGACAGTTCCTGGCCCAAATGTAAGGTGTCACAGAGTCTGCTGTTACATACAAAATAAATGTATGCAAGTGTAAATATTGACTCTTCTGACAAGGTGCAGCACACGGTCGATAGATAAATGTTTGGCTTATCACTCACTGTGCCGTCTCTGCATCATGTCTTTCCTGACAAACCAGAATGAGAGATTCTGCAGAGGAAAACAAAAGAGGAATACTAATTTTAAACATGCCTGAGCTGTAGTCATCAGTAAAAATCAACATGAAAATTATAGCCTTAAACTTTAGCAACAGTGCTGGTGTTGCTGCAAGAACTAGTTAGTTGCACTGTTTCAGCTTTCCAGTTGCAGCAATTTACAATGTATATATAATTTTTATTTTTTTGTGGGACACCAACTCACCCTGGATTACACAGGACTATATTATATTGTTTATATTGTTTGAGGAAATATGTCTATGAAGAGTTTTTCAATCCAGTTATTTCTGTGAATTTTTGTGAGAAGAGGGTTTTTCTTTCTCTCTTTTTCTGGAGCTGAATCTAGTTTAAGCACAGACCTCTGGACCTCTGGCGGTTCTTTATGATTTGTGGGACTCACATGGGAGGAAAGCAGGATTCCTATAGGTTAAAATCTGCAAACAATGACTCGTGTTGGCTTGATGGATGAACTACATCCTTCCCCATTTGTCTGTGCTTTTACCACCACCCTTTTTTCAATTGTTATCCAAAGTTTGCTAACACACACGCTTTGAATCTTGCTGGATGATGGAAAAAGTGAGAAACAAGATGGAAAGAGATATGCAATAGAGGTTAGACTAGAGCAGAAGTTTGTATAAGAGGACTCTTCAAAGACTCTCAGGTCCTAATTAAGAGTAGGACGCTTCCTCTTCCCGTGACATTTCGCTGGACATTCTTGATAAATGTCACACCCATGGTTACGCCAGCAGCAAATGGATGCTTCGCCAAGCGCTTAATAACCTTTATAAATATGCCTGCCAGGAATTCAAATTCTCACACCCACATCCGTAAAATATGTGCCTTGTAAACAAGGTGTGTGTATGGCGTCTTGTGCATCAAATTAAGACTGAAGCCCCTGTCAGGGATGTCTAGGTTGCATGGTCCAGGAATAGCTAAATGGGACCTTTCTCCTGTAAAGAATAAAAAAAAGGCCAAATGTACCAAATTTACTAGTTTTTAAAATCAAATCAGATAAAAGGTTTTGTGAATTGGTAATGACATAAGGCAATCAGGGTATCTTTCGTCCACTCATTTTTTTATTTAATATTAAAAACATAAAATAAGAAAACTGTTCATTAAAAAAAAACAAAAAACAAAAAACAACAAAAAGAAACAAACAAACAAAAAAACGGCTTAAA
This sequence comes from Labeo catla, assembly GCA_012976165.1. Taxonomy (NCBI): domain Eukaryota; kingdom Metazoa; phylum Chordata; class Actinopteri; order Cypriniformes; family Cyprinidae; genus Labeo; species Labeo catla. The sequence continues at coordinate 262,419 of VONZ01000466.1, forward strand.
TTTTTTATCTCTGCATGTGGGCGGGAATAAAACACCTCTTTCCGCTGATTGGTCAACCAAACGTTAAACCGTGCAGTCATCAGTTCTTCCACAGCTCCGCACAGCAGAATAATGTCCTGCTGCTAAAGTTGTATGCATTCCTAACGTGTTTATTACAACTATATTTCATCACTTTGTCATCAAACAACCAGACTAATACATGGCTAACGAGTATCCGTACCGAATAGCCCATTTCTAGACAGGGCTTACTTCTGTGTAGGCATAAATTCGGCAACCTGCGTGAGAAATACAAGTTTTTATTTTCTCATAGCCTAAATATTTATTTACTCACATAAAAGTTGAAATGATATAAATATGTAAAGATACAACATATCATTTCATATTAGTGTAGAATATGGTCACATGTATTATTCCATTTTTATTTTTATTTATTTAGTCATTTATTTATTTTCATTGTTAAATTTTAGAGGTAATGTTAAATAGCCATTACAAAATAGCACATCTCAGTTACAAGAATCAAATCCCTGAAATAAAACTTTGAACAATAAAGCTAGATAATTTTATTTTTCATTTTTCTTGCAATATGATCATTATTAGTTTTATTAGTAATTACCAGCCAATTATTATTATTAGTTTTTCAGTATGTATTGCTATAAGAGGCAGTTGATTTGTACTTTTATATAGGGATTTTTTCTAATCTTATTAAATATGTATGTCATATTTAATGTTACTATTATTATTATTATTATTTTATTATTTAAGTTATTTTAGAATAATATGATAAGCTGCTACCAAATAAATCAGTATCAACCAAAGCCATGCATTTACACACCACAGTTGCATAATATAATGTGATTAATGTTTTAAACACAACATTTTGAATACAGAAAAATAAGATGAATGACATTTTATTAAAAATTCTTGTTTATTTTAAACAAACTTTTTAAAGAATTATTGAAAAATGTTTTATTTGAAGGTACAAAGTCAATCACAGAAAAACAGAGCCTAAACAGAGACTAAAATCAAGCAACAAGGCAAATAATTTGATCAGTTATATATTCATAGTAAAGTGTCATTTAAACACATTGTAACATCGAGACTAGTCCACGTTCAGCTAAGTAACACATATTCAAAAATCAATTAACAAAACGAACCAATAAAACATAAAATTCATGGGGATGAACACATCAACTAGCCTCATTATGAAGCTTCTTATTAAATGGATGCCAACTCATCTATAGTCTCTTAAGGCTGGAATACGCTACACAGTTTTTGCACCAGTTTTTCACCTATTTACAGTCTGGAGAAGTTGACACCAATTGCCTAAGGTCAGAGCCAGTCTGCATATTTGAGTCGACTGATTTCATAAAAAGTTGCATAGTTTATGATGGTCACAGAATTTTTTAGCTTCAGACTTTCATACAGTCGTAGGAGATCAAACATGTTTGATATTTCAGCCGATTTTACAACACGTTTTAATTTGTCATGTGTCTCCTAGCAACAATGCGTACATTTCTGTGTAAGTTTGTTGTGATCGGAATGAATTTAAAGTCTGGTAGTGTGTGATCCTCAGTTGTTTAGTGCAGTGGTTCCCAACCACATTCCTGCAGGCCCCCCAGCACTGCACATTTTGCATTTTTCCTTTGTCCAGCACACCCATTTCAGGTCTTGGAGTCTTTACTAATGAGGTGATGATCTGAATCAGGTGTGTTTGATTAAGGAGACATGGAAAGCATGCAGTGTTGGGGGGCCTCCAGGAACGTGATTGGGAACCACTGGTTTAGTGTATGATGGCCAGTTTTTCTTTGTGACAATTTACAAAGTCGGTAAGTGTACGATGCCTGGGGCCTCATTTATAAAAAGTTGCGTATAAACCGTCCTAAATTTGTTCTAAGATCATTTCTCAAAAGTGTGCAAGTGCGATTCAGAAAAAAGGAACGTGCGCACAAAAAACACATGCTTACACCTCTCTTCCAGATGTGACTTTTATAAATCGTAAATGATCTTGAAATTGTGCGCAGCTGACTGGTGTCAGATCTCCACTTTGTAAACACCCCCTAATTATTATCATTAGCATATAAAAGAGCATCAGTCATTGTTGAAAACGTCCCAGGTTACGTATGTAACCATGGTTCCCCGAGGGAACGAGACGCTGCGTCCGAAAACGCTAGGGGAACGCCTTCAGCGTGACCACGCTCTGAAACACGTGTGCAAACAGTCCAATGGAGAAGCGAGACGTCACAGGCGGGGTGACGTAGAGACCAGGAAGCTTAAAAGCACGTGCGGTGCGTGCAGCCGGCAGCTTCTAGAGAAGCAAGCGTTGCAGGGATGCTGGAAGTATGGCTCGAGATGCAGCGTCTCGTTCCCTCGGGGAACCATGGTTACATACGTAACCTGGGACGTTCCCCTTCAGGAACTCGAGCTGCGTCCGAAAACGCTAGGGGAACGATATGCCCACGCCGCCAGACTTTCAAATCCCTGCCTAGTGTGTATCACTGAGCACAGCTAGGACGAGAGAAAAGAGGAGCCCAGAGTGGCATAAATGAGACAGAGAATCTCATGAAAGTGAGTGACATGGAACAACCCGCAGCGTTGAAATATCAGAGAGGGTACTCCTGACGAGAAGGCCATACTTCGAGAGCAGTGAGCCTTGACCCCCAAATAGAGGGGGGGAACAGAGGACTCAAAGCTGTGGAATAGCAACCAAATCCCCACACAGCAAAGCTACACCTGGTCAGAGGCCTCAGCCTCAGCGCACCGTGGAGGAAAACTGTAACCAGGGGGTTTCTACCCACTGAAGAGCCACCCAAAAGGGCGTGGTAGGCCGAAAATAGCCGCCACGTAGACCTTTAGGATGGAGTGGGCTAACCCAGCAGAGAACCGATCCTGCAGAAACTCCAGCACTGTACCAACTGGGCAGTTAACTGGGTCCCGCTGGCGGTGTCCGCACCATGAAGTGAAAAGTTTCCACTTCAGGGTGTACAGTTTCCTTGTGGAGGGAGCTCTGGATTGGAGAATGGTCTCAACAACCTCGGTTGAGAGACCGGAAGCTACGAGGTGTGCCCCCTTAGAGGCCACACCCATAACTTCCACAACTCCGGGCAAGGGTGGAGGATGGTGCCTCCCACCTGAGAGAGGAGATCCCTCCTGACGGGAATCTCCCATAGAGAGCCATCGAGGAGGGAAATCAGGTCCGAGAACCAAGCTCGGGCCGGCCAGTAAGGGGCTACTGTTACGCCTGTTTATTGCCCCCTGCTGGCTTTGCTGTAAGTGCAATCGCTGGCTGGGCAACAGGTGACATTAATCACTGATTAAGCCTCTGGGAGAGTCACGATGTATAAAAGCCTGGTATGTCTTTTGCTTGCTCTCTCTCAGGTGTTGCGTTTGCTTGTGTTTTTTTTCTCCCCCTTTTCTTAGTTTCCCATTAAATACTCGCGCGTGTATAATTTTATTTTACACCCCTAGACGTCTAGTTTGTTATGTATCTTTTTCAGTATTTTGGCAAATAAATGGAGTTTTCCCCAAAATGTGGTGTGGTGCCTATTTTGTGTTGCGGCTCACGAGCCAGCCGTAACATAAAATTGGGGCCTCGTCCAAGATTTTGAGTTCGTCGTTGTATGTGTATATATATATATATATTTTTTTTTTCTCTCTTTGGGATTTCCTTTGAGAACTGGCTTTCACTCCGGTTAGTTAGAGTGTTTCAGCTGGGCTGCGTGTGAGCGGTCTTTCCATCGGAACACTGTTTGTTGTTTTGTTGATTTTTTTTTTTTCCCTTCTTTTGTTTTGGGGGGTTTTTGGAAGGAAATCCCGGGTGGGGGTACGCTTCTCGCGCAGCTGAACTCATTTGGAGAACGGCTGTTACGAGGTTCAGCGTTTCAAGTTGCCTCGAGCCCGGCAGTCCTTTGAAGACTAGAGAGGTTAGTTTGGTGATGATCAGGTATATCGGAGATGAAAAGCCAATGGAAATCCCGGTGAGTATTTTTCCCCCGAATTTTCTTTTTTATTAAATTTGATAAAGAGAGCGTTGTTTTGTGTTTGCGTGTGAGTATTAGGGGTTATTGTTGTTATTGTTAAACGGGAAGTACATGGTTGCTTGTATAGGCTAAAATAGATTTAGCTAACAGGCATCCTTTTGAGTTTAGGGACAATAGTAATTGTAGACAATAGGAGGAATATGTTTGAGAAGTTGCATGGCCGATCGATAGTGAACGGTTGTTGTTTACCGTTAGCTCTATATCGATGGCTTGTATATGATGTAATAAATCCTCTTATGAATTAGTAGTGCTTCATTGTCCCTATAACAAAAAGAAATTTAATTGTGTTAAAGCAGTAATTGTACGACCTGTTTGATTGATCTGAGTAATAAGAACTGGTAGTTAGTTTGCCTTGATCTTAACCTTATTGTAGGCTGGTAAGCTAGATTGTGTGATATAGTATGTCTGTATTGGCATATTAAATATTCATTGTGGGGTTAAGTAGTTGCTAGTTTAAAATGACTTCCATTGGGGAGTTTAGTGTTGAACTTTCTGAAAAGTTTTTAGATCGGTGCACCAAAGAACAACTTTTAGAACTTGCAGAGAGTCATGATTTGGTGTTGACTAGCAATGATAAAAAGCGCAAAGAGGATATGTTGAGGGCTGTTAAAAGCCAGTTGATAGCTAAAGGAGTTCTTGTTACAGAAAAGGAGGTTGGCTCTGTTAGAATAGAGTCCCCACAAATGGAGGGAGATTTGGGGTCAAAAGAAAAGCAAACACAATTTGAAACTGAGAGATTATCTTTTGAAAGTGCACAGGCTTTAAAAGATAGGGAATGGGAAAAACGGTTTCAGTTAAAAAAATTAGAGTTTGAGTTAGAGCATGAGCGTACACAGTTTGAGTTGAAAAAGCTAGAGTATGCACGTGAGAGTGAACGTGAGCAGAGACAATATGAGATGAGGAAGTTAGAACTTGAATTGGAAGCTAAGAAAACTGAAGCTGCTAAGCCCATTCAAGTTGCGCAGTCTTCCTTTGATGTTGGTCGAAATCTCAAAATGGTTCCCCCATTTTGTGAACGTGATGTAGACCGGTATTTTGCTCATTTTGAAAGAGTTGCTGGTTCTTTAAAATGGCCAGTGGAGGTCTGGACATTGCTTTTACAGTGTGTTCTGACAGGGAAAGCCCAGGAGGTGTTTGCGACCCTTTCTGAGGAGGAGAGTGCAGATTTTAAAAAGGTTAAAACGGCTATTTTAAGAGCATATGAACTAGTACCTGAGGCTTATCGCCAAAGATTCCGGGGTTATAAAAAATTTGAAAAACAAACTTATGTGGAGTTTGCCAGGGAAAAAGAGATTATGTTTACAAGGTGGTGTCAGTCTCAACAAGTAGAAACCTTGAATCAGTTAAGGGAGTTAATTCTAGTAGAGGAGTTTAAAAACTGTCTACCTGGATCTGTCTCTACTTACCTGAATGAACAAAAGGCCCTTACTTTGGCTGATGCGGCTGTATTGGCTGATGAATTTGCTTTGACTCACAGAGTTTCTTTTCCTGGAAGAGGGTCAAATGATCAAAGTAAAAGGTTTTTTCGAAATCGGTGGACCCCTCCAGTGACAACATCGGGTGTTGCTTCAAATGTCCACCCCGTGAGTCAAAACACTTCTTCAGACAAGAAAGGTAAAGTAGTCTGTTTTTACTGCCATAAAGTGGGACACAAAATTACTGAATGTACTGACTTTAAGAAGTCCAAGCCAGTTGGTTTAATTGGGTTGGAGCCATGCAGTTTTGTTAATACCGAGGTTCCAGAACAAGATCTTAAAATTAAGGATGTGATGTCAAAACCTGTAGCTGTTGAGAACTGTGCAGATTATGCCCCATTTATTACTATGGGCTTTGTGTCTCTGGCAGGGCAGGAGGAAGGAGTTCCTGTGAAGATCTTGAGGGATACGGGAGCCTCCCAATCTTTTTTGTTAGAGGGAGTTCTTCCCCTCTCAGATCTGACTGCAACAGGGAAGGATGTCTTAATTAGAGGTATTGAGATGACCTTTCTAAAAGTTCCCTTGCATAAGGTACATCTCCAATCTGATCTTGTAAATGGTGATGTAATTGTTGGAGTACGATCTTCCCTTCCTGTTCCAGGCGTTTCTTTTATTTTAGGGAACGATCTTGCTCAGGGTAATGTTTGGGGGACATCGAAATCTGTGCCCTCTACTATAGTGGTCTCCTCACCTGTGCTGGCCAATGTTCTTGATGAATGTGGTCAAAAATTTCCCCATGTGTTTCCTTCCTGCGCTGTCACCCGAGCCATGGAAAAACAGCTTAAAGTTGATAGGTTCTGTGAAGATGGTCTCAATTTATTACCTTCCGATGGTGGGGTTAACATGGGACAGATCTTACCGGAACATTCTGATAATGTAAATGAGAGTGGACTTGCTTCAACACGTCAGTCTCATGGTGGGGACGGTGAAGGTGATTCCCTGGGTAGGACTTTAGACAATCCCATCTTAGAATCATCTGGTTTGTTTTCTGAAGAGTCTATCTCACATGAGAAAGAAGCAACAAATGATCTTTTGTCCTCCCTCTTCCATGTTTCTCGGGAGACTTTGATCCAAGAACAACTCGCAGATGTAACTCTTAAATCTTTGTTTTCCATGGTGGGTACTGAGAGAGATGTTGCGACTGAGCTACCCTCTTGTTATTTTCTTAAAGGGGGCCTGTTGCTTAGACGGTGGATCAGCAAAACTGAACCCACTACTAAGTTTTATGTTCAGGTGGTAGTTCCTTTGATATTTAGACAGTCTGTACTTAGTCTAGCTCATGATGGATTGGCTGGGCATATGGGAGTGAGGAAAACACATGATCGAATACAGCGTAGATTTTATTGGCCCGGATTAAAAAGAGATGTGGCAAAGTTTATTCGATCTTGTCATGTGTGCCAACTTACTGGTAAACCGAACCAGAAAATTCCTGTGGCCCCTCTCCAACCTATTCCAGCTATGTCAAAACCATTTGAGTATTTGCTGGTTGATTGTGTAGGTCCTTTACCTCGATCTAAGGCTGGTCGTCAATATTTACTTACAGTTATGTGTTTGTCAACTCGATTTCCAGCTGTATATCCTGTTAGGTCTATCACTACCAAGTCTGTACTCAAAAGTTTGACTGACTTTATGTCGACATTCGGCATCCCCAGAGTGATTCAAACGGACCAGGGCTCTAATTTCATGAGTCGTCTGTTCGCCAAGGCTTTACGACAGTTAAAAATCAGTCACAACATTTCCAGCACACATCATCTTGAAAGCCAGGGGGCCCTAGAGAGGTTCCATCAGACCCTGAAGTCATTATTGCGTTCATATTGTGTGGAGCATGGGTCTGATTGGGAAGAAGGGCTACCTTGGTTGCTTTTGGGTGTTCGAGAGGTTATTCAAGAGAGCATGGGATTTAGCCCAAATGAATTGGTATTTGGACATGAAGTTCGTGGTCCCATTGCTGCTCTTGCTGATAAGTGGATCTCTCCAGAATCCTCCCAAAATGTTCTGGATTATGTTAGTGGTTTTAGGTGTCGGCTGTATGAGGCTCGAGCAATTGCCCAGAGGAAGCTGGGCAAGGCACAGAACAAGATGGAAAGGTTATTTAATCGACGAGCGGTGTCTCGGAATTTCCAGGTTGGGGACCAAGTGTTGGCTTTGTTACCTCTTGTAAGTAACCCTTTTCAAGCTCGTTTTGCAGGACCTTTTCCTGTATTGAAATGCCTTTCTGGACAGAATTATCTTCTGAAAACACCAGAACGACGTAAAGGAGTACGGGTTTGTCACATAAATCTTTTAAAACCCTATTTTCCTCCCACATCTTCTGTTGTGTTAATAAACACTGTGACTGGTGACTCTTTACAGCCTACTGAGGATGAGACTTCCTCTCAGAAGACTTCTTCCTCCGATCATGTTGGGAACGATGGGGTTCGTTTTCCTTCTCGAGGTATTATTGAAGGACGGTTGAATAATTCTGAGATGTTGACGAAATTGGTCCATCATTTACCATATCTCTCCTCATTGGAGAGAAGCGACGTGCTGCAGTTGGTAGAGTCTTTTCCTCACTTGTTTTCTGATGTGCCTAGTTGCACGACAATGATTGAACACGACATTGATGTGGGCGATGCGCTTCCAATCAAGCAACATGCGTATAGGGTAAACCCAATGAAACGGGAGTTGTTGAAAAAGGAGGTTGCTTACTTGTTAAATAATAACTTGGCTGAGGCCAGTTTCAGTGCTTGGAGTTCTCCTTGTCTCCTAGTAAATAAACCAGATGGATCCTACAGGTTTTGTACTGATTATCGTAAATTGAATTCTGTCACAAAGCCTGACTGTTACCCTTTACCCCGCATAGATGATTGTGTGGATAGAGTGGGGTCAGCAAAGTTCGTAAGCAAATTTGACCTTTTAAAAGGATACTGGCAGGTTCCATTGACTGCTAAGGCCAAGGAACTGTCAGCATTCGTGACACCTGATGACTTTCTCCAGTATCGGGTCATGCCGTTTGGGGTCCGAAATGCCCCCGCTACTTTTCAGCGCCTTGTAAATAGGGTGTTGTCTGGATTATCTGGCTGTGAGGCCTATTTGGATGACGTGATTTTGTATAGCTCGTCTTGGGCAGATCATCTAGTTACAATCAGGGAATTATTTGTCCGTTTGACTGAGGCTTCTTTAACTTTAAATCTGGCAAAATGTGAGTTTGGGAAAGCTACTGTTACTTATTTAGGTAAAGTAGTGGGTAATGGACAGGTTCGACCAATTGAAGCCAAGATTGAATCCATTTGTGCCTTCCCAGTACCTGCAAATCGTCGAGAATTGCGTAGGTTTCTGGGAATGGCTGGTTATTATCGTGGGTTTTGTCCAAATTTTGCATCCATTGTAGCACCCCTGACCGACCTTATAAGTACCAAAGTGCCTTTTGAATGGACCACCGTTTCTCAGCAGGCCTTTGATGGAGCAAAAGCCTTGTTGGCTAGCGCTCCTGTACTTGTTGCACCAGACTTTTCCCAACCTTTTTGCTTAGCTGTAGATGCCAGCGAAACGGGAGTTGGGGCTGTACTTCTGCAGAAGAGCCAGGAAGGCATAGAGCATCCAATTTGTTATTTTTCAAAAAAGTTCAATTCTCATCAGAGGGTTTATTCTGTTGTAGAGAAGGAAGCACTTGCCCTTGTTCTGGCTGTGCAACATTTCGAAGTCTACTTGGGATCGTCCGCCAGTCCCATTATTGTTTACACGGACCATAATCCTCTAGTGTTTTTACATCGGATGAAAAATCGTAATCAAAGGATAATGAGATGGAGTCTCATCCTGCAACCATTCACACTTGACATTAAACATCCGGGGCAGTGATAATATAATTGCGGATGCCCTATCTCGAGCATGAGTTTTGTTTACTTTTCCCTGTTCGTTCCTCTTTCTATCCTGTTTCCTAGGGCCCAGGAAGCGGAAATTGAAGTGGAAGTGAATCGGGATCTGGCGAAGAAGAATTCCCCCCCCCCCTTTCTTATATATTGTATTCCTTTGGGGAATATTTTTGTGGGGGAGGTGTTACGCCTGTTTATTGCCCCCTGCTGGCTTTGCTGTAAGTGCAATCGCTGGCTGGGCAACAGGTGACATTAATCACTGATTAAGCCTCTGGGAGAGTCACGATGTATAAAAGCCTGGTATGTCTTTTGCTTGCTCTCTCTCAGGTGTTGCGTTTGCTTGTGTTTTTTTTCTCCCCCTTTTCTTAGTTTCCCATTAAATACTCGCGCGTGTATAATTTTATTTTACACCCCTAGACGTCTAGTTTGTTATGTATCTTTTTCAGTATTTTGGCAAATAAATGGAGTTTTCCCCAAAATGTGGTGTGGTGCCTATTTTGTGTTGCGGCTCACGAGCCAGCCGTAACACTACTAAAAGAAGACGGACCCCGTCCCGGCGCACTCTCTCCAGAACTCTCGGGAGCAGAGCGATCAGGGGAAAAGCGTACAGACGAAGCCTCGGCCACGTCTGTACCATGGCATCCAGCCCCAGTGGAGCTGGATAAGTCAGAGAGCACCAGTGGTGACATTGCGCATTCTCCTTAGTCGCGAAGAGGTCCACCTGAGCCTGGCCAAAACTTTCCAAATCTGCTTCACCACCTCGGGGTGAAGCATCCATTCCCCGGGCCTGAGTCCCTGCCTCGACAGGATGTCTGCTCCCATATTGAGATGCCCAGGAACATGAACTGCTTTCAGCGAGAGGAGTTTGTCCTGGGACCACACAAGGATCTGGTGTGCCAGCTTGTATAAGGGGCACGAACGCAGACCTCCCTGGTGGTGATGTAATAGAGCACCGCTGTGTTGTCGGTGCGAACCAACACATGGTGGCCTATTAGGTCTGGGAGAAAGTGTTTCAACGCTCGAAACACGGCCAGCATCTCCAGGCAGTTGATGTGCCAAGTGAGATGGCGACTGCTCCACAGACCACGGGCGGGGTGGCCACTCATGACTGCACCGTAACCGGTGAGAGACGCGACAAGGAGCTTCTAACGCCGGGCCCTGAGACAGGAACCAAGGCTTCTTCCACATGTCTAAGGCACGTAGGCATTGCCGCGTGACCTTGATCATGCGGAACGGGTTTCCCCTCGGGGAGAACCCCTTGGTCCTGAGCCACCACTGTAGGGGTCTCATGTACAGCAGGCCAAAAGGTATCACATTGGACGCAGCTGCCATCAGACCCAGCAGTCGCTGGAACTGCTTTACAGTGAGTGACCGGCCTTCTTTCACTCTCTTGACTGTCGTGAGGATCGACTCGATCCGAGCAGGTGACAAACGTGCCTGCATCGTGGTCGAATCCCACACCACGCCTAGATAAGTGGTTCTCTGTAATGGAGACAGCACACTCTTCTTGGCGTACAGTCTCAACCCCAGCTCTTTTAAATGAGTGAGAACAACATCTCGATGTTGAACCGCCATGTGCTCCGATTGAGCCAGAATCAACCAATCAATGTAAATTGAGTGTGCGGATGCCCCGGAGTCGCAGCGGAGCCAGAGCAACATCCACACACTTCGTGAAAGTGCGGGGGGAGAGTGCTAGGCCGAACGGAAGAACCCGATATTGGTATGCTTCGCCCCTAAAGCAAACCTCAGGAACTTCCTGTGTTGAGGAAGGATGGAGACATGGAAGTAAGCGTCTTTTAGATCTATCATTACAAACCAGTCCTCGGACCTGATTTGTGACACCACTTGATTGATTGTCTCCCACTCATGACCACTCCCCAACCGGTGAGAGACGCATCCGTCGCTTGCATACGCGGCGACAAGGAGCTCCCAGCACCGGGCCCTAAGACAAGAACCAAGGTCTCCTCCACATGTCCAAGGCACGTAGGCATCGCCGCGTGACCTTGATCATGCAAAGCAGGTTTCCCCTCGGGGAAACCCCCTTGGTCTTGAGACACCACTGCAGGGGTCTCAAGCAGGCCAAAAGGTATCACGTTGGACACAGCTGCCATCAGACCCAGCAGTTATGAGACTGCTTCACAGTGAGTGCCTACTTTCACTCTCTTGACTGCCGCGAGGATGACTTGATCCGAGCAGGAAATATACATGCCTGCATCGTGGTCGATCCCACACCACGCCTAGATAAGTGGTTCTCTGTAATGGAGAAAGCACACTTTTCTCTGCGTTCAGTCACAACCCCAGTTCTTTCATATGGGTGAGGACGACATCTCTATGCCGAACCGCCCATGCTCAGAATGAGCTAATACCGACAAAAATGTCAATAAGGATCAGTATGCAGATGCCCTGGCAGCCACAGCTAAGCCACAGCAGCATCCACACACTTAGCGAAAGTACAGGGTGAGAGTGCAATAAATTTAATTCCTCAGAATTAAATGACAATGGGAGACGAGCTAAACATTCAAAATGCACGTTGTTTGTTTTTTTTTTTTTGAATGAACACATTATGGATGAATACAGCCCGCCCCCTCAAGGGCAGACTGTACATGCTCAGCTCCCGAACAAACCACACATAAATCGCTTGAATCCCCGTTCCTGTTATTTATTTATTTATTTTTTAGAAGCGAGGGCAGGTAGAAACGAGCGATCTAATATGCAGTCAGCTCATATGCGGACAGCATCAATCTCCTCGGAGAAAGATAGCCGCAGCAGCGCGAGCTCTTACTCAGAGGGGGAAGAACCGCAGCGCGGGCTTCAGAGCCCCGAGAGACAGCGCTAGATCTAAGTAGAAAGGCAGAGAGAGGCGGACCCGTCTCTAACCCGTTCACAGATCTATGCTGCGATCCCCACGGCCGCAGTTGCCGCTCTGCCTCGGCAAAAGCGGGACCTGAGCTGCGGGGAAGTTCACGAGGGCTCCCTCCTCGAACAGAGCCCTCCGGGAATGAAGCGTGCGCAGCGAGAGTGCGGGCAGTCAGCCCCCTCGGGAGCTGACACAGCCCGCTTCGCCGTGAGCTCTCACTCAAAGGGGGTAGAACCGCAGCGCGGGCTTCCGACCTAGAGAGAGAGCGCTAGATCTAGGGAGAAAGGCAGAGATAGAGCGGACCCGTCTCTAACCCATCCGTAGATCTAAATGCGATCCCCACGATCACAGCCGCCGCCCTGCCTCGGCAGAAGTGGGAGCTGAGTGCGGGGAACGCAAACGCGGGCAGTCAGCTCCCTCGAGAACTGACTCCCATGCTTCGCTCCCAGACAGACAACAAATAGATTGTGTGTATCGCCACCCGAAATAGCACAGGCAGAGAGGAACACACAGTCTAAATGCCGCTGCTTATATTCGTAAGAATGCTTTGTAGGACATAGTGACACTCTCAAATAAAAGCTGTGCGAACTAGCACAAAAAACAGAGTGACACACAAACACAGAGCGCTTGCTGAAAGACAGAAGCTGCCGGCTGCACGCACCGCACGTGCTTTTAAGCTTCCTGGTCTCTACGTCACACCGCCTGTGACGTCTCGCTTCTCCATTGGACTGTTTGCACACGTGTTTCAGAGCGTGGTCACGCTGAAGGCGTTCCCCTAGCGTTTTCGGACGCAGCTCGAGTTCCTGAAGGGGAACTGTTGTTTGAGAATGGCGAATGGCAAGAAAAAACTTGAGTGAGGCTGTGACTGAAAAATAATTTACACATGAGAAAAAAAAACAAAACAGTTTACTTTTATTTGTGTACACTCTTAAAAATAAAGGTGCTTCACGATGCCATAGGAGAACCTTTTTGTCTAAGTGGTTCCATAAAGAACCTTTAACATTTGAAGAATCTTTTTGTTTTACAAAACGTTTTTTGTGGCGAAAGAAGGTTCTTCAGATTATAAAAAGGTAAGGAAGAGATGGTTCTTTAAAGAACCTTTGACTGAATGGTTCTTTGTGGAACCAAATATGGTTCTTCTATGGCATCGCTGTGAAGAACCTTTTGAAGCACCTTTGTTTTTAAGAGTGTACACTCACAATAAAAGAAAATACTGTACTTTAATTTGTAGCATCAAGAAAAACATGATGCCTTTTTAGTGGTCTTGATTCTTTTTAGTTAATGGACAACGACAACAACAACAACAACAACAAAACCAAAATGAACACGAACATATATTAAATAAATGAATAAATACCAGGATAAAAAAAAAAAGTTCCATACATTGGGGCAGTTACATAAATTTGAAAAGCTTTAGAATTTTTTTTATAGGAACAACCAAATATGGGCACAGTGAAACACGAGGGAGAACTAGGTCAAAGAGCACATGGGAAGCAAAACAAACACACAGAACAGTCCATGGGCAATGGGCGTGAAGCTCTCTGCGCTGCATCGCTAAAATTAGGCTAATCCCCCACCTCGTCCCTGACATAATAAAAAATATGAAAAAAAAAAAGCGGTTGGACATAGTAGGACCTTTCTTTTTTCATGTCTCAGGGAAGCAGGATGCAGGAACCGGCAACCATTTAACACAGTTATACCTACTTATACATCTCTCTCTAGTCTACTAACCCTTATTTAAGCCTTCATCTCATCCACTCAAGAGAGTAAGACTTGCTGGGCCCTGAGCTTCTCCCCTTCCTCCTACGCAGTCCTGGGTCCTCCTTCAGCAAAAGCATTGAGCATGGCGTGTTGGTTGGCAAAAGTAGATGCCACATCAGCTTTCAAAGTAATAGCCATTCACCGAGACTCATGTGCACAATAAATTCTACTTTACCATTCAGTCAACTTTCGGCTGCTTCGTTGTCTAGGGAAAAAAAAATGATAGAATCATTCTGATTGTGTCTAATCTCCTAGACACCCCAAATTGCTCTAAACATAAACCTATATTTCTTTTTGGCAACTTAAACTTTGTGGTGTGCATAATTCCACAGGGAATTTTCCCTTCCTCGTGTCATCAGTTAACATGCTGGAAAACCAAATTCTTTTATACGGTGAATGCAAAAATTAGTTGAACTTATAGGAAGGATAACCTTCCTAAAACAGTAGAATGGTCTAACCTTTTTCTATGACAACCATGTATATCTTCCTGGTAGATAACTGCTCTGTGGGACTCGTGACTGGTGTGTGGCGCAGTTGTTGCTCATCAACACTCACTCCACCAACCTCACTCTGCTCCCACAGCTCTCAGCTCTGGCCTACTCCTCACCAAGTATTTTGAGAATGCATGAAGACTGATGTGATTACATCATTCATAGTTTTATAGGAGTGGGTGGAGCTAAAGATCTCACATTATGCTTGGTGCTAATCTCTGATTGGTATATTTTTCTTTACGGCATCATTTCACTACTAAAGATTTTGATACAGTCTATTAGCAACCTTGCTACTAAATGTCTTTAAAGGTTTATCATTTATTATTAAAATAATTTTCCCTATGGGGAAGATAAATTGAGTAAAGTTATACTGCACACACTATTAAGAATGAAAATGATCTGATTCTGTACTTGCATTACTGTAACCTATGAATAATGCTTGATGAAATTCTATTTCTCTTTCTTTTCCTTTCAATTGTTAGGTTACCTGACAAAACAAGATTTTACAGTCTGTTGAAAACTGTAAGAATTAATCATGCTGTTTTAAACCTAGCCATTTACATTTCTATCCAGTCAAAGTTAAATGTTAGTGCCTTTAGAAATGTTGTTGATGTGCTATAAATGTCATTAAACTCTATCCAGAACCGCACTAATCATCAGAGATATCAATCATGATTACTGTAAGTCCTGTGCACTAGTATGTTGGGTAATTATTCTGCTTGTCTTGGAAATGGAGATTGTAGTATAATTGTGTACTCATTAACTTTGAAATTTTTGTGGGTGCTGTTAGATTTGATGAGCTTTGTGTACAAATATAAAATAAAGATATATTTTTAGAACAAGATTAAAAGTTAGACGGATAACTTAACTTTTAGTGTTTGGGTTTTAGTATTTAGAATTTAGTTTTTTTTTTAGTATTTAGTTAACAAATTTATGCAATTCCACAAAGCAAGCAACAATTCCATAAAGCAATCAAATAAACAGACAAACAAATGTTTTTAAAAATATAATTTATTGGTTTAAATTGGATAACATATGACAGCAACACATTCTAGCATGATCTGTTTAATATTTCTGCACTGTGCTTTTTGATAACCGTAAAATATTTGGTTTAAAATATCAAATATAAACAGAAAATTAAGATATTGCATATCTTTTCTTTGATATGGAAGTAGAAAAATGTAAGTTATGATTCATGCAATTTAATTATTAACAACAATTGTCTGATTAAATAAATTATCTAAATAAACTCATTTATGTTTGCTGAGTTTTTTTTTTTTTTCCTATCAGACTCTCTCTGGACATGAGGTTGAGTGATTACACTGTTTGTGTGTGTGAGGAAGTGTTTCAAGGTTGTTTCAAGTCACACGACACGCACTGGCGCACAGTGGCTAATTGTGTCTCCTGAGGAATAATTAGGTGACAAAAGTGTGTAGTGGCTCCACTAAACACACATACACACACCACAAACGGTATGCTGTGTGTTCAGCACGCTTCACAGCGCACAATCATTTGTTTTTAAAGGAAATTTGACATAAAAAGAAAAAATTGCTGCAATACTGTATAAACAGGAATAAGGTCATCAGAGAATAAAATTTATTAAATTATTTATTTAAATGATTAAATTAAAAAAAAGTGCTGTAGAAATAAATTATTGAAAATAATTTTACTGTGGAGTACATTTAAAGATTTTACAAAACCTGTTTACAACAAACAAACAAACAAAAAATGTTATAAATGTGGAGTGACAAATGTATTAAATGCAAATTTTAATTATTATTAAGGTAAATGCATTAAATAATTTTGTAAAGAGAACGCAAAGTAACAGTAAAATGTAATTGAGTTATAAACCACCTGAAATGTCGAGATAAATACCAGTTTGTATAAAGACAATTATATAATTATAAAGATAAATAAGGCCAATTAATGCATTTGACAAATGATCACAGGGTAGAGCTACGTGCACTGCTGGAACAAAGAGATGTTGAGTGAATAATAAAGATTTGTTAAATCAAATATATTATTAATCTTTTAAAATCCTGAGCATGCCACTTGGCCAGAATCACATAAAGGTAACAAAATGCTGAACTCATCTAGATCCCTATTTTTGACAGCACTGATTCACACCTGCATATGTGCTGTGCTGTGCTGGAGAATACAGTGGAAATGTGTGTGTGTGTGTTCTTGTTTATCCTACATTGTAGGAACCAAATATCCCCATAATGATAGTAAAACTTGAAATTTTTAACATTGTGGGGACTGGCCTGCGATCTCCATAAGTGGGGAAAAATATTTAAAAAATATGTTTAATCTGAAAGTAAAGTAACAGTGCAAACAGGTTTTCTGTAAGGGGTAGATTTAGGGTTACTATTGATAGTCAGTTTAAAAACAATAGAAGTCTACGGAAAGTCCCCACAGTTCACAGAAAACTAACGTGTGTGTTTGTGTGTTGTGAATGTGTGTATGCATGTATGTATGTATGTATGTTTGAATTCTGAATTTTGTTTTGTAGTATAGTAAATAGGTAAATAAGTTTTTATTTAAATAAAACATTTTCATCACATGAATTTGCTTTCAAGTGTAAGTGTATTACAAGTGTCCATCCATTTTGATTAATTAAAGTAAAAATGTGTTTTCTTTACCAAGAAAGTGGCTAGATAAAAAACACTATTTTCTGTTTCAAACTTTCCGATAGCATCTTTAGGTTATAATAATATTAAACATTTATATCCAGATTTTAATTTTCAGAGATTTATTATAAAAACTGATTATTTTTTCCCCCAAAATGCAATAAATCCATCAGGGCTGTATGCTTACTTTTCTTTTAGGAGCACTTGTGGTTCTAACTTGAAAAAATTTAGGAACAGAGTCACAATTTTAGGAGCAGCTTCTAATCAATAATCAAAAAATCTGATGAAAAAATTAGCCTTCCCATTACAAGGTGATATTTGACTCCTTAAAGTGAATTAGAGTGGAATTTTGTTTTTACCTTTGTAATGGCATTTTTTTTTAACTTTATTAAAAGTATGTCATCTTTTATCTAAAGTGTTTTTAAAAATCTATATTTTATAAGCTTTTTTAAATTTCTAATTAAAACAACAGAATAAGAATAAGTTACCAATCAAATGAAATCAGTATTAACAAACTATTAACAGAGGTGGCACAGAAGAACACAAAAGTGAAATATTAAATGATTTAAATAACTGAAATAAAGATACTTTAAAAATTAAACTAAAACTGCCAGTAGGTGGCGGTTTTAATTACTGAATAATATCATTCATTTGATTCCTTCGAATGGCTGATTCATTCAGGAATAAACCAAGTGACTGTCTTTATGAATGGGTAATTGATTCATTGACTCACTAGATCCGTTTAAAAATGCATGCCCATTCATAAAGAAAACACAGCTGTGTTTGAATAGAGATGCACAGTAACTTAATTGTGAGTTTGTTTTGATGAAATAGAGCAAAATCAGGCAATAGTGTTATAGTCACACAATGTTAGTAACTTAATATTAACTTCTTGTTTATTTAACTGTTGTATTAAATCAGTATCTCATTTACAAACTCCCTTAAAAAACATTAAAAGCTGTCACTCATCTAAGTTATTGCGATCTCACAAAGTTCAATTATAATCATCAAAGCTCTCTACACTGCACAGTGAATCTCTTATTTGCAGAAAAGGGAGACTGGCGTTTGTCGCGGTTTGGAAAGATAGAGAGAAAACATGACAGAATAACACGGCGGATTAACATTTTGCGTAAAATTAAAAACTTTTCAATACCGACCAGATACAATGCTGATTTTGGCATGAACTCAATTTTGTAAAAAATGGCGTTTATCGCGTTTTGGAGCCAAACTCTTCATATATATATATTAGGGGTGTAACGATACATGTATTCGTACCGAACTGTCACGTTACAGGCATGTCGGTTTGATGCATGAGGCCTTACAGCGAATACAGGCAATTCACCCTCTATCCAGAACCGCACTAATGCAACTCTGTTTGATAACTGACAGCAGAAGAACAGCAAATGCCAGCAGTTGCGTTCTTGAAACAAAGCCCACTAGACAGTGTGCTGAATCTGAACGTGTCTCTTTGTACTTGAGTCGCATTGTACCTGTGACTCTTTCTCAGTAATTCAGTAGCATTTCGCACAGTAAAATCACATATTATAAACATGAAGAAATTGCTATACAGTTTTGATTTGGATTCATTTGGATATTTGATTTATAAAGATGTGATATTTTTAGTTCACCCCAATATTTATTTATAATTTCTGATTTAATTATGGAAAACAAATTAGTTTGAAAGAGTACTGTTACTGTTGGCTTGCTTCGCTGGAATTTACACGTAATATTCAGTAATAATATCGATTTGACCGCACTGAGTTTACTGGATGAGAACAAAACTGATTTAAGCTGGATGATGATGCTATTGCCTTCTGTACAGTTTCTTATATAGCGTATTTAGATTTGCTCTATAATTGATGAATTTTGCAATATTGACACTTGTCATTCAATATTGTCATTCAACTGAATCAACATCACTTATTCTGTTAGTTTCACACAGTATAACAGGATAAGTGCGTGTGTGGGGTGGGGGGGGGCATGGGGCATAGTAAGCAACCTTATTTGAGACACTCAGTACCCTGCCTACGAGAATGTTCATACAGATATAAGATACTAATCTCTCAGCTGCTAGACATATGGGAGGTCAAAGATGTGGCGTTCACAATGTCTCCACGTGTGGCGGGTATGTTCTGACAACCAGTGTGTCTTTTCATCTCTCCTACTGCAGATGTCCCCAGGGGAGGACAGGCAGCCCACCATTCTGCGCTTTCCATTGCCCTTCATGATGGATGTGTTGCGTGAGCATTGGACTCGTCCCCGGGGCCTGTCTCTGCCTCTTTTCTGGGTTAAACGGCACCCTACATCACACCCATCTATACATTCACAAGCCGAGCGTGTTTACTGGAGTGTAAAAGCACAGCAATCCATTTCCTGTCAACATCTCAAGATAAAAGAGGAGGACGAGAAGAAATATCTTAGACAGCACTTCTGAGGTGAACTGAAAATGATATCACAACTGGAGCAATGTTGGATTCTTTAAAGAACAACATTTCATTATTCATGTAATTCTGCACCTTTGGCATACTATTTTCAGTGTACTTTAGAACTCACTATATGAGTCAAGACCACCAATGTCCACCTAATTTTCAAATTGTTCCACCATTTTGTTGAAGACCCACTAGGTAGCTCTTGATAGTTTCCTGAATGTACTGTGCTGCAGGAAACATTAGGAGGCAATTAGGGTCGTGGTGTGGTCAGTAGTGATGTTGAGCCCTGTTTAAATCAGGAGAGGATGGGGGGTCCTAATTACATGCTAATATGGGCCAGGCGGTGTCATGAGTTTGTAATTGGAGCACAGCTGCTACTGGGAGCAACAGAGGCAACGCAGAGAGAGACTCCAGCAGGTCAGGGTGATCCGAGCTGGTTTGTCTCTGTCAGAGGACACACTTTTAGAAATTCATGCAGTTTGTTCTGAGTTTTATGCTGCTGCTAAGAGAGTCCTAAAGTAAGGTCTTAAAGGATTTTTTTTCCTCTTAAAAATGAAACTTCTATCATTTACTCATGACATTCCTAACCTTTAGAACTTTCTTTGTCCCATGGAAAAAAGTACATTTTTGCCATAGGTAAAAGACCTGAGGCCTCATTTATAAAACATTGCATACACACAAAATGGGCATAGAAATATGCATACACAATTTTCCACACATATATCGGGATTTATAAAAAATAAACTTGGTGTAAATATGTACTCACAAACTCTTTTTCCTGGAGTCAGAAAAGTAATGAAGTAAACAACGATAAACTCTGTTACAAAACACATTTGGTAACACTTTACAATAAGGTGTCATTAGTTTACATTAGTTAATGTATTAAATAACATGAATCAACAATGAGCAATACATTTATTACACTATTTATTAATCTTTATTAATGTTAGTTAATACAAAATACAGTCATTCAATGATTATGTTAGTTCACAGTGCATTACCAATGTTAAACACAATTCGTGATTCGTGATGCATTAGTAAATGCTGAAATTAATATTAACTAATGTGGCAGTGTAGGATGGGCTTCCCTTCTTCGTGGTGGTTGTCCCATTATGGGAGTGAGCAATAAGGATAATTAATGTCAGAGTATTTAAATGTCTGGACAGCAAGCATTAGAACGCAGCCTCTCATTGTCTCAGCAGTCGAGGTGGGTAATGGTTGATTTTTGAAGAACTTTATTGTACTGTTATGTGTTGATTTGGCTTTGTATTGTTGGTTTGAAGTGTTTTCTTTTGTGTTTCTAGTAAAACAACACTTATGAAGGCATCCTATCATCCTATGCTTGTGAATTCGCGGATTTAAGTATGTATGATTCGATTCTCTTTTGGTAATAGGTTGTTTGGGGTATTTCTGATTACTGTTTTTGTTTTTCAGTCTTCCACAGTTCATTTGATTGCCAACTGTGGGTCATGCTTCTGTTTGGTTTCCTTTAGTGTGAAACTGTAGTGTTTGTGTTTTCACTTTGTTTTTGTCATGGTCGTGGTCATGGTCATTTTATTTATATAGTATTGTATAATTACAATGTTCATTATCCAAGGTGCTTTACAATTCAAAGATAAAACTAAATACCAGAAAACAATATATCCATACAATAGAACCATAACACACAGTTAAGAGCAACAACTAAACAAACAACGTTTGTTGATTTTGAGTGTGATAATGAGTCGAGCCGCTTAGGCCGG
This sequence comes from Labeo catla, assembly GCA_012976165.1. Classification (NCBI taxonomy): domain Eukaryota; kingdom Metazoa; phylum Chordata; class Actinopteri; order Cypriniformes; family Cyprinidae; genus Labeo; species Labeo catla. Next base: position 283,692 of record VONZ01000466.1, read on the forward strand.
GTTAGTAGCATGTCCTCCATCTAAAATCTGTTCATATGGGATTCTGGTTTATTGCCAGTGAGTTAGGATGCTGTTACGTTACTCTGTTAATTGACATTCTGGGTTATCAACTGTAATTTGTTTTTCTTTTGGAGTGAATATTTGATATTTGTACCTTTTGTAGTTGTACCAGACCCATTAATTCTTTTTTTCCTTTTTTTCTAGTTTGATCCAAGGCTGGGTGCATTGAGGGGGAGGCTAGCCACCTGGGTGAAGCACACGGTTATGAGTTTGGAACACCAGGGTTTGAGCACCTCTTCCTATTGTTTGCTGTGCACACGTTTGGTTGAGAGCACAATTCATTTCAGCTAGTTTGTCACCCCTAAGGTAAGCTTTAGCCTTGTTGTTTCTCTTTTTTGTAAGAATTTTTGTGGTTATGTATAGTGGTTGGTGGGGAAGGTACAAAGTTTCTTTATAATTGTGGGATTGTGTGTTGTTGTCTTGTGTTAGCTTTCATATCATGGATGTGTAGTAAAATACTTTTAAAATTGTGAATTTCTTTTTCATGTTGTTTGAACATTAATGTGTGTTGGCAGTGTATGTACAATTCTACCCTATTATGATAAAAATCCATGCAGTGGTTTTTAATTAATCTGTAAAAATAATATCCCCTTTTTCAAATCGAGCCGTTCTCAGATGCCTGTCGGTGTGCCGTCACACCGTCAGAGGCCGCTCCCGCAAATTGACATGAGCGTCTTACCTAAGACCAGCTGTCACAGTCCAGTAGCCTCCATTGTTTTGATGCCGGACCAAGGATGTAAGTTAGATTGACCGATTGTGGTGTTGTGTTGCTAGATGTAATAATGAACATAGCGGTCGTCATTTACTCCTGACCTCTGAGCCACTGAAGGATTGCGTTTGTTTGTGAAGGGAATGCAAAACTGCAGAAATTTAATTTGATTTGAATTGGATATTTTGGATATTTTGATATATTTATTTTGAAACACAAGAAGGATGTGGCATGATTTTTAGCAATAAAAATGAATGTGTATGGCACAAATGGCTTATATATGGCATTTGACAGGAAGCGAGGTGGGAGAGAGAAGAGGGAGGAATCGGGAAAGGTCCATGAGCCAAGATTCGATCTTGGGCCTGAAGCGCAACAGCGCTATATGGCGGTGCGCTGCACACGAGGGTATCCTTTATGTCTTGTACCTTTGACTGTGTTAAACATGGTGCCACGTGGATGGGAATATGCATGGAATGAGATGCAGATGAGGTTGTGCATGCTATAAGCTCCATATGTGGTGATTTCGGGGACGAGTCAGGGTGGAGATGCATGACACACAATCAACCCATGACTAGGATTTATAAAGGAATTTTTGTGTAGGTTCTGGCATACGCATGATTTTATAAATCAGAAAACTTTTGTGCGTACACAAAATCTAGCTTTTGTGTGAATGTACATTTTTAGGATGAAATCTACAGAGAGTTTTATAAATGAGGTCCCTGTCTATAGACAAAGTAAATCAGTAATAGGGTAGTGAACCCTAAAACACTTCTCACCCGATCACTTCATTTCTCTCATTTCTCTCAATTCTCTAGACTTCTGCATCTGTCTGTACTGTTTTATTTATTAAAGTCATTTCCATAGTCAAAATGACATGACATTGATTCAGATTACCATATGGTCCGTTAAAAGCAACATATTTTGGCTTTTAATGCAAGTTGACATGTCTCAGTCACTGCAGGAAAGCTGTTACCTCTGATCTGCAGAGGACAGAGAAATTTAAATCATTATGTTGTCCAGTTCAGTGTACATTATGTGGATACAAAGAGTTTAACTGATAGCTGCAGGTCATATTTGCAGATTTCTTTGCAGATTTCTTTATAGTTTACCATAAAACTGCTGAAAACTCTTTGTAAAGATTTTAAATTTAACCATTTCATTTGTATTAATTACTGGAGAACAAAAACAAACAAACCAGCCAGCAAGATTGAGGCCTTATTGATGGTACCGTAGATGCAATGCTGATTTTCTACAATTTATATAACCATCTTTATTTTTTGAATATAAAATGTAGTTGTACTATACAATTACAAAATACAATTACAATACAATTACAAAATATTTATTCTACACAGTATTTCTTAATCTGTCTGTTCTACATTTGTCACAATATGTAGTCCAACAAACACAAACAGGATAACCTCCTGCAGTGGCGGGAAAATTGGAACAAAAGAAACAGGTACAGGAACATTAGAAATAAACCAAAGCAAAACATACACATGACAACATTCTTCTCTAAAATAATATTCTGATGATTAGTCACTTCACAATGTGCTCAAAACTTTTTATTCTCTTATTCTCTTTGAGACAGGCCCCTTCTTATGCACCCTGACCAGCTATGTTTGGCATGAGCAATAGAATACATTCTCTCTGCTCTGCTCAGATGTAGATCAACTTCTCCCTCCTTCTCTCCTGCATTTTCTCTGAAAACAGTCTGTCATGTGAACATGGACCACGACTGACTGTCACTTTGTTCAAAGAAATTACTGCCGTTTTCCATTTGCACTTGTCGTAGTTTGATGCTGCTACCCGAGCATGACTGGTACATTACACTGGGTCTGTGTGAAATGCATTATCATTCTGATTTGATAACCAAAAACTGAAATTTCAGACAATATTAACACACGAGCCACAGTTTTTCTTAATCAATACTATCATTCACATTCCTTTTTGTCTTGTATGAAAAATTGTAGAAATAATATAGGCACTACGGCCCAATGAAAAAAAAAAAAAGGCAGTTCTTGCGTGTCTTGTGACTGATGGCGACACAGCAAGTTTGAATAGCTGAAACAGTGTTATTGTTGTATTATTTATTTATTAATTATATGCATTTTATTATTATTATTATTATTATTATTATTATTTCATTTTTATTTCTATTAATGAAAACAGTTTTAATAGTTTCAGATTTAGTATTACTTGATGTGACAACTACTAATGTGAAGAAGCAATAAGTAAATAACAGTGAATACAATTTTCGGTAACACTAACTAGCAGCAAATTAGGAGTTTATTCATGCAAAAGTCATAGTTATTGGTTTATTATAGCAAGAACTGGACCTTAAAATAAAGTGTGACCAAACTTTCTCCTTTGGATTATTTGATGATATATTTGGATATATTGTTGTCCATCCTCAAGTCTAGACTAGACAGACATTTTAGGTCAGCGCTATCAAAATTCACTCCGCTAGACATCCAACATCTTTCTCCTGTGCTGAACAGACTGCCAGACCAAAGAGCGGATTTCAAGCACAGGGTCAGAGCTCAAGTAGCTAGTGTCTGCCAGCACTGGCCGGCCATCCATGTCTGTCTTGCCCCACTGCCCTGATGAATGAAATACCCAAAGAAGAAATGAAAGGAGAGTTAGGGTGAGGTTGAGACTTAACAGCAAACAAGTATGAACAAGAGGGTTTAATATTGAGGGCCTGTTCAAATCACCTGTTGACAGTCTTACTGTCTTGCTGTAGGACATTTGCAAAAAAAACAAAAACAAAACAAACAAACAAACAAAATAAAAAACTGTCGGTTGGCGCTTAAAGGAATAGCTCATGTAAAATTAAAATTCTGTCATAATACTTATATAATTTTCTTTCTATCAAGGAATACAAAATGAGTCCTTGGTGTTCTGTAGTGTTGTAAGCATTGGTTTTCAAAATGGGGTCTGGGCCCCCCTGGGTGGCCACAGGGAAATTAACTTACTGTAGGACACTGCCTAAGTGATGCTGAGAAAGATAAATGTTAAACAAAAACATTTATTATTACGTTTGGCATACAAATGGGAATGAGATAACATGGCTATTCATATTTAAAACACATTGTAAACATATTTATGTAAGTTAATACTTTAGCAATATTGTCTTTACAGATTCATCACTGGGTTATAATTTATTTTATTATTATTATTTTTAATGTTACCACAAAAAACATGGTCTGTTATCAGAATCTGAATTTAGATCTTTTCTTTTGCTGCAGCGTGAATGCATTTAGCCGGAATTTCAGAAGCAAACAGAAAAGAGAAACATCATGTTGAACAATAGATTAACACCACTGCTATTTATTTGTCATCTCTAAATCAGACAGTATTGTAATGCCACGCCAGCAGAGGGAGCCCTCACCAATGGACTGACTGTTACCGCTCCCTCTGCTGCTTCTTTGGTTACTTCCTGTTTGGTGGCCATTTAAGGAGGGCCATGCCAAACAGGCCTCGTGAAGCACTGTTTTGCCTGTACGGATTCTACCAAGTGTTTTCCCTGTTTTCCCTGTTTTCCCTGTTTTCCCTGTTTTCATTGCCTTTCCTTGCCTTGTTTTGTTATTTCCATGGTTCTTGTTTTATTTCATAGTCATAGTTTTTGCCCTGTTTCATTGCCATAGTTTTGCCTTGTTCCATTGCCTTGTTTATTTGTTACTTTTGGACTGCTCTCTTGGATTTTGACTTTTTGCATGTTTTATTGGATTACACTTTTGTCTTGCCCTGGATGTTATTGTTTGTTGGAGATTGCCCTTGCCTGTCTTGACTACGATCTGTATAATAAAGCTCGCACTTGGATCTATTCATGCTTCATACGAGTCCCGTTACAAGTATGTCCTTTCCATTCCACTGTATGACATCCCTTAAAGTATGATTCTCACAATTTTGTCCAGATTCACCCCTTCCTTGTGTCCTTCAGTTCAGGGGCATAATCAGTGAATTAATACAGCGCATATCACACACATAAATTATCACATATCTTCCAGTTACCTGGTATCTAAATCAACCTTTTACCCTGTTTACATTCTATTATTTATTTATTTATTTATTTTTTTTCTTTTTATATTAACTGTGTAAATAAAGAAAGATGAAGGATGTTAGAAAAGAGTAAATGCTGTTTACTGATCTGCTGTAACAGTTTATGTTCCCATATTGTCCTTTTAACCCTGGCCTCCTGGAAGCTGATTGTGTTGAATTTAACTTACAATTATTTTGTTTTGATTATAAAGCGAGGGGTGGGGGGCAAATTGATTGGCAGGTACTTGCATATACAGTACAGGACAAAATGTCAGCTAGAGATTAGGTGGTGACCCGCATGTGGCAGCTGGCAAAACAAACTGATGACGGTAATTCATCATATGTTCATCTGTAAGTGCTGCCAGCATGGGTCCACTCATGTTAAGTCATCCTTCATGCCATGGTGAGTTTGGCTGGGACAAACCAAGAAGGAGGTCACACACAGGTTATGCACAAACAAGGAAGTCAGAGGAAAATGACTTCCTTGTCAGAGTCAGAGAAAAATTTAACAACATAATAACAGCCAGCTTAAAAAGTTTTGGGACATATCCTAAAAATAATATTTAGTTGATAATATTAAGAAGAGGTTCTGTGTCTATGAGGTTCTGAAAGCATCTCTTTTAATAGCTGGGTAGACACAGGGTCTAACATACATGTTGGTTTAGATGATTTAATTAATTTGTTCCTCAAATACATCTTTGAATTATTGAAACTGTTCTTTGTCTGGCATGAAATTTTAGCAGAGGGATGCATAGTTATAACTGTCTCTCTAATATTATCAATCTTGTAAGTAAAGAAAGTATGATATTCAGACGTATCTGAACCAGCTAATGCTTTATTTCTTGTTAATTTAGCCACTGTATCAAATACATGGGGTAGTGTTTGTTTGGTAACACTTCAGTATAGGGAACAATTCTTACTATCAACTAGTTACTTATTAGCATGCCTATTATTAACACATTCGCTGTTTACCATATTATATATCCCTAATCCTACCCAATACCTGAATTTACCAACTTCCTTACTAACTGTTAATAAGACACAATTTAAGAGTTTATTGAGGCAAAAGCCATAGATAATGGTTTGTTAATAGTGAGAACTAGACCTTAAAATAAAGTATGACCATTTTCTTTTTAAAGAGTGGAGTAAGCAAACCTTTTTCTAGGTAGAATTACTATCCTTCCATGCGAGGTGAAATGCATCTAGTTTTCTTCCAGCTGCACTCCATTTGCTGGGCTGCTCTCTTGAGGATCTGACTATATTCATTATACCACAGAGTTAGAATGTTATCCTTAATTGTCTAACTCTGCTCCAGTACAACTGCTTGTAATATTTAAGTAACTCTGAACACCTTGATTACTTGGCTCATGTGTGTTTGATTGGGTTTGGATCTGAATGCTGCAGGACAGCAGCCCATCAGAAGCAGGACTGGAAACCCCTGTTCTAAACTATCTGGTATGCTGAGTTAAGACAATTCAGGAAGTTTATTCACAATTATTATGATATTTGAGATAATGCAAGTTCAAATACCTCTTTAGGTATTTAGTTTAGTTTTTCTCAAACCCAGTGATAGAATTGTATTTCACAACCTTGTATGGGCGTGTTGGAATGACCGAGTGGTCTAAGGCACCGGACTCAAGGTCTTTCAACCTTCTCAAACATTAAGGTTTCTGGTCTCTGAATGGAGGCATGGGTTTAAATCCCACTGACAAAGGTTCTTTTTGAGTGACCAGACCAACATTAGAATTGGAAGAAATGTTGAAATATTAACCCCTGGTTTCACAGACAAGGCTTAACTCTGAGCTGTTTCAACTGAAAGAAACTTGCACTGATTGATCTTGAAATAGGTCAGTGGTGTTGTTTCGTCTCAAGATGCACACCAGTAATGACTTTTATAAGGCATGTTTACGAAAATTACTTTAATGTCCTAATTGAACTATGGCCTAATCCTGGCTTAATCTAAGCCCTGTCTGTGAAACCAGCCCTAAAATTTATAGTTTGCATCTTTATTTTCTGACCAACTCCACTGATAGAATTGTCCTTCACAGGCTTGTATGTAAGTGTCAGAATGGCCGAGTGGTCTAAGGCACCAGACTCAAGGTATTTCAACCTTCTTGGACACTGAGGTTTCTGGTCTCTGAATGGAGGCATGGGTTCAAATTACACTGACAAATGTTCTTTTTGAGTGACAAAACTAGAATTAGAAATGGAATTAACGTTAAAACATGATGGCCAAGTTTCACAGACGGGGGCTTAGCTTAAGCCAGGATAAGGCCTTAGTTAAATTAAGATTTTTAAGTAGCTTTTATAAAAATGCCTTAGAAGAAAATGTTACAGGTGTGCATCTTGAAACAGAACAATGGCAATTTGAAGTAATGTTGTCATTTCCTCTTTGTGTTTTGCTATCATGGAGGCCACAGTAATAGAATTGTCCTCCATTCCACAACATGTCAGAATGGCTGAGTGGTTTAAGGCGCCAGATTCAAAGAGTTTTCACCTTCTCGGTTGTCAAGGTTTTTGGTCTCCAAATGGAGGCGTGGGTTCAAATCCCACTTCTGACAAAAGTTCTTTTCGAGTGACCAGACTAGAATTAGAACAGGAATTAATGTTGAGACAGTGAAATTTATAGTTTGCGACCTTTATGTTCTCATCTGACCAACTCCAGTAATAGAATTGACCTTCACAACCTTGTATGAGCGTGTCAGGATGGCGGTGTGGTCTAAGGCACCACACTCAAGGTGTTTCAACCATCTCAAATGTTGAGGTTTCTGGTCTCTTAATGGAGGTTTGGGTTTAGATCCCACTTCTGACAAAAGTTCTTTTTAAGTGACCAGACCAGAATTAGAATTGGAAGTAATGTTGAGATATTAATCCCTGGTTTCACAGACAAGGCTTAAGCCTAGTCCCAGACTAAAATGCAACTCTGAGCTGTTTCAGCTGAAAGAAACTTGCACTGATTGATCTTGAAATAGGGCAGTGGCCTTGTTTCTTCTCAAGATGCACACCAGTAATGACTTTTATGTTTATGAAAATTACTTTAATGTCCTAATTGAACTATGGCCTAATCCTGGTTTAATGTAATTTTAGTGATCTCTGACAGACAAAGCTGGACATCATTAGTGCCAATGTGGATAACAGTCTTACTGAATTCACAGCTGCATCCAAAAATTTAGACAGCAGACTTATCAGGCAAGGACTTTGCATTCAGCATTTGTGCATGAAGGTACTTTAACTGATTTCTGAGAAAGCATAATGGTTTAATGATCTACAATAAAATAAAGAGAGGTTTGGTGATAACTAAGCAAATATTTCATTACTACAACACTTATTTCTTGAGAAATAAGTAGAAATTACATCAAAGTTTAAAACGTTTGTCAAAAACCTACTTTTACACACAAACTGTCCACCAACTGCAGCTTTTAGATGTCTTTTTTAAAAAAAAATATTTTTAGCCTAACTGTCATGGAATCGAACACACGTAATTGTAGCGTCTGGACCAATCAGACATACATTAATTGTTACATTTAACAAATAGTCTTTAAACACAACAGGCCAGCTGGGAGCCGGAGCCGGCACAGGGCGTGCCCGGCGGGCCCGACAGGCCCAACATACAGAGCTGTGGCTCTCGACCACAAAGAGCCAGACAGTTCGACTTAACCCTGGAATTCAGCTTCATGACTCGCCTCAGTCAGTCAGTGGTTCTTGGAGAACCTAAGAAGATGAGCTAGAACTCTTCAGGACTTCCCTAAGCGTGCGCCAGGCCTTGCGGCCTTGTCTTTCCATTCCTCAAAGATCACAGGACTTCAGCTGGGTCCCTCTCAGCTCTTGGTTCTTCTTCACTTTTCACATGGGAAGAAACTCCCAGTCACCAACGAGTCAGGACATCTTTGGAATTCATCACTCTTCAGACCCGGAAGAACGTGATTGCAATTCCAAAACCACCACTGCTTCAAACCACCAAGACTTTCAGAGACTGCATTTGGACACTTGTTCGACGACCAAGGCAATGCAAGTATCGTACACTTAACTAAACATACAGAGGTTTAGTATAAGCTGTAGACAGCACTGATGGTTTCACAGCAGGTGGTTAACTGACTCTTTTCATAGCTTCATTTCCTTGTCTCTCTCTAACTGCTTCTCACTGACCATTCCCCCATGTATGAGTGATTTCATGTTTGTTTGTTTAGATTAGTTATGTGTTAGTCCTTCGTTAATAAACTATTGTGCACAAATTACATGAGTTTTGATTCTGATTCTGCCTTGCAAATTAATGTCCCTTTACGATTCCGATTCGAGCTACTTGCTCTAATGCAATGGTACTTTAAGAAAGTTATTTTCTGTGGCCAAGAAAATATCATTTCTTAGAGTTGATATAAAGATTATACTGAATGTTCGCTGAGCGAACAGATTAGTTGATGGAAAATTGATTCTGCTACAGTTACTACTGGCAGCTGATATAAGTAATCGTAATTAATCATAATTAATTGTAATTATTTATATACATTTCCCTTTGAGCTAAATTCGCGACATAATTGATGTGTGAAATAAACACATCAAAAGTCAATCACTGTGCTGTGCAAACACAAAAGAAACTAGAATGATAAATAAAATGATCAATTTGCTAAAAAAAGTGCATGGATTATGATGACTTAAATGCAAGGGTAAAAAGATAAGATTTAAGTTAAGTCTTTTTAAGTATTCTGCCTTCATAAAAGAGTTCCCCTTCTTTAACTCCTTCCACAGAGATGTTTAATTGAAGAATGGATTTATTTGCAACTATCTCTTCAAATACAAGTGGAACAAAGTAAAACTGAAATAGAAGGAAACATAACATAAAAAAATGTGCATTAAAGAAATTCAACAGTTCAATTAAGGGATGACGTACTTGGTTACTAACGTAACCTTGGTTCCCTGAGATACAGGAATGAGTACTGCGTATGCTATGGGGAAAAGTGCCTTTTCTCTAATGACTAAAGCCTTTTTCAGTCATGCAGTGTAACTGCATGGCCATTGGTTCGTACAGTGAATTAAAAACTAACCAATGGCTTGGCAGCGGAGCGGCATGAGCCTATGGTGACGAAGCCTGCCAAAATTTGCCGGGGCCATCTGGCTATATATGTGGGCATTTCACCATAGGATCCTCAGGTTACTTGGACTGAAGTGATGACTGAGTCGTGCAGCTACATAGCACGGCCAGCAACACAGTACTTGTTCCCGTATCTCAGGGAACCAAGGTTACGTTAGTAACCGAGTATGTTCCCCATCGATACTTCACAAGAACTGCGTCTGCTAAGGGGAACCAGTTCAATCCCGCCGTGCTGTGCTAGAGGAGCGACTAATAATTGATCTCACCCTAAGCACCAGAGGGGCTCAGAGGGGCTGAGTATTTTGCAGGGAAACCCACAGAAACAACAGAGGCAAACTCACAGAGGTCGGCCCAGCCTAAGTAATTGTCCCAAAGAATTTGTACAGCCTCGGAACCCGACTGAGGGCCAAGAGTGTACAGGAAGGAGGCAACTACCAAGTACTGGATTTGTCAAGAGTGAGCCCATCTTAAGCAGAGAGGACCCGGGCCTGCAAGGCAAGGACATCCAGATTATAGAACCTGGCAAATGTGGACAGCGAGGCCCAGCTGGCTGCTATAGACGCTATGGACACACCACTAGACTAAGCCCAGGACAAGGTGACGCCTCTAGTCGAGTGGGGTCTTACTCCCATGCGGCATTTTAAGCCCAAGGAGGAGTATGCCAGCATGGTAGCATCAACTATCCATTTGGACAGTCTCTGCTTTATGACCGGAAGCCCTTTGGTGGGGCCACTGAAGCATAAAAACATCTGTTCCAACTGTCTGAACGGAGCGGAATGCTTAATATAACCCCTCACGACCCTGACAGGGCAGAGAAGATTAAATTCTTGGCCTTGCTCCAGGAGTGTGCACCAAGAGTTATTTCCTGAGCTCTGAACGGAGTCGAGAACACCTGAGGTACATAGCCCTGCCTTGGTTTCAGGACAACTTTAGAGTCATTGGGCCCAAACTAGAGGCAGGCAGGGCTCACAAAGAGTGCCTGCAGGTACCCCATACATTTTACCGATGCTAAGGCCAGTAGCAAAGCGGTTTTCAACATCAGAGGGCGAAGGTCAATGGACTGTAGCGACTCAAGGGGAGGGCTCTTCAGGGCCCTCAACACTGTGGGCAGATCACATGAAGGGACGGTGATGGGGTAAGGCGGGTTGAGCCTCCTAGACCCCTTCAAAAAAGAAAACTTGGTTGTTCCTGCCCACGGACTGGCCAGCTATAGGAGAATGAGAGATTACTATGGCTGCTACATAGACCTTGAGCATGGAAGTGGAACAACTCTTATCCAACAGCTCTTGCAGGAAAGACAATATCAGAGATATGTCACAGGTAATTGGGTCTGCACCGCGGGCTGGACACCAGGCGGAGAAGACAAACCATTTAAGGTCATAGAGCCGTCTCATGGACGGTGCTTCAGCCAGAGAGATTGTATTCAGGATGCACTCGGGGAGGTTTGCAGGCTCCTATCGAGAGGCCACAGGTGCAGAGCCCACAGCTCGGGCTGGGGGTGCAATATTGTTCTGTTCACCTGAGAGAGGAGGTTCCGTCTCAGGGGAATGGGCCATGGGGCTGCTGAGAGCAGCCGAGACTGAACCAGTGCTGGTTCCTCCAGAGCCACTAACAGAACCTTGTGTCTCTGATCCCTGATTCGCCTGATAACCTGTGGGATCAAGGCAACTGGGGAAAGCATAAAGGAGGAAGTTGGGCCAATCATGGGCCAATGCATCCTTGTCCTTGAAAAAATAAGTTGGGCAATGTGAGTTGTCTTCTGAGGCGAAGAGGTCGTCCTCTGCCTTGCCAGAGATCCCCCAAATTCTCGGAATCATCTGAGGGTGGAGAATCCACTCTTCTGAGGGGACTTTGCTCCGAGATAGCATGTCTGCTCCTTGGTTCAGCCTGCCCGGCACATGTGTTGATCTCAGCGAATGCAAATTGAGCTGAGCCCATTCCAAGAGGCACTTTGCCACTTGAGGAGAGACCGCTGCCAGGGTCTTCTATGGTGGCGAGCTGCAGGCTGAGCTTCTTCCTTCTTCAGGCTTCTTGGTTACAGAGTCAGTGAAGAAATGATCCTCTTCATTGAAGGAGAAGAAATCTGAGGATCCTCAGATTCTGGCTGGCTCTGGCAGGCTTTGTCAACATAGGCTCATGCGGCTCCGCTGCCGAGCCATTGGTTTGGTTTTGTTAATTCACTGCACGAACCAATGGCCATGCAGTTACACTGTGTGATTGAAAAAGGCTTCAGTCATCAGAGAAAAAGGAGTTTTCCCCATAGCGTCTTAGCAGACGCAGTACGAGTGAAGTATCTATAGGAAACTGCATATACTTTACACAATAATAATGAAGATGCATATAACACCGTACTCAAAATAATCTCTCTAAACATAAAAATTTATCGTGAGTAACGTCACAAATACCAAACATAAGATGGACATAAAGTACAGACAGAGCTTCTATATACGATTGCAAGGATGACGAATAGATGGATGATAGCTGCATTAACCATGTGGCTATCAGCATCAATTGAGTACAGCAAGATGGCTGCTATTAAGGTCAAAAATTACTCACTCTGACAATGTCAAAACATCAAAGGAATAGCACCACCTAGTAGATCAAAAGGTAAACTACACTGGAAACAGTATATTAAGTTTAAGATTAGTCTTAAGACATTTCTAGGGGGCACTGAGAACTGGAGTTGCTGGAGACTGCTGTGCCCTGAAGCACCAAAGGAGGCAGGATTAACCGGCCTCCTGAGGGCACTGAGGAGAGGTGGCACCGAATAAAGAGCTGAAACTGCTCTTCCCTAGAGGGGCTAGCCCACAGAAGTCTGACACCACTGGAATCAGGACTTCCTACTGCACCGAAATAAAGAATTGGCACACTGCATGGACTTGAGATCTTGGTCTGTTTTGTAGGCTTTATCCACCAAAGCCACTCGGTGGGTCTTCAGGGACTATGCTGAATAAGGGAACACATAGCTCGCAAGTGTCTGCCCCACCTTAGGCATTTGCCCCACAGCCCTGCTCATTTAGCCCCCACATTAGAACAGTTCGCAACATAAGAGCTGAAGAGCCAAACTGAAAATGGTTTATGGAGTGTGCTTTTGTGCCCCAAGAGAGCGTTGTGCTTACAAAGAAGAAAGAGTGAGGCCCATCTCCAATCCCTCTGTTAAATTAAAATGGACATTTAATTCCTAATTCCTCTGTACTGAGCAAAATTCCTCAGAATTAAATGCGGCCAAACAATCAGACAAGTGAAACACAGTCTGGACCTAAGGCTGAACATTATAATAATATATGCAATTAAGAAGAATCATGAATAATGGCTTGCAAGCACATTAATACGTTTGCATGTGGTTGTAGGAAAGAAAAAGATCTCCTGTCTGCTCAAAGTTTGCCCCCAGCATTATTTAGTTGCAGACTCATAATGTACGCGTTGCCTCGGTAATGTGAGGTTCGAGCCACTCTTTTCTATGTTGATTCTATGTTTCTTGAGAATAAACGCCAACGGGAGCAGAGCTAAACATTCCCAATGTGCACACTTGTATACACTGAAACAGTTTATGAATGAACACAGCCAGCTGCCTCAGGAGTTGACTGTGAAAACAAACCACACAAAAATTGTGTGCATGCCCACCCATGATGTAGCCATGGCAGGGAGAAACATGTGATTTAAATGACAGTCTGCTCATATGCAAGGGACTTAGGTGGTGAGTCCTCAATCTCTTCTGTATCAATGCTGACAACATTGGCCCCTTGAAAGGAAGATAGCTGCAGCATTGAGCTCTCACTCAGAGGGGGAAGAGACCGCAGAACAGACTTCCAAACCCAGGAGAGAGCGCTAGATTCAGGGGTCAAAGCAGAGAAAAGGCAAGGCCTGTCTCCAACCCCTCTGCTAGGTTCATATGCAATCCCTAGTTTCTGTTAGCAACAACAGGACCGGAATCGCAAGCACCACAAACATGGAGACACTCCCCGAAGTGTGCCCAGCAGGAGTGGAGCTTTCACCCGGTAAACCTTCCAGCAAAGCTGCCCAGACCACAGAGTGTGGGCTATCTACTTATGACCCTAGCAGCGGAGATAGCACTGTCCGGGCAAGGCTCGGGAAGACTGCTACTAAGAAGGGGAACAATCCTCAAGCTAGCACATAGGTATCCTCAGATAGCCATGTACCTAGGAAGGCTACCAGAAGAGGACCGCAGAGGCTACCCAGACCACAAAGAGTGGGCTGTCTACTTGATCCCCATGACCACAGCCACCGCTCTGCCTCAGCAGAAGTGGGACCTGAACCGTGGGGAATGACAATGCGGAGAGTCAGCTCCCTCAGGAACAAACTCTGCACACTTCGCCCCCAAACACACATAGCCTAAACTGTTGTTATAATCGCCCCTAGATTAGACATGTCTCTCTCAAATAAAAGCTGTGTAAACTGGCACAAAAACAGATGAAATCCTGGCAAACTTTTCTAACTTTGTGTTTGGACTATGCAAATAAATTCCACAGGAGGAAAGAAGGGAGGACAACCACGTGTCCCCCCACTCTGATGAAAACGGAAATGGAGAAGTGCCAAATTGCAATCTCCTCCTCATTGGAAAGGGATGAAGGTACCCTTCCAAAAGACAGTCCTTGTTCTGAGTCTGCCACCCATCAAGGAAAGGACTGTAACAGAACAACAACGTTCTGAGTCTGAGCCTTGTAAAAGAAGGGACACTAACAGAACAACCTTCGTTCTGAATTTCCGGCACGTCCAGGAGACGCTAACAGATTAACTCCTTCTGAGTCTTTCATCCAGAGAGACTAACAGATACCCGTACTGGGCCCGTAAGGGAAGAGGCAATAACAGCTACACCATTCTGAGTCTGCGACCCGCAAGGGTGAGACAACAACAGATACCAAGTCCGAGTCTCCAGCTTTTGAGGCAGCAACAGATACGTTCATGTTCTGAGCATCCAGTCTGCGAGGAAAGAGATAATCTACGTTCATAGTCTTCGTCCAGTGAGACAACAACAGATGCACCATCCTGAGTCTCCATCCTAGGGAGACAAAGTGGATTGACCAAGTTCTGATTCTCTAGCCCAGAGAGGCAGAAGACACACAGACATTTGCAATGAGGTTAAGCTCTGGTGAGCAAACCTTCACTTCAGGTACTTTTGCTTGCGTGTTCCAAACTAAGGACCTTCAGAACCTACTCCAGTAGGAGTTTTTTTAAATAAGAACACGTATTTTGCATCATTTCATTTACACTGTATGGGTACAAATCAGAAACATACCTGTGTCTGCTGACGGCTATGATTTCTCTCGCTTGGAGCCCTGCATCAGATTTTTGGATTGCAGTGGCCCTGACACTATGGTTTGTGTAGGATGATCGCATCCCAGATTTATTGCACATTCTTGGGACTATTTGTGACCGCTGATTAATGCCCAGAGGAACAGTGCTATACCAGTGCTATATCTTGTCATTAGCATGAAATCTCCTCTTACGGTGCAGATAGAGTGCTTTTGCATCAGGTGGGGGTTTGCTGAGATATTTCTCTAGCGAAGAAATTGTGCACATGGGGTTACCGGGCTCTTCAAACATTCTCCCTGTCAACCTTCAGTGGGTTTTTGTGGTTTTTCGTTTCCTCATTAAATGTCAATGTGAAATATTTTGTACCATTTTCTACTCTCTTTAGTTCAAACGAGTCTGGCATAAGTTGTCGATTGCTCTCCTTTCCTCTTTTTGAAATCTGAGGGTAGTGTAATGTTCTGTCTGTACCAGATCGTCGGATCTGTTTGACAACTCCTTTAAAAACGTTGTTGGCGGATGTAAACTTAGGGTCTTGCATTAAATTCCATGCACAGCTAAGAGAAGGTTCATTAATGTGGCGATTCAGCACCGATCAAAGACTCAAGTAACTGCTGATACCATGCAGTTCTGCTGATACCATACACTTCTTTACTGGTACTAATGGAGCCATAGAAATCATGCAAAACTGAGCTCATTTGCGATTTCTCAATGTGTTTGAGGTCGATATTGAGCTGTTTTTCGGATAACCATAATTTAAAACAGTTCACAGCCCACACTGTTTGCCGCACATGTTGTTTTTTTCCCCCTAAATTTTCTAAATCTGCATATTAATGGCTGCACTTCTTGCTGTTTGGCTTGTTAGTTCAGATTCCCCTGCATCTTCATCGTCTGTTGAGCTTATAGTTAATATCAAATTAAATGTTCATAAAAAAATGTGTCCTTTGCCATGTTTGTTTCTTAGATTAGCTAATGTACTCTACGATTAGTTCAGTGAATAATAATAAAAAAAAAACAAAAGAAAACAACAACAACAACAACAAAAAACAAACAAAAAAACCAAACAAACACAGACCAGGCTGGAACAAGCGGATGCATGTCATCACCAGCCTTTGGATTGATTCAAGAGGCATTTTATGCTTTGACCAATTAACTGCCTTAACACCCTACGACTGAGAAAGGCGTTCCTGTTAGGGCGTTATCCAGACTCCATTGCTCCATTAGACCAGCCAAGTATAAACAACAGAACAAACAGTAACAGCTGGAATCGTGGGTCTGTCTCTAAAAACAGACCCTCTGTTAAATGAGCAGAAACTGATCACTACCATTAACACTTTGATGACATTACTTTTCAAAGGAGTGTTACAGTGGCACAGAGGTGATTTTCTTTAATACAAAAGCAACACATTCATATTCCAAAGGTATAAAAAACTGAAGCCTCACTCTTTACTAGACACATTATTAGATCTTTTTTTTACATACATATCTCCATGTTTTATTGTAAAGTAAAATTGATTACGCATTTGAGTCTTCTGTAAAATTGGCCCTGGTATAAGCAAAATCAAAGAATGTCAAGTCAAGTCACCTTATTTATAAGGAGCTTTTAACAATACAGATTGTGTTAAAGCAGCTTTACAGTATTAAATAGGAAAATAATGTGAAAACAACAACAATAAACACTCAATTCACTGTTGAAAAATCCAGCATATGCTGGTTAGGTAGGGTAAACGTACTATTAAACTCACGTATCCATTAAGCACTCTTCCGTTTTTGAGCTCAGATTATAAAAAGTAAAAAAAAAAATAAAAGTAGGTATTATCCTACTTGATGCCTTAACCATTTATGTCATTGTTACTACATACCTCCTGTAATTTCACGTCAATCAGACCATTGCACACCAAGATATGAGTTTCCATGTGTTCACACTGTTTGGCGGCCATTTTGAAAGCTGTCTAACAACTTTAACCAAAAGAGGAGCCTCTTAAATGTGCATTTTTTAGATGCCTTTATTTTGGGTAAGTTTCACTGCTTACTGTAAAATTAAGAGATTAATGTTTAGACTTTTGCATATTATGACCTGGATCTTGGATGTGGGAAATAATTACAGTTAGATCCAATAACTGTATATTGCCATAGCAACACTATACAGATAAAAAAGTGTGCCAAAATTCAAAAGCCTTTTGAAGATATCACTGAATATTTATTTTACCATAGTAAATGTAAATTTTTGGCTGAAGTAATCTCTGTTTTTATTATTTATTTAAAATGAGACAAATCTGCTATTATTTTAATCTCCAATCGGTTATTTATCAGTTCAGATAGTTTATTAATGCTTGGCAAACCAGCAGAAGACAATAACCAGTTTTAAATTCCAGTCGCGCTGATGGGGAACGTTGTAACACTGCGTTACAATCTGTCCCGCTATTATTAAACTATGCTATTCTATGACATTAGCGATGTAGTTTTCACTATTTACTTTGTTGGATTTTAAAAAGAAACCGCAAGAATAAAGACTGAAAACGGTGAATAAAGACTGAAAATCGATGTTTAATGTTGAGAAATTATTATTTTAAGAAAAGTAAAGCATTTTGGCCTGTTTATGTGTCTCGTTTTCTATGAGAGCTGTGTTTGGACGGAGGGGAGTGTTTTTCTGAATGTCTAAATGTGTTTCATCTATTTGCACACATTGTTTTCAACTATACTGTATCTGTGTTTTGCGATCAGGGCCGTCCCATGCGTGGTTGTGATGTGTTCATTGTGAAACTCAAAAAATTTGATGATTTTTAATTCCTAAAAAACACCATTATTGTATTAGAAAAAGTTAATCATTTCATTTTATTGACAAAATATTTATTGTGTATATTTTTTTCATTTGATCGGATAACATTTTAAGCTGTCATATGGTCATGTTACAATGTGCCCCTCAAATGTTACAATGTACCCCACATACGGGGCATGTTGTTACTTTTCACTTCCTTTCTTTTGAGGTAAATAATGAAAAAAGGTACACACTGTAATTATGAAACAAAGCTACATATTTGTACTAGACAAGTGTGAAATTAACGTGGATAAAAAAAAAATATACTCTGAACCCCAAGTGGATTTACACAAACTTAGAGATTCAAAAAGTGTTAGGCTGTGCCCCGTGCTCCCCTACAGCACAGATGCTACAAAACACAGTTAGCTGACTGGCTGTATATGATTGTGTGCTACACAAATATATAACTTCACATGCATTGCTGGCTTGTATTTTTAAATCCATAATATTATACATTTACAGTTTATTGATGGTTTGTGGTTTTACACTGCTGGTATTTTTAAAGACTATTTTAAAGTGAGCTTACAGACCACTACTACTTCCACTACTACCACTTCTACTACTATGAAAATCATACAGTTTCAGACATCAATAAGAAAAAAGTATAATTTAATAGATATTGTTAATAGTAGCTGTTCATATTAAAATATGTATGAACTTAATACATGACCTAGATTATTTATTTTGCTAATCTTGTCATTTTAATAAATATTACATAACATCTATTAAAAACTTTTGCTGCTCCAATTAAGCTCAGTGTGCTCTCTTTAAGCTCTTTCACATTGAACGTCAAGTCAAGTCTAGTCACCTTTGTTTGTATAACACTTTTAACAATACAGCTTGTGTCAAAGCAGCTTTACAGTTTTAAATAGGAAATAGTGTGTCAATAATGCAAAAGGACAACAGTAAACACTCAATTTTCAGTTAAAGGCAGTTCAGTTCAAATAGTATATGATATTGCTGGAAATTAAGTGTCCCCAACTAAGCAAGCCAGAGGTGACAGCGGCAAGGAACCAAAATTCTATCAGTGACAGAAATGGAACAAAAAACCTTGGGAGAAACCAGGCTCAGTTGGGGGGCCAGTTCTCCTCTGGCCAAAGTTCCCGTGGTCTTGTGCCGACAGCCGTCTAGGTGATGTGGTCTTCACTGTGGATCCGTCTCTGGGGCTCATCTAGTTGATGTGGACTCCGCTGACATTCAGGGCTGTAGAGGTCGTCTCTAGGTGCTGATCCACCATCTGGGCTGGGTTCGGACTGGATCCGGGGGACTGCAGTGACCATCAGATCTGGATACGGACTGGATCTGGTGGTTAATGTGACCTCGGAATAAGAGAGAAACAGACTAATATTAGCGTAGATGTAGACGTAGATGTTCCAGAGTTTGGGCGCTAGATAAGAAAATGATCTCCCGCCCGCGGTTGATTTTGATATTCTCGGTATTATCAAATTGCCAGAGTTTTGAGAACGCAGCGGATGTGAGGGACTATAATGTGATAGGAGCTCGCTCAGGTACTGAGGAGCTAAACCATTCAGGGCTTTATAAGTAATTAGCAAGATTTTAAAATCTATACGATGTTTAATAGGAAGCCAGTGCAGTGTAGACAGAACCGGGCTAATATGGTCATACTTTCTGGTTCTAGTAAGAACTCTAGCTGCTGCATTTTGGACCAGCTGAAGCTTGTTTTTTAAGCGTGCTGAACAACCACCCAATAAAGCATTAAAATAATCTAATCCTGAGGGAACGTTTTTTTCAGAATTTAGCAATAAGAAATTACTCGTCATCCAGTTTTTTATATCAACTACACATTCCATTAGTTTTTCAAATTGGTATGAACTGCCGGGCCGCAAAGAAATATAGAGCTGAGTATCATTAGCATAACAATGAAAGCTAACACCATGTTTCCTGATGATATCTCCCAAGGGTAACATGTAAAGCCTAAAAAGTAATGGCCCTAGTACTGAGCCTTGAGGTACTCCATACTGCACTTGTGATTGATATGATACCTCTTCATTCACTGCTATGAATTGATGGCGGTCAGAAAAGTACGATTTGAACGATGTCAATGCACTATCCAATCCACTAATGCCAACATAATTTTCAAGTCTATTCAAAAGAATGTTGTGGTCAATAGTGTCAAACACAGTGCTTAGATCCAGTAACACTAATAGAGAGATACAACCACGATAAGAGCAGGTCATTTGTAACTCTAATAAAAACAGTCTCAGTACTATGATATGAAATTCTCACAGATACCGTTTTTCTATAAAAAAGGAACATAATTGTGAGGATACTACCTCTTCCGGTACCTTTGACAGAAAAGGGAGGTTCAAGATTGGTCTGTAATTAATTAATTAATTGGGGTCAAGTTGTGCTTGTTATACCACAGTGTCGGCCTGTTTTGCTTAATCTTCCTTAAGTGTAAAGGAGTCCATAGTTTCTGCTACATCATCACGTTTTTCTGGGCTATTGGATATGCCTAGGAATTCAGATAAGTCAGTCTTTTGATTTTCAAGAACTACAACAAACAACTCCTTTTGACTACAACGCACTAGCAGATTTAAAAAAAAATCATTCCAGTCAAAACAAAAATCATTCCAGTCAAACACAGAAATGTGCTCATTGTTGATAGGAGACATATGCCAAATGAAAACAATGTATGTTCTAAAATTAGCTGTTAAAATGAACATGTTTGATCTCCAACTGGATGGAATCAAAGTCTGAAGCTAAAAACTATAATGTAACACTATAGATAAGTTGACATCCATTAATAAGAGGCTTCATAATGAGGCTAGTTTTTGTGTTCATCCCCATAAATGAAATGTTTGATTGTTTTTTTTTTTTTTTGATTGGTGATTTCCCCTGTTACTCACCGAGTATTGTGGTTATTGGATTGTTGTTTCGCGTGAGTTCCCTAGTTCCCGAGTTCCCTAGTTCCTGAGTTCCCGAGTTCCCAGTGTTTAGCCTTCTCGCCTGGTCTTCTCGTTTCGTCATTCTCGCCGCCTGCCTTGTGGACATCTCGCTCGTTTAACGGACTAGCCTTTTTCCTTTCCCCCTGGATTACGTTCGCCGTTCATCGACCCTCGCCTGTTTCACGGACTACTCTCACATCTTGCCTTCGCTGTACCTGTTGCTATTGTCCAACTCTGCCTGTTTATGACCATGTTTTTGTCTTGTCCTTCTAATAAAAGCTTGCTTATGGATCCGCTCGCTTCTCATCTCCCTCTCCATGTTACAGTTTTTTAATATGCATAGTGATACCTTTATGGCCCTGTTCCACTGCATGATACTGCGCAGTACGGCTCGGTAAGGCTCACTTTGGTGCATTTCCACTGTGATGTGTTAACACTGCAGATCACTGATTGGTCAGAGAGAATATACAATATATATATATATATATATATATATGCATTTGCATAAATATGCAATGCATAAATATGTATATATACATATATATATATATATATGCATTATTAACAGGCTCACATCAAACATTACTTTAGAAAATGACTCTTTGTTTGAAATCCTCTGACTTGACATGAAGCAAAGGAAAAATAATTTTAAACATGATTCCTGATAATAAGCTTCCACTGAGTGATAGGAGTTGGCATGACAACTGTTGCCAGGGATATATATGTGACTGGGTTTCAGCTTGGATTTATCTTTGTTAATCTCTGACTTCCAAATCATAAACTAATAAGAAGTTCTTAGCCTTAGTGTGGATGATATCTTGTGGAGGGATAGTTCACCCAAAAATGAAAAATTCTGTCATCATTTAATTTAATGTTATTTCTTCTGAGGAACACAAAAGGAGAAAGCCCATGCTTAAACCTCACAAAACCTCACTCTATAACCCTAAAAGAACTCAGCACAAGTCAGATGGAGGACTTTTTATGGTATAATCTTGTGACTTTGTTGAGCTTGGTAGACATGGCATTATGAACTGTCATTGTATAGAAAAGAGCTGTAATATGATTCTTTGAATATTCACCTTTTAATGGAAGAAATAAAGTAATATGATTTTTGTATTGACATGAAAGTGAGTAAATAATGACAAAATTATTCAATTTCAAGTGAACAATTCATTTAGTCATTCTAAACAATAAGACAAATTAAAAATGACTTTAGATTAGGTGTCACAAACTGTTAGAGCCCCCTTTGTGTGTGTATGTGTGTATGTGTGTTTGTGTTTTCTAGGTATTGCATGACACAATCCAAGTACATATTCAACTATGCTTAAGTAGGGTACAACGGGCCTAAAGGTGCCCCGGGGGTAAAAGGCGCCTTTGATGTTATTTTCCTCTAAACCACTAGATGGCAGAAAAAACTTGGCATAACACTTTCCAAAACATTCGCTTTTCAAGATGCACATGCAAATTTTGCTGATCCTTGGCGCAACTGCGGGCAGCAGCGTAAAGTTGATTCTGTGCTAATTTAATCTAATATTTGATATTTTTTAAAACGTTGTAGATATAAGTCGCAAATTGGAATCGCTAAAATTATTAAATAGTTTTTGAGACAAAGGTATTCCTAATGATTTTCAGTTCTGTTTAAGATAATTAAAGCAACAAATTTTAAATAACGAAAGAAAATGTAAAAAAAAAATGTTATTTGGGGTAAAAAGTGCCCCTACTGTTGGGGCAAAAGGCACAGGGTAATTAATACTGTAGATGGATGACTTTTCTGTTCGATGACATGACATGGTTGGATTCAGATGGCAAATATCATATATTATGTTGGGTGTCCATTTTAGAGATAATCACCATGTTTAGAATGAAACGATCATATTTAAAAACATTATATTAATTATATCATATAATAAAATAAAATATAATTTGTTGTTATTACTGTAAACCTATATTAAATTATTATGGGATCCTCCTTCAATACTTTCAGAATCTTTACTTTTTAAAATTATTATTATTTTTTTTTCTGTATTTTAAAATATATTAAGCAGAAGATTAAGCAGAAGTACCAACTTTGTTAAAGTTAAACATTTTTTGAACAAGTATTAACTTGTTAGACAGTATTAGACAGTATTAAAAGTGAAATGTAAAGTCGGCAACACCAAAGCTTCAAAAGTATCAAAGATTTATTTGAAAAACTTTCACATAGTGTGTGGCGTTTCGAGCACGGCTCTTCATCTGATTTAGACATTATTAAAAAAAAAAAAACATTATTTTAAAAATATTTGTATCAATAATGTGTGCCTTTTGCCCCATGCTGGTGAGCCTTTTACCCTGTGTGAAGGGTAAAAGGCACCCCTTGCCACCTCATACATTTACAAGATTATTAAACAAAATAAACCACTTGTATGATATATTTTCACACAAAATCTGTTGCTCCATAAATGTTCAATACAAACGTACATATTTTTTTTCTGTAATCATACGTTTTGAGCACAGTAAAAAGCACATTTTTATTTTTAAGGTGTACCTTTAGCCCAGTTATACCCTATACCTAATATAAATACTACACTACTTAGCACTAACACTTAAATTGATTTTCAAGTGTAGTCAGATAATGTACACCTGAAGTGTTTTATAATTGAATTGCTTAAATGTGTGCTACGATCACTCTACGTAAAATTTACTGCATTTTTATATATACTATCATTAAGTTCTGTTTGGATTTTCACAAAAAACAAACAAACAAACAAACAGTAGAAATGTATTACCTAAATAAAACCCTATTGTCACAACATCACTCTGTATGAACTTTCTTTGCACTATTACAATAACACAATAACAACACCTTTACAGTTTCTAAATACAGAATGAATAAAATGGAAAAAAAAAACGAATGTAAATAAAATAATTTTATATATAGAATTTAATAACATAAAGCTTATATATAAATGGGTGTTCGGCAACTTATTGCATGCTGAAAACCATCCATCATTTACAGATTTTTTTTTTTTGTTTGTTTTTATCAGTGATGGAAAAACCTGAAGATTACACTTTGACAGATAACACAGAAGGTGATTTATTGGAACTTGTAACTGTAATTCCCACCCCTGTCCAGTTGGTGCCGAGTGCGCTCCAGTGTGGCAGCAGAGTACGTGATCCAGAACACAAATGAAACTGTTTGCTATGCATCTGAATATGCACAGGCGAGTACCCAGTTTAAAATACAGCAATCTATCACGCCACAATAAAGAGCACCAAAACAGTATTTATTGATTGAATTTCCTAAAGAAATGGACTGAATTTGAAATTTGAAACTGACGAGATGGAAAAATCTGAACTGAAACAAAGGGAACTTAAATACACAGACCCAACAAGATAGATTAACAATACTCACCCTTATATAATGACACAATCAACTCAATAACCATAACAACTAAAGATTGCTACCAACTTGGAGCTACCAAGTACCATAGTATCATAGTACTGAGACTGCTCTCATAACAGTTACAAATGACCTGCTCTTATCATCCAGTCGTGGTTGTGTCTCTCTGTTAGTGCTACTGGATCTGAGTGCTGCGTTTGACACTATCGATAACAACATTCTTTTGAATAGACTAGAAAATTATGTTGGCATTAGTGGTAGTGCATTCACATGGTTCAAATCATACATATCTGACTGTCATCAGTTCGCAGCAGTGAATGAAAAGGTATCATACAGATCACAAGCGCAGTATGGAGTACCTCAAGGCTCAGCACTAAGACCGTTGCTTCTCATGCTTTACATGTTACCCTTGGGACATATCATCAGGAAACATGGTGTTAGCTTTCACTGTTATGCTGATGATACTCAGCTCTATATTTCTTTGTGGCCTGACAAAACATACCAATTCACAAAACTAACAGAGCTAGTTTTTAGTATTAGTATTGAGCTAATATATAAAATATTAGATGACTAGTAATTTCTTTCTGTTAAATTCTTTCTTAAATTTTATACTGTCAATCTTTCTTTCGAAAGCCACGCTTCTAGCATTTGTAAATTACAACCTATACTCTCAATGTCAAATGCAGAAATGGTAATTCACGCGTTCATGACCTCAAGTTTAAATTATTGTAATGCTTTATTGGGTGGTTGTTCTGCATGCTTAATAAACAAACTCCAGCTGGTCCAAAATGCAGCAACTACAGTTCTTACTAGAACCAGAAAGTACGACCATTTTAACCCAGTTCTGTCAACACTGCACTGACTCCCAAATAAACATTGTATATACATTTCAGAATCCTGCTAATTACTTATAAAGCCCTGAATGGTTTAGCTCCTCAGTGTTTAGACCATGCAATGTTTAGACCATGCTTATAAAGCAAGTGTTTTTTTTTTTTTTTAAATGCATAAACTTGCACTAGACTAGGCAAGGCTAATCAGTGATGATGTTCTTTGATACCTAATTAATGCAGCATAACAATCCTCTAACGGATTTGAATATTAGAAATGTGTTAGTGTGTTATGTGTAAGCCAGGTTAAAGTAATAAAAAATATGATTTTATAGTCATAAACACAAGCATGCTTTGTATGCATTATACAATACAAAAACATTTTATGTCTGGGAAACAAATTTATTATTATTAAGCATGTCATAAACATTCTACATTCACAGTACAGTTTTGTCTAAACATTCTTAGGCTCTATCGTTCAGTGTTCCAGTGTAAACACTATTACTTTTATATTGCATGTTTTTTTTATTTTTTATTTTATAGAACATTAAAAAAACATCCTGGCGTCGTGAGACATTTAGATGCAATGAAATTAAACATACTTTATAATGTTTCACTTGATGTAGTCAGGAATTATAGTCTGGAAAAAGTCTAACTAGTAAAATGTGTACAAGTTATGTCACAGTAACACAATAACAACTAACGCAAGTAGGCTAATAAAAGAAAAACTTACTCATGTAAATAACCTTCTTCACTGGATCATGCCATGCGTTGCATCGCATTCTTCCTCTGATGTAAATATGTCTTATTCTTTACAGCACGTCTTCTTCCAGAAACGACAAGTAGCTGACATGAACATGAAGACAAGTCTCACATCTCACATAGACAATTATAATATCAAAAGTGAAAGTAGATTGTGCGTGATCAAATGAAAGATAATGAATGAACTGCACTCCCCCTGCTCACCATCTAGGACAGCACTGTAACAACAGTGGAGTCCTTCAAGTTCCTTGGCACTGCCTTCTCTCAGGACCTGAACAGGAGTTCCACATGGACTCCACTGTCAAGTAGGCCTAGCAGAGGCTGTATTTCCTTCACCAGCTGAGGAAGTTCAATGTGCCACTGGAGCTGCTGATACAGTTCTGCAGTAACTGAATCCATCATCTGCACTTCTATAATTGTCTGGTTCAGCTCAGCTACCAAATCTCACCTTAGAAGTGGATAGTGCTGAGCGAATCGCTGGTACAACCCTACCCACTCTCCAAGAATTGCACTTGTAAGGATTCACCCGCCAGCCCAAATGCGGAGTTCAGTGGCCTGGTTGAAGGTTTAATGCATGTTCGGTCTTTTCACAGTGCTTCTGCAAGGTTCACTTAATTTTAAGTTGGTGACCCATACTCGGAATTTGTGCTCTGCATTTAATCCATCCAAGTGCACACACACAGTAGTGAGTAGTAAACAAACACCCACGCACACGCGCACGCGCACACACACTGTGAACACACACCTGGAGCAGTGGGCAGCCATATTGCTATCCCCGGCGCCTGGGGAGCAGCTGGGGGATTGGTGCCTTGCTCAAGGGACTCACCTCAGTCGTGGTATTGAAGGTGGAGAGAACGCTGGTTATTCACTCCCCCACATTCAATCCCTGCCGGACCTGGCAGGGCGGTTTCTCTAATTTAAACTGATCACAAATATAGGTTATGTATTAATTTAGATATTGAATTATTCTGGAAATCCCATACTTTTAATTATTCGTTCATTAAGGACCTGATATCGCTTAGCAATTCACTTGGCAAGCAGTGAATGCATGGCACAAACTCGCCAGTTCTGAACTAACTCAGCTGTTTTCAACATAATTTTTTTATTTTTTTATTTTTTTTTATTTTTTTTTGAGCAGTAAATCTGAATATTAGAATGATTTCTGAAGCTTCATGTGCCTAAAGCTAGTAATGATGCTAAAAATTCAGCTTTGAAATCACAGGAATAAATTACATTTTAAGATATATTAAAATAGAAAACAGTTATTTTAAATAGTTTAAATATTATACTGGAATATGTTACTGTTTTTGGTGTGCTTTGGATCAAATATATGCAGGCTTGGTGAGCAGAAGAGACTTCCAAAACGTTTGACTCGTAGTTTATATATGGAAACAAAGAGTGAATTCCACCCCATGATACATTCAAGAAAGCATGTAACACAGAGTTCCAGCAATTCCATTAGCACATCTGAGACCTAGCTGGGTATTAATGGACACCTTCATCACTGCATTGGCATCACAGCACAGCCTTGATCCCCCTGAGGTCCAGATAAAATCGCTCTATGCTCAGAGCAGGTCCATTGTTTTCTGGGATTATGGGGGATTACACACAAATGCCAATGAAAGAGAACGCTTGAGAGCAATGACCTCGCCAACAAATAAGGATGAGCCGGATATGTTGTATTCAATCCAGAGGAAAAAAAAAAACAAAAAAAACATGGAATAGTAATTATGAATGCCGTGGAGCTTGTGGAAAGAATGCAGTCTTGAAATGTGTGGGGTCACAAAATTTCATCATGATTATTTAACCCACTGCCTCTTTAGAAAGATCTCAATGACTGTGACACCTAAACATGAGCGTAAAGGGCCTTTAGACACTCTCAGAAACCCACACACCCTTTATGCTTTACAACACACTGTTTTACTGTTTCAAATGTTTTTAAGATGGTAATTAATTATAATTCAATTTGCCATTACATTATAGATTATAGATCTATTACAATTTAATTTATCTTTATTTAAAGTGCATTTTTATAATGGTCTGTGCATGATCATATATGAACTGAAAGTTTTAAAAAATATTTGTAAGCATTTTAATTTACATTAACTAGTGTTCTGTTAATCATTATTTAATGTTCAATAAATTCATTATTCACAGTGTATTTACTTTATAATAAATAATCTTTTTACTTTGTATGACTTTTTCTCTTTGTAAAACAAACAAAAAAAAATTATTTTAATGATGATTTGATGTATAAAATATGATGTATGAAATGTAATGAATATAATTTGAGAGAAAAAAAACTATTAAATTTGACAACAAATTAGTTTTTCTTTATTTAAGATACGATTTATTTAAAATACGATTTCAGGCCCTATTTTGTGCCATATAATAATAATAATAATAATAATAATAATAATAATAATAATAATAACAATAATAAAAGTATATAGTTAAATGTCATATAGACACTGGGTAAACACAAATAAGGTGCAAAATTGTGAAAGAAATTATATTGGAGTACGACTAATCTCTTTTAAGTGCAGCTCTTTGTGTGGGTCAAAGACCAATTCTTCATATGTCATGCCAATGCCCATGTGGCACTTGTGAGGTCTCCACACATCTTCACCTCGACAGATGCATTCTGCTCATCCTACTGGGAGCTTTTCTTGATGTGGTAACCTGTTCCTGTGATAATCGCTTCAGTGTGCTTCTATTAGCAAGGTGTGAGGCACTGTGGGAAATACTGAGATCCTTTATCATTCCACAGTCTCTCAGATCTTTAAATAAGATTGGGAAAACTCCTTAACTTCAAAGGACAATTGGCTCCATCACCATCCAACTACAGATCATGTTACGTGTTGTACAGTCTTTTGTGAGTAGTTACACGTGGTCACTTAGCTTCCAATTATGAATATATGAATTATATTTGAGACAGACAGGAATCTTGCAACCCATACCTTGCAAGAGTAGCCATGGATGAAACACATGGATGAAGCAACTGTGAAAGTCAAACATTAAATGCCATATGGGATGAAAATGTTTGTTGCTGCCTGACATTAGCATCATCATGGATTTTTAATTTTTTGTTAAAGAGATATTAGAAAAAGTTAACAGTAAGGAAAATGAAACTGATAACATAGGAAAACTCACAAATATATTACTAATAAAACAATAAAACCCCCAAGAACTTCCTAAGAACATGTAAAAATGAAAACATCCATTCACACTCACTTTTGAAAATAATCTAGTGAAATTATTTGATGTTCAGTGAAAAATGTAAAGCTTCAGCTCTGTTCATTGTTACTACATGGAAAATGGTGAAAAATGTCTAAACAGAAATTATGTTGGGCCAGAAGAAGAAGAAGAAGAAAACACCTTTAATAGAATTTTGAATTGAATGTAATATTCAGAACAGGCAAAAAAAAAAAAAAAAAGACTGCAATAATGCCACTTTTCTAAACATTGTTAATTATTCCTTTAGGTTACTAAAATAATATTAAGATAAAATATATGAATTGTTAAATGGAATTGGAAGTATAATCATTCGATTTCTAACTACTCTCAACCTGAGATATGATTTTGAGAGGATTCTTAGGTCAGATTGCTTTTAAAATTGCCATTCCTGTTCTGTATGCAACCTCTCCGTGGATTCACAGAAATAGAGGCCCTAGAGGTGGAAGGATGCAAGAGGTAGGAAGCTCTGGGTCATGTGGATGCTCATGGGATTCACTGGGCTCTGCTCCGTTTGTCACAGGAGAACGGTACTATCACTGGCACATGATTAATGAAGCAGGTGCTCTACCTAAAGGGCAGGTTACTCAAACCCCATTCTAGCCCAAGAATCGCCTATTCCGCATAGTAGAGGATTTCAATTGCCATGCCCTAATCAGAAGAACTCCCCAGTGACTTTGTGGGAAGCTGAGAACTTATTAATTTCACTCTCTTTTGGAGAATTTTACCGTCTGGTCAGTTGAAGTTACGGGAAGTGTATTAGCACTTTAATGGCCTTTAAAGCTAGTAGGTTGGAGAGAAGACTTCACAGCTGGTTTAGACCTGAAGACAAGCTCAATAAAAAGATGTTCCCTTGACACTCCAAACAATCTCAGAGCTCTTGGCAAATGACTACATTCAGAGACCTCCTCACGTCTTGCTAGTGCAGTTCTGTCACTCACATGCAAATTAAAAGCCAGATTTATTAGTATGCACTACTCTAATCACCTATTTGGGCATTCTGTCGGCTTTGCTAGACGTATACTACATTTTTAATGCGGAAGAGCTCTCATTGCTTCAACAACAGAGTTAATTTGAACTCATAATGCTTAGTATTGCTTAAATATGCCAATAAAATGACAGAATTTACATTCTTATGTTCTTAAGTTATGTAAGAGATACCGGAATTATCCATGTAAGTTAGGCTTTGAAATAAATAAACTAAATTCAATTCTAAAATAAATAAATAAATAAAAACAAAAAAAAATCTAAACAATGTTTAAGACTATGATGACCTAAACAAAGAGCATGCATGTCAATTCGTAAACATTTTTTTTTTTTTCTTTTTGCAGACAAATAAACTAGTCAGAGAAATGTGTATTAAAAGAATTTACTTAAAAAGTTATACAAGTTCACAGGGCCAAAAGTGCCCATATAGTCAAAGAAACCCAGAATCACATGGAATAAAACAGGTCTTTAAGGAACAGCACAGCAAGGTTAATATGAATAGGCTAAATCAGCAAAAACACTTTTATCAGATCATTTAATTGTATAGAATAGCCGACACTCTGCTCTTGCACCTCATGAGACCACGCAATGACTCCGTATTTAATATGAATCCTGTTCCCCTTGGGGTCTGCAAGATGCTCTAGCACGCTGTGAGACATGCATTGTTAGACTAATGAAAAGATAGGATTTGATTAAAACATTTCCAACATCATTTGGACCCCGATGTGAAGCAAAGGCGTACCCCCGTTGTGGGCACTTAACTCCTGTGGTTTAGCAGTTGCGTAGACCCCCTGAGCTCAGTCCACAAATCACACTGATGGGTGTATAGCTCAGGGAGGGTTCTCTGTTACCCCTATAGTTCCACTGGTCGTTAAAAATTCATTAGACAATGTTTTTTTTTTTTTTTTGCTGCTTCTTATCGGATGTTATACTCATAGCCTACAACAACTTGACTGTAAGGCAAGGATATTTTATTGCAGTGGTGGTTCATAGAGACAATTGTACATACTTAGCTTCATTTCACTTCACTTCACCTCACCACTAGAGTAAATGCACTAGAGCAGGGATCTCCAAACTTGTTTAAAAAAGGGCCAGATTTGATGACCTGGACACACCGGGGGGCTGGATGCTTCACCATATACAGTATATATAGAGTTGACAGTAGCAGTGGCTTCAGTTGTGTTGATGTAAAAATCTTTAAATATTTTAACAACCTTGTTTTTAAAGGGTAAAATTTTAATAATTCTAATAGCTTTGTGGTATATAGTCTATTAACACATTTATTTTTTATAAACAGAAATGCACAAAACTGCTTAACAAAAATATTTTTGGCCTATATTTCATTACTCCCTTACATTACATTCAATTAGCCTACATGCTACCAGTCAAGTTTTTGAACAGTAATCTCACCAAGCCTGCATTTATTTGATCCAAAGTACAGCAAAAACAGTACAATTTTGAAATAGTTTTACTATTTAAAATAGCCATTTTCTATTTGAATATATTTTAAACTTAATTTATTCCTGATTTTCACATTTTCGGCATCATTACTCCAATCACACAATGCTTCAGAAATCATTCTAATATTCTGATTTGTTGCTCAAAAAACATTTATTATTATGTTGAAAACACCTGAGTAGAATTTTTTCAGGTTTTTCTGATGAATAGAAAGTTCAGAAGAACAGTATTTATCTGAAATAGAAATCTTTTGTAACATTATAAATGTCTTTATCACCACTTTTGGCACACATCCTTGCTAAATAAAAGCAATATTGAAAAAAGATACTGCCTCCAAGCTATTGAATGGTATAATGTATGATGTTACAAAAACTTTTTTATTCCAGATAAATGCTGATCTTTGGATCTTTCTATTCATCAAAGTATCCTGAAAAAATGTACTCAACTGTTTTAAATATTGATGATGATGACGATGATGATGATAATAATAATAAACATGTTTCTTGAGCAGCAAATTAGCATATTAGAATGATTTCTGAAGGATCATGTGACACTAAAGACTGGAGAAATGATGCTGCAAAATTCAGCTTTGATCACAGGAATAAATTACATTTTAAAATATATTCAAATAAAAAGCAGTTATTTAAAAAAACAAACAAAAAAAAGAAAAACACAAGATTACTGCTTTTGCTGTATTTTAGATCAAATAAATGCAGGCTTGGTGAGCAGAAGAGACCTCTTAAAAAAATCGGACTGTTCAAAATTTAGGTAGTGTATATGTCCACGTTAATGATATAATCCAATTCGGTATGAATATCCTAAATTTCTGATATTTCTGTGATTTTTGGATTGAAAAGAATTCTAACTGCATTGTTGGTGCACAATGCTGCTCCTGGTTTCCACTTCAGTGTTGATGCAGCACTGTTTCTTCTGCCTTTAAACTAGTTTATATCACAGCGACATCCGTGGTTTGTGTCGGAACAGAAGACACTAACCAGTTTTAAATTCCAGTCGCGCTGATGGGGAAAGTCGTAACACTGCGTTACAATCTGCTCCGCTATTATTAAACTATGCTATTCTATGACATTAGCGATGTAATTTTCACTATTTACTTTGATAGATTTTTAAAAAGAAACCGCAAGAAACAGGTGAATAAAGACTGACAATCTTTGTTTAATGTTGAGAAATTATTATTTCAAGAAATGTAAAGCATTTTGGCGCGTTTGTGTCTCGTGTTCTATGAGAGCTGTTTGGAGGGAGGGGAGTGTTTTTCTGAATGTCTAAATGTGTTTCATCTATTTAGGCACATTGTTTTCAACTATACTATAGCTGCGATCAGGGCCGTCCCACGCATGGTTGCCATATGTTCATTATGAAACTCTTAGAATTAGAAGGTCAATCATTTTATTTTATTGACAAAATATTTTAGTTTGTCGTGTATATTTTTTCATTCGATCAGATAACATTTTAAGATGTCATATGGTCATCTTACAACGTGCCCCTCACATGTTACAATTTACCCCACCTACGGGGCATGTTGTCACTTTTCACTTCCTTTCTTCTGAGGTAACTTAAATAACGAAAAACGTAAACACTGTAATTATGAAACAAAGCTACACTGTTAGCGATTTCTGTAAATTACACAGTATTTAACTGTAATATGAACTGTACTTTACTGTAGAACAGTTATACAGTATCTTACTGTATTTTAAAGTTGCATTATGGGAAATAACCCCTTGGCGCCAATAAAATACAGTATTTTTCTTTTACTGTAAATCCAAATACAGTAAAAAAAGAGCGCGAAATCTGACCAATGACAGAAAGGCTTTCTTTCCTCTGGGAGAGAAGAAAAGGAAGATGCACACACAAGAACCCCAGCTGCCATCAAACGTATGTACAATATTCCTGCTTTTTAATTACATATTTAATGTCAGTGTATTTTTGGGTTATTAACAGAAAATAATATAGAAAATAATATAGAAAATAATAATAAAAATGCTGTCTCTTCACGACGCGCAGTCACACTTTACAGTATAGTCGATGGTATAGAGCATTGTGGCGGATACTCGTTTTAGATTGAGGAGAACCTTCTGTGCAAAACAAATGTCTTTATTTCTTTTCTTTCCTTTTTTGTAGGAAGTTTTACCGTCAAAGTGTGAACATAAACAGGTCTCTGTCTTGGTTTTGACCACGTTGCTAGCAGGTGAGTTTTTATGTTAACTTGTATGAAATTGTTGACCAAGAATCCGGGCTTTTAAAGGTTTAAAGCTGGTTTAAAATAGTCATTTCGCTGTGATTTTTAATCACTATGAAATCGCTTGATGCTTACGTTACCTATTAACCCCATATAAGCGTGTAAATGTACAGCATGCGTGTAATGCTAACGTTAGCATAAAACCGGCAATATTCGTCTGTAAACACTGTGGCGTCTCTGTGGAGACATTATATGCATTTATTAATCATGCCAAAGCGGGCAAAAACTTGGCGAATTCCAGGTTTTCGTGTAACGTTACAGTGCCTAAATGCTCATGCACGTTCTTAAGCCTCTCTGCACTTGTCGCACATGTACCGCAAAACTAACTAACTGATCTGAACACCATCTTATCTGAATTCTAGATGCAGCGCGGAAGGCTGTACATTCGTGTCGACTAAATTCTTCAGCATTTGTGAACACTGGACACCTAAGATGGCACATTCGAGATGGTAAGAAAAAACTTAATGTCCAGTTAGTAACTGTAAAAAATATTTTAGAGTAAAGTCATCATTTTCAGCACACAGCATAAATGTGATTTTGAGAAATCTGTGTAGATATTAATGTTATTGTGCTTTCTGCTGCTGTGCCAGATGTGAATACTGATGTAACTGTCCTGTTGTTGATGGCCCACTTTAAAAGAAGCAGAGGATTTGCTGTTCCTTTTGACCAGTGTAAGTTTTTTTTCATTTTTATAATTGACAACTAATAATTTCTATAACTGACACTTAGAAAAAGTGTGTGTGTGTGTGTGTGTGTTTAGGTCACAACAACAGCAGCAGATGCAAAGACCAGGCTTTCACTTCCTTCTACTCTGATCATGCTTGGTAAGGTCTTTAGTACATGTTTTAGTGATGTTAAAGGGATGGTTTTTAAAAATAAATTTTTTGTCACACTTTATTCATGACTCTCTATATCTAACTTTCTACCTAGCATCTTCTCAATTACATTTTGAATAACAAGGGTAGGTAAATGATAATAGAATTGTCATTTTTGGGTGAACAATCCTTTTGAACTAATGAGAAAGGCTCCAACATCTACATCTACTTTTACTGACACCATAATCAAATGTGAAAAGTGTTTTTTTGTAAAGTCACAAATATCACTATAAAAAACATGAACACAATAAATTAATTAATTGACTTTTTTTTTTTAGGAGATTCAATTCTACACAGCAAAAAAAAAAAAGAATGGATGCTGGCGATTGAAAGCAAAGTCTTCCTTCCTGTGATTGACCTACCAGATACGTCCTCTGCATTTGCTCTTCTCTTCGTTTATGTGCTTAAGATCAAGTACTAAGTGGAAGCCACTACTTTGTTGTTTATTTAGAGGTAAGTACATCTTGCAATATGCTGTAATAAATGAAAACCATGTACATCCGGGATTGCGTGAGGGTAAGTTATAAGAGAATTTGCATTTTTGAGTAAACAATCCCTTAAAGGAATAATCCACCCAAAAATGAAAAGTCAGAGGAAAGTCTTAGTCCTTCACAAGGCTTAATTTGCCCATCAATATTGCTCACTCAAAAATACAAAATTCTCTCATCACTTACTCACCCTCATGCCATCGTGGATGTACATGATTTTCATTCTTCTGTGGAACACGAACAGAGATTTTTAGAAAAATAATTCATCTATGTGAGTCCATATAATGCTAGTGGATAGGTCCCTCAAAGCTGATGCTTCACAACATGTTGACATTTACGTCAAACACATGTAGGACACTTGCCTGGAAGCAGTGGTTTATATTATTAATTTTTAAAAAATATTTAAACATTTCTCACACAAACCTATCGTTTTGCTTCAGATTACGTTTTTCTTTTTTTTTTTTTTTTAATCTTTAATTGTGTTCCACAGAAGAAAGTATATTTAGGATGACATGAGGGTAGTAAATGTTGAGAGAATTACAATTTTTGGGTGTTGTCTTCTTGCTATGTAGTAACGAATAACTGGCAATTTGAGTTAAAATAAAATTAACTGGTGTACTATTCTGTTTATTCTTCTAATGAATTCATAACAGTATTTTTGACTATCCACTGAAATTACACAAAACCAAAATATTTCAGTTCAAAAAGTGCGTAAAGAAATGGAATTAATCTGTATGATTAATCCATGAGCTTTTATTCACATACAAACATTGATCATCTGAATATGTAGAGTACTGTACATCAAATGTGGTAAGCAGAATCTCAAACATGCTTGAGAACCGATTAGGTGTCTTAAACCACGTGAATCATATGGATTATTTTTACAATGTCTTTATGCACTTTTTGAAGCTAAAAGATTTTGTTTGCCTGGATAGACAAAAAATGAAGAGAGAATATCAATTTTCATGTGTTCCGAAAACAAACTAGTTTCATGGGTTTGTAACAACATAGTAAATGATGACAAAGTTTTCATTTTGGCTGAATGCTCTAAAATGTTTTTACAAAGAGAATTAAATATGAATCTAATGTATTATTTTTTTATGTGAAGGTTAATTGTGAGGATCAATCCTGACACACCTCAAGTGTTCTGCAAATTTCCAGATCAGCAAAAGAAGTGGGAAGATGGTGCAAAGGAGAAACTCTGGCCTGAACCCTCAGGTGTCCAAGGAGTTTGTGGATTTCAGCTGGCAAAACTATTAATCCACTACGGGCAAATGCATTTTACTTAGGAGAGTTTTTGTGAATTTGTATGTTTTTAAGATTGTTCTTATGATTGAATTTATTCCTATTTTTATTTTTTTTTTTTTTAACTTTTTTCTTTTAATTGCTGTAATATACAAATATTTATGTATACATTCTTGAAAAATGCTTCTCGTGTGTAAAAAAAGTTTGAGTTTTATTTGAAGCTTCACTGTCATTGCTGTTCACTGTTATAGTATGTTGTGCTTTGGATAAGTGTTAAGAATAGTTAAAATGGTATGTGCTGTAATATATACACAATAGTTTGTAATAGTGTTTTGTTTGAGTCTTAACTGAATCTGTGAAAATGTTAATGTTATTGCAAGGGTTATTGCAACAATTGAACAATTAAAAACATTAAAAGTTAGAGTTGTCATTGCTTATTTTTATTTCATTTTTTTTTTCTTGTATTGCAATATATTACTGAAGAAAAGACCATAAAATTACTGTATATTTTACAAGTAAAATACAGTAAAAATACAGTAAAAACTGCACAAGTGCAGTATAATACTGTAAATACATTTACAGCAAGTTAAATGGTACTGTAAATATAAATACAGTATTTTTACTGTAAGTAAATTTACAGTAAGTTACTGGCGAACTGCTGCCAGTAAGTTACTGTAATTTCTACAGGAAATTTTTTACAATGTATATATATATATATGATGCAACATCCAGAAATCTTTAGTGTCTGATCCTGTTGCGATCCTCTGAAAGATCATGTGACTTTTGTCGTTCTGTTAGAAAATATCAAATTACAAATGGTTAAGAGAAAGAAATGAACAGTAACAGAAACTTTTAGAAAATCACACCCATCATCAGCCAGTTATAAACGTTTCCGTTTAAAATGTTTATTTTCCGTTAGGATTACTTTGCTGTAAATTCCATTCAATTATTAGGAATATATGCATAAGCTGCAGCTGATATTCAGATTTATATACATTCACTCTGCCAGGGTTAATGCCAAGCTCCAATCATTTAGCCATATCCATTTTTTTTTTTAGTCAGACCTAAATTCAACTTTAGACGCAGGTCAGATGTCCAGATATTGGATATGTATCTGATTTAAAACCACATTTGGCTCAGAAAGGATGCAAAAAAAAATCTTTTGTGAATTTTTGTGTTTCCACTTGCAGCAATACTCTGATCTGGTATTAAAACTTTTTTTTTTTGTGCCGGTTAAACGCAACCTGTCTCATCATGTAATCCCAGACTGACTGGAAGATGGTGAGATCAGATCTCTGTGTGCATTATACCATCTGTTACCACAATCTTTGTTCATGTAGAAATCTAACTGGATGATTACCGTTAATGGCAAAAAGAATGTTTCTCCTACTGGCACACTGAAGCAAAGGATATTTATAATTGTCTTTAAAAAAATGGTTGTGATTTTAACATGTTATTTGCACCATACTGTATATTTCAAACATGCTACAGCTATACAGTTTCTCACCTCATGCTGGGACATTCAACAGCTGCTCAAAATTTTTTTTCTCCATGTGTTCTGTTAAAAACAAACAAGCAGACAATTAAACACTAATTTTGCTTAAAAAAAAATTATGATTTCCTTTCATTAAAGTAACTGATACTTGCCCGTTTTAGAGCTCTTGTTACGACAGTAAATCACACCAGCAACAGCTGCAGCCACCAGCAGAAAGATTACACCAATACCAGCACATATTCCTGCTACAAGACCTGAAGACAGAACTGAATCTAGAACAGAGAAAGACAGACAGTCATTAGTGTGAGTGAATCTGACAGTTTATTATGGAGTTTACATTATATTCTCTTTATGGACTCTTTATGGTTTTGGAGATCCAAGGTAGAGATGTTAAAGACTAATTTCTCTGTTAAAATGTAGGGATTATTCCATATTGGATATGGCTTATGAAATATATTGCTAAATCAATCAAAATGATACATTTTGCAAATAGTATCAGTTAAAAAATAAATAACACTACAGATAAAATAAATACAATAACAGTATAGTAATAATACTAACACTGTCATTACTGACAAACCTGAATATAACTGACAGAGATCAGAGGAACATCATATGGGAAGCTGTCACTGTTTTGAACAACACATCTTAAACTAATATGTGGTCCAATCTATTGTAAATAATAAAGGGAGGGGAATACATACTGCTTTCACGCTCTTGTTCCTTCTCCACATTGTATGGTACTTCATTGGTTTTGTCAGGAAAAGACAGAGAGGCAAAAAAACACAAGGGAATAATAATTAATATGTATAAGTTAAAGTGATAAATTATAATAATATATTTAAAGACCAATTATAATATTTTAAACAACATTAAAATGTCGAATTATAAGTTATTTTTATATATTCAAGGCAAGAAGATAGTCAGTTCAGATAGTCCACATACAATCAGTGAATGAGTTCAATATGAATTGTTTGTAAAATGTAGCTGGGCATATGACTGAATGACTCACCAGTGACAGAAACAATTAATGTTTTTATGGTGTTGCCCATGTTGCTATTTTTTCTGGTGATTTTTGTGCTGTCACACTTGCTGTTTCGGTTCAAGCTTTGGCTGGTTCCTGAGCTCTTGCTTTGGATGAAATTTGCTTCATAACGTCCAATGTGTTCAGGTCTGATGTTTTTGATGGTCAGAGATCCAGTGTCATAGTCCACCTCCAGTCTGTCTCTGAATATCCCACCTTCACCGTCATAGAGACAACTTTTCCTGGGCTCTCCATTGATCAGAGCTATCAGAGTATCGTTGAAATACCACAGCATCTTGTCACGTTGTTGTTTGATAATGCCTGTGCTTAAAGTGATTGAATCTCCCTCCATCACTGCCACAAAGTCCAATCCAGATGTGACATCAACCACACCTGGAGACAAAGATAAACAATATTTTTGACATTTTTTATTCTGTTCCGTTTTTGTTGTTTAAATGACAAAAGATCATTTAGACCAATAAAATCACAATAAAATAATTTTGACGTTTTACATTACGAATACAAGTGAATGTGTAGGCTACATATTTTGAAACAAGATAACGCTGATGTGAAAAAAAACCGAAAGCATTTTTTAAGTCTTATTAACTCGATAAATCAATACAAATGAATTCTGATAGACTAGTTGTTTCAAATCAGGTTGTCATTCTATTTTTCAGCGAATAAAACACCGTCTTCCAGATTGTACTGAAGCGGTGTTTGACATTCAGTGTAAAGATACAGAATAAAGAAAAATTAAGACTAAAAGGACACGTATTAGGCTATTGGTTGTAATGTTTCTGGTAATCCATGGGTGTGTTAAAGGCAGGGAAAGGCGTTATATCTCGTTCACTAGTCAGCTCATAACAATTAAGATATCCATTCATTGGATATTTAATTAATCTTAGGTGTGGGAGTACCCAGTGCATATAGTGAGAGCGCAGTTCAATTTCCCGAGGCTGGTATCGTTTCTTTGAAAATCACGCTCATGATGCCAGTTTCGTTTTCTGTTCGTCACTAGTACCGTGTAGACTAGTGTACTTTGAATGTTATTCAGAAGCAGTGTTATGTTTGGCCTATTGTTTATACCATTTATTTTATTTATGTTTTTATTTTAGATATATAAGTAGTAGCGAAATAGAATCTCTCTCTCTCTCTCTCTCTCTCTCTCTCTACCTCTCTCTCTCTCTCTCTCTATATATGTCAGTGACTATGCTGACAAAACTAAAGGGAGTTTGAGATAAAACAAAGAAAGTGCTGTGTGATTATCTGTCACTGAAGCTTACCAAAATAAAAACATTAGCACTGCACAAACTTAAACTAACTGGACTGAATAACGATGCGATTCGGTTTACACTTGGCAAAATAATTTATCCAATACAATTTATATCGCACGCATAATGCCACCGAAATGCATTCCAACTGCAAAATGCATTCCTCATTGTAAGTGCAAACATTAAAACTATAGAGTCAAATAACTTACCATCAGCAAGAAAAACAATCAGAGTGAGCACAATGTATCTTCCCATGATTTTAACTGCTGTTCCTCCTGATGAACCGATGTTAAATCGAATGTTGAATTATGCTTCCTTATTTTTCTGATAGCGGAGTGGAGGTTTACTAAAGCTTAAAATTCAGTGTAAGGATAAAGGGGGAATAACACGGAAAGAAAATTAAATAAAAAGGGCGCGTAGCCTATTACATATTGCCTTTGATGTTCCTGGTTGCAAGAGAGTGATAGTAAAGCAGTGTGCTTTTGTTTTTAAAGTAGCCTATAGGCGGGGGGCGGGCAGTACAGAGTTGTTGTATCGTGTTTAACCCATTAGTCAACTAATATGTCTAACATTTAACATGTAAAATAAAATATTCAGTGCAGTTTTGATAAGTTATAATTCTTGGTTTATATCTTAGGTTTGTTATCCCTGCTGGATCTTAAACCAGCTTAAGTTTGCTTGATGTTACGTATGAGCACGGGCGCATATATTGAGTATGCAGCGTAATTTAAGTTCCGTACCGAGGCGTGTATCGTTTCTCAGAAAATCGCGTAATCGATAGCTATGTCAGTTTCGTTTTGTTTTAAACTCACTGGCCTGTGAGAATACTACAGTAAAGTGGTTTCAATTCATAACAAAGGAAGTGCTGGTTCTCTGTCACGGGAACCTCGTCAAAATGAAAATATTTGAGCACGAACACTGTTGTAATGGACTGACTTTATCTTATCAATACGGGTGATGCATTTTCACCTGCATTTGGCAAAACAACTTATAACACATTGAAGGTACACATTTTCAGTTCATGCATTTTGTATGTAGAATATGTCAATGCACCCATGCATTCAATAAGGACAAAGCATGTTCAAACTGAAAACAGAATTAATTACAAGGTAAACAACATTTCAGCCCCCCACTATGATTGTATCTGAACACAGACAAGATTTTTTTTTTAAACCACATTCAGTTTAAACAGGTCCATAAGAAAACCACAGCGCATGATTTTTTTCTAGTGAAGAGAGTGAACGCGACTCACCGAATGCGCTCAGTTTGTGTCAAAACGAAACATTCTGTGGTCAGATTTATTTACAAAGAAATGTAGTTTGAGCTGATGGATGGAAAACTTGTGCGTATTATTGGATGCGAGTTTATGCGTGTGTTTCAGTAGTTTGTGGGTAAAGGGTGTCTTCATTTCCTTTTTAACATGAATATATACGATCTAACTTCCTTTTCTATGAAAAAAAGCTTTACTGATGCTTGAGATGTCTCACTGATGTCCAGTGAGTCGCAGGTACACATTATTCTTACTCATCACTCATAGACACTAACACATCCACACATGTTGAACATTATAAATGAAGTTATACAATTATTCCATGACACCACATCTTCTTGTTCTGGTGTGTGCGTATATACACATACACACAGAGATATTGCCGCAAAAATAATGAGACTGAAATAATAAACTGCAGTAATCATTTAACATATGCCTGTATTATAGAATGTTTTATACAACTAAACAGTGAGTTTTAATAAATGCTATTTATTGTAACTGTAATTTAAGTGAAACCCTGGTGTGTGGTCTGTGAAGGGTGGTCCAATCCTGTTGGGGGAGGATCCACACTCACACTAATATCACACATCTGTTTTCAGAGATTTTCATTATAATGTCAGAGTGCAAAGAAAATGGTTCATTTTGTTTTATTCTGCTTGTGTTTGTGGCAATTGCACGGTAAGTTACAAATGTATGTTTTGGCTTATTTAACTCACTGTTTGATTTTTATATATGATAATAAGATAGATTTGCACTCATTATATCTGTGTAAAAGATATTCTGAAATTGAACAGGGATATTATTTTACGAGCTATTGGATTCAGGTCTATGGTCACAGGCAGGAAAATCAAGGACAAATTCAATCAGTCTGTTCACATGAGCTCACCAAATTCAGTTTTAGTTTTTGTTTTTTGTCTTTTGTTTTCTGTTTGTTATTGTATTAAAAACTTTGAATAGGTACAAACTAGTTAACCACCATCAAATATTTTACCTTTTTTTTTCTCTGACAAAACTCCCTTTTTCTTCAGGTGTGTTTGGTGATGATGCAGTGAAGTCAGTGTCAGTGATGGTGGGAGATTCAGTCACTCTAAACACTGGTTTTACTGAAATGATGGATGATGATCTGATTCTGTGGGGGTTTGGAACTGAAAACATTGTAATAGTTGAAATCAGTGTAATGGAAGAGAGAATCAATGTATATGATGATGTTCTTAATGGGAGATTCAGAGACAGACTGAAGCTGGACAATCAAACTGGATCTCTGACCATCACAAACATCACAACTGAACATGCTGGACTCTATGAAGTAAAGATTATCAGAAACATCAGCAAGAGTTTCAATCTGACTGTCTATAGTGAGATAAATATTTGTCTTTTATTTGTAATAACTTTAGAGTAAATGCATCCTAACTATTTTTTTCACTAAATTACATCACAATCACTAACTCTTTCTAATCTTTCTTAGCCTGTCTGCCTGTTCCTGTCATCAGCAGTAACTCTTCAAACTGTTCATCATCATCATCATCATCATCATCATATTGTTCATTGTTGTGTTCAGTGTTGAATGTGAGTGATGTGACTCTCTCCTGGTACAAAGGAAACAGTTTATTGTCCAGCATCAGTGTGTCTGATCTCAGCATCAGTCTCTCTCTACCTTTGGAGGTGAAATATCAGGATAAAAACACCTACAGCTGTGTGATCAACAATCCCATCAGCAACCAGACCACACATCTGGACATCAGCAAACTCTGTCATACATGTTCAGGTACAGCAGCACTGATATAAAGCCTATGTGTTTATTTGAGTTTATTATAATGACTGGAGCTGGTTTCAATGATAAGAGGCATATTATGGCTTAGAAATGATTAATTATATACATACATATTTATATACATACAGAATGCCTTTCAGTCTGAAATAAAACGCATGTAATGATTTAACTTTACTCTCTGTATTGTTATAGACACAGTATCTAAAATAGTGCCAATCTGTGCTGCTGCTGGATCTCTGCTGCTGTTGATTGTAGCTGCAGTCGGGATCTTTTGTATTTGCAGGAAATGTAGAAAAACAGATAAAGAAGGCAAGTGTTAAACCTATTAATGGCTAATAACTTTGTAAAATTATTAAGTGTTATAGCAAATAATAATAATATACTTTTACAGTGTAGTTCCTTTTAACCATCATGTTGCGTTGCAGCCAGTTTGACCCAGAGGGGATTTTCTTTTTCATAAAAATACTAATTCAAGTTATCACATTGGACTAACTGACTTTGATCACACTTAACAACTTTCCCAAAAATTAGACAATGTTTGTACTTTTTGGGGATTTTTTCCCAAACGTTTTCCACTTCCCCAGTCTAAAAAAATGACCAGCCTACAAAAAACTGCTTATTAGTTTCTAGTTATGTTATATTAATACCAAACATTGGATTTAATCCTTTTTTTTATCAACTTTTTTTTAATTAGCACAGGTTTTATGTTTCTTTATGGAAATGATTGATCATAGGCCTTATTTAGCT
The DNA here is from genome assembly GCA_012976165.1 of Labeo catla. Classification (NCBI taxonomy): domain Eukaryota; kingdom Metazoa; phylum Chordata; class Actinopteri; order Cypriniformes; family Cyprinidae; genus Labeo; species Labeo catla. Next base: position 327,676 of record VONZ01000466.1, read on the forward strand.
GAGATTATTGACCTCAAATTTTGATGGACATTGCCAAAATTATCCACAAATAATACGCATAAACTCAATGAGGCCAAATTAGGTAAAATACTTTTAATGGCATATGGCAGTTATCTATATAGTGACACTGGGCAGGACTATTTAATTGTCTCACAGATGCTTCATCAAAACAATAATAATGGTTTAATCTATTATTATTATTATCGTTGAAACAGTTGAGGCTAATGAAGATGAGATCACTTACATTGAGCCGACGTTCTACAAAAGAAAATCACAGAAACTGGTAAGATCATTTATTACTAATTCATGTTATATATCTCATTTTAACAGTGTGTGAGTTTATGTGTGACAGAGACAAAAGCACGAAACATTAACATATTAGATATGTATAAAAGTCATAAGTTCAGCATTCAGCACGCAAAATGGTGACTAATATGTCAAAATACTCACAACACCTCTTCTACCATGCAACAAAAGAGTAATAGATCTACATTAGTTTCCATTTCCTATGTCAACTAATGATTTCACAGTCCAAGTCTTCAGAGTTTCATATACTGTACATCCTTTTGCAACTCTCACAATGCTTTTAGAAAACAACATTATGTCATTGACAAACATAAAATTGAATTAATTTTTTTTTTTTTTTAATTTTAAAAGACTATTTTGTGTTTTTTACAGGATGTTAAAGAGGATGATCATGTGGAGTATGCGCCTATCACCAAGAGAATATGATCAAACAAGCACCAGACCCGCTTTAGCGATTTTCACAGGAAGCTCCTTTAACAACCTCATAGTCTGTAGTTTCATCTGAGCTCTTTAAAACTTGTTGAATGAGTTTTGGGATTGTTAAAATGCAATATTCAGTGGTGGACTATGAAATGATCTCTTAAAGAATGTACCATGTAATACAAGGACTTTAACAAATTATTTAAATATTGTCGCTTAATGGAACATTTTAGTGTTTGACGCTTATAGCCTCTTCAAGAATCCCTGAAACAAAAAGAAACATTTTGTATCCTTATTTTAGAATTAGAATCTGAGTTATCTACATCTACGCAGAAATGTGGTTTGGTCTGCTGGTGGACTAACAGATTCTGCATAAACATTTCTGCTGGATGTTTGTGGTTGACATTTGGCACAGACACTGCTAAGGTGTCATTAGCGTGTGGTTGGATGGATTTTTCTCCATTTCTGCTAATATGAAACCCACAGCCTGAGTTTAGCTTTACCTAAACAGACTTAACTGCAAATACTGAATCTAACAGATAAATGATTCACTCTGACAAAACAGTGTGTGTGATAAAATGTTAATTTGAGTCAAGTCAGATTTATTTATATTGTGCTTTTTACAATACCCATTGTTTCAAAGCAGCTGTACAAAAACTCATGCTGTTAATGTTTATAATATTTTAATATATCCATGCCTCACAGTTGTATTTTGCAGATTTGATCCAGGAGATAATATATGGTTTATATTTAGCAATGATACAGGCAATCAAGTTGAGTTTTGGTATATATTGACCTACAGTTTACTGTATGTGGTATACTCTAACTATAAAAAGCTTATAGTTAAATTGTGTGCCTGTCAATGCCTGAGAGTCATTTTAAGTATGAATGCAATGTATTATTCACTTTTGTAGTATTTGTGGTATCATAAAGATGTTCGGTAGTTGTTATTTAGTTATTTTCACTTTTGGTGGTACACTGTAAAAAACAAAAACACACAATTTGTTGAGTCAACTTAAAATAATTTGTTACCCTGCTGCCTTAAAATTTTAAGTTAAGTCAACACAAATAAGTTTAGTCAAATTGAAATGTTAAGTTGTACTAAGTGACAAATTAGATATTAAAGTTGACTAAACAAAAAACAAAAAACAAAACAAAAAAAAAAACTGGTTTGTTAAACTTAAAAGCTGGGCTTGTTACCCAGCTGCCTTAAAATTTTAAGTTGAATGAACTCAAATATCTAAGTTGTCACTTAGTACAACTTAACATTTCAAGTTGACTAAACTTTTTTGAGTTGACTAAACTTAATTTTAAGCCAGCCGGTTAACAAATTATTTTAAGTTGACTCAACAAATTGTTTTTTTACAGTGTATTTAACTGCTAACAATATAATTTAACAGTGTATAATAACAGTGCTGCAAAATGCAGTAACTACATATTTTGTTAAAACAGCACTTTTTAAACTTTGAATGCCATTTTCTTTGAGTCACCATTTGGTGTCCAAAATGAGACTTCTCCTGTGGAACAATAACAGCTTTAACAAAAACAACCACATAAAATGGGTTTTATGTCAAAGTAGAGTCAAAGGGCCAATAATAAACAAAAAAGCGCCCGTTTTTACAAAATTAGAATGGGCTCCTTCCATGAAACACAAGCAAAACAAATCTATTTGGGTCATTCTATAATTATGGGTACATCTCATGTCCATGAAGTATATTTTTAACATATTTTAATCAATATAAAGCCCCAATGCTTAATTTTCAAGTACATAATTTTATTTATTTATTTTTTCCCAATCACACTACTATATGTTGAAAAAGCCAAATCTGTTGTTCAAAAATGTTCACATTACATACAGCCCTGGTATTCAGCTATCTGATTTTGTAAAGTTGCTCATTCTACTCTGCATTTAAGCATGAAAATGACCTAAAAAAATATATTTATTTTGTAGGTTTGCCTTCAGTTATATTAGGTTATTAAGACATTTGGGTCTGTGTGTTACAGACTGAAAATAAAAGTGAAAGATAAAACTATTATGATAATGGGCACCCCAAAACACTACTCTAAAGTGATGATCAATTTACGTTCTGGCCAAAGGTCAAAGCCATTAAAGAAAGCGCCACAACGCTGTAGATTGTAATCTGTGTTTGTTTCATACAGGTATGTAAAATTGGGTTTATAAACCAAAATCCATCAATTTATTTCTATCCATCCATCAATATTTTCTGTAAAATGTATGCTTGTAAAGGCTAAAAATATTATGCCTGCATCAGTTAAGACTGTCTTAATCTTATTGTTTATTCCATCAAATTAAGTGTGTTGTTGCATTGTAGTGTTTCTGTATTGTCTTTGTATAGAATTTCACTAGATCTAAAATAGACAACGTAAATCATTAAAGACGAATGGAATTGTGAGTGGACACATATAGTAAGACACAAGAACCGATATAAAGTTGGTTCGATGTTTGACATTTGACATTTGTCAGAGATTAACTATTGAGCACAATGACAAGAAACATACTGTGTTCTGTTTCCAAATGTAGAAGAGAACACACAATATGTTTTATTTGTTTTAATCTGCTTTAAGGTGTTGTAACTGATAGAGTTTCTAATGTCATAGTGCAGGATAGGGACCGTCTGCAAAGTGCAAAACAAAATTACTATTCTGAAGAATAGTGGACAGTTTAACTGTTCAAGACAAATAAAGGGGGGTGGGATTTACAGGATTTTTTAATGTTTAATTCAATTTTTTAATGTTTAATTCAATAGCATGTGTTCTGAATGACAAAAGGTGTGTCTTGTTCCTTGGGCCTAAAAGAGCATTTCCATGCAAGTTTTACTGACATATATAAATCAGGATACAAGCTGTTGTATTAAATTCAAATCTGTTAATAAATTCATTTAAAAATGCTTGCAGTTTTCTTTCTCAGATCCAAAGGGTGTGTCTTGTTACTGATTCCCAGAAGAACATTTTGGTGGTGGTTTTAGTCACAGGACTATAATAGAACACATACTATTGAAAATGAAAGCAAACATAATTTAGATAAAAATAAATACAAGCTTCTATCTCAGCTTCAAAGGCTGTGTCTTGTTACAGATTTAATAAAGAACATTTTGCAGTAGTTTTCATTGTCAAAAGTGATGCAGAAGTCACACTACTGACATTTAAAAATCGTTTGTGAAACCTTCAAAAGAGTGTCCTGTATTACTGCCCCCTAGAGGAACATACTGCTGTTTAGACTGAGTTTGACATTCAAACTTTTCATTTAAAATCAGTACAGTCTTCTATTTCAACTTCAAAGGGTGTGTCTTGTTTCTGATTCCCAAATGAACATTTCAGTTCAGGTTTTACTGTCATATGTCATTCAGAACACATGCTATTGAATTAAACATTGAAAAATCCTGTAAATTCCCTTTTTTCCCCTTTATTTGTCTTGAGCAGTTAAACTGTCCACTATTCTTCAGAAAACATCTCCAGGTCTCACAAACTCTTTGGGTAAACTGTAGTAATTTTGTCTTTTGAAGCTTCTGACGTATTTCATCTATTAGTTTGTCTTGTGGACTATATGTAAATATCTTTGATGCAAAATGTCTTACTTTAGGTCTTTAGAACAGTTCTAAAAAAAAAAAAAAAAAAAAAAAGAAAAGAAAAGAAAAAAAGAAAAAAAAAAACATTTAGCAGATTCTGCAGGGGTTATGTAAACTTTTGACCACAACTGTGTCTCTTCACAGAACTGTAAGTCAGACTAAGTCCCAGTAGTGGAGTCAAATTGACTGTTTGTACTCTATGACAGTGAGCAAATGTTTATATTTATTTATCGTTTACCAACTGTTACTTAGAATCAAAAAAATTAAACGTTACCCTCCAAAATAAACAATTTAAATAAACAAATAAATACATTAATTAATTAATTAATTAAAACTTTTTTTTTTCAATAATTCTCATTTTTTCATGGTTGTCATCCAATAATTGTAATTATTAAACATGATTTTTTGCTGTTTAAATACCTTCATGTAATGTTTATTATTATTATTATTATTATTATTTATTTTTTTTTTTACTGTTCATTGAACAGTATCATTTCCTGTATGAATAAATTTTCTATATTACATATCACTGAAATAACATATGGGACCATCCTCAATATTTTACTCAAATGGAGGAAAAAAAAAAAAAAAAAACTGGAGTAATATACTGCCTTTCTTAAGAGTGCTAGACTGTACTATTTAGGCGGTGGTAATGCATAATGAAATATTTATGTATGTATGTATGTTTATTTATATCTAGAGCTACATTGTATTTTGCTACAACTTTAAAAGATGTGTACAGAAACAATACACATCTTTTAAAGTTGAAATAGAATTTATATGTTTGAATGTGAAACTCAAAAGTCAAAACAGCAGTATGTTCCTCTAGGGGGCAGTAATACAGGACACTCTTTTGAAGGGTTCACAAACGATTTCTAAATGTCAACAGCGTGACTTCTGCATCACTTTTGACAATGAAAACTACTGCAAAATGTTTGTTTTTAAATCTGAAACAAGACACAGCCTTTAAACCTGAGATAGAAGATTGTATTTATTTCAAACTAAATTATGTATTGCTTTCATTTTCAATAGTATGTCCCAGCTAGAAGTGTTTCATATTCTGGAAATGTTTTCAGCAGCAAGTTTTATTTTAGTTCCCATAATATTCTCCTAAAAGGTAGGATCACATTCTCTAAAAAACATTCCACAAATGTTTATTGATAACATTGTTAGAACATTATCCTCTAACATTCTAATAAAGATTCCCATCACACTAGATGTGGACTTACATTGCTCAGATGTCACATTTTGGTTGAAAGTGAAAACCCAACCTTCGTTTGAAGTCAAGCTCCAGCATCTTTAAATAACTCCAAAAACAGCATTACCAGCTTCACTTATTATAAACCAGATTGGTTTTATTTCTGTCATACATTTACACAAGTTTTTATTGAAATTAACAGTTTGGATGTTGATTGAAAGTAAAGGTTTGGTTTGATCTCTCCATTATGGTAAGAAGCGTTTGCTTTAGTTGGACAATTTGACTCTTTTCAATATTTTTCTAGCAGTTGTAACTGTATTTGTTATGGCAAGAACCACAAGAAAAACTGTACTCAGGTGATGTTGACTACTTACTGATGTTAATGATATCATCATGTAGTGATCCAATCTAGAATCCAATCTATGTTATTAAACTCATATTAGTGAATGTGGTAATGTGCTTCAACAGTGTAAAATCCAGCAATGTTCTGATCAAATTACCTGTATTTCTACCTATATATTTTTTTAAACACACTGTTCTAGAATCATTTTAAACTACTGAGTGTGTCGACAGACACAAACATCAAGAATCAGTGTATGAATCTCAACAATGGTGACATGCTTCATGCCGCAATGCATTCTGGGAGCCCTAGATGAGTTTTGTATGATGCAGCCATAATACATTGCAGCAAGTCACCATTGTTGAGATTCATACGCTAATACTTGATCTTTGTGTCAAAGAAACTTAGCCGGTTTTAAAACTCTAATTAAAATTTTGCTGAATATCAGTCTTCGGAATAATGAGCTATCACAACGTTAGATGAAATCAGATCACTATGTCCCTATAATCATAGATGACCATCAGCTGACCAAATTTTCTCATGCTGTTTTTGCTGTAACAAACACAACCACAGCAGCTGGAAGAAAAAAAAAAAAAAAATTGAGAAATCAGGAGTCAATTTGCCCAACTAAAGCAAACACTTCTCACCATAATGGTAACATCAAACCAAACTATTACTTTCAAATGGACATCGACATTTAAACCTGTGTTAAACTCAATAAGACCTTCTGTAAATAAAGGTTATCCTTGCCTGTTTGAGACCGGTAACATGTGCTTCAAAAATAAGAAGTGTTTATTATGATAAAACTTGTTTTATTTGTGTCCGAAAAACCATTGTCAACTAAGTTACCCTCTACCCAATTCTTTCAGTAATTCATGTCATGTAATGTATGTTTGTCAAAAATATGTGTTTTCGTCAGCAGTAACAGCTTTATTTCTTGAGAAAATGGCAGGACTAAACCCAGAGATACACTGTGGTAAACATTGCCCTGTCCCAACTTTTTTGAGACATGTTGCAGCCATCAAAATAAAAATTACCTTTATTTCTCCCTCAGTTTAAACATTTGCTTTCTACTGGTTCAAAGATTTACCGATACTCCAGAAGGAAACACAATGCATTAAGTGAAAAGTGACCAAACTTTTTTACTGGATAAAGATGTCCAAATTTTTAATTTGCTGAAATATATATATATATATATATATATACAGTACAGACCAAAAGTTTGGACACACCGTCTCATTCACTCATTCAAAGAGTTTTCTTTATTTTCATGACTATGAAAATTGTAGATTCACACTGAAGGCATCAAAACTATGAATTAACACATGTGGAATTATACACATAACAAAAAAGTGTGAAACAACTGAAAATATGTCATATTCTGGGTTCTTCAAAGTAGCCACCTTTTGCTTTGATTACTGCTTTGCACACTCTTGGCATTCTCTTGATGAGCTTCAAGAGGTAGTCACCTGAAATGGTTTTCACTTCACAGGTGTGCCCTGTCAGGTTTAATAAGTGGAATTTCTTGCCTTATAAATGGGGTTGGGACCATCAGTTGTGTTGTGTGGAAGTCAGGTGGATACACAGCTGATAGTCCTACTGAATAGACTGTTAGAATTTGTATTATGGCAAGAAAAAAGCAGCTACGTAAAGAAAAACGAGTGGCCATCATTACTTTAAGAAATGAAGGTCAGTCAGTCCGAAAAATTGGGAAAACTTTGAAAGTGTGAGAAGGTGTGTCCAAACTTTTGGTCTGTACAGTATATATATATATATATATATATATATATATATATATATATATATATATATCCCTCATTTAGCACAGCCCTTCAGAAGCAACAGAAAATACTTGCATGTTTCCCTAAGACAAAATAAGTATAATTTACCTTGATCCTCAGATTCAAAAAGTTTTCATCCCCTGGATCTTAAGGCATCGTGTTTCTTTCTGGAGCATCAGCGAATGTTTGAATCTATTTTACCAGTCCTTCAATTGTCCTCAGTGTGAAAAGATGGATCTCAAAATCATACAGTCACTGCTGGAAAGGGTTCAAATATGCAAAAGATGCTGGAAAACTGAAGAATCTGCAGGACCTGAAGGATTTTTCTGAAGAACAGTGCTATAGTTTAGCTGTTCAGAACAAACTATAGGGACTCATGAACAACCATCACAAAACAAAACAAACCGTCATAGATCATCCAGGTAACCACACACAGTATTAAGAACCAAGGTTTCCCAAACTTTTGATGCGGGTTATTATTTTAATAATTTCAGCTCCGTATCGAGGCTTGTATCGTTTCAGTGAAGTGATGTCACTACTTAAGTTCGAAGCCTCGTTTGATTTCAGTGCTTCGAGAAAGAATTCACTTTTGTAGGAATCCAGCCTAAAGACAGTGGAAAAATATTGTTTTTAAATTTCCATTCCACTGCATTCTGTCCAGTCTACATTAATTATTTTTACCCTCTTTTATCAAGCCTAAATAACTCCACAGTTTACAAATAATAAGTTACAAACATATGAAACATTCTGAAACAAAACTGAGCATATGTAATTATTTACTGTATATGTGTTTACTATGTAAGTGTATAATATGTTAATATATACAGCCTTTTTTTTTTTTGTCACACTCCTGACAAATTTTCCTTGCTCCTTATTTCGATTGACCAGCAGGTGTCCCTAGCGTGCATTCATGAAAAACATTTAACCACATCTGCCTGGAAAGCTTAAAGCTTCATGAAGCTTCATCTCGCCACCAGTATTTGAAGCAGCGCTGTGCAGACCGGTCTGAGCATGACATTTAAATACGAGGATACACCAATACACCATAGACTGTGAGATACACAAATAAGAAACGAAAGGCATCCACAAAAGCTTCTTCTTCAATGGATTTTAACGGCAGCTTACCATCCTTGATGTTGCACTACTGCCATCTTCTGGAGTTAATTATTGCCTACATAGCAACATGTCATTCTCGCCGTTAGTCTTGTATTTACTAAAAAAGCAGATCAAGTTTTTTCTTTCCTTGTCCACTCCCACTGCATTCCAGTATGTTCTTTATTTCATATGTTAGTCATATTCTTTCCATGTCTGTTATCATGTCCTTTCTCTCGTATTTTCTGCAAAAATAAAGCACATGCATTTTTATTTTTTTTAAGTTTGCTTGGTTATTTTGTCTGTGCTTTCATTTCCTATGATGACTACATACACTGAAATTCAAATTTATACAGCCTTATTGCATTTTTTTCTTCACTATTATTAATCCTTATTAACCCTTATTTCATTATTATTAATCAATCATATTAATCATTATTTCACAAGGTAGCTCCTAATAATTCCTGGCCATATCTACGCAAGACAGAGACCAAGTGACTACAAAGCAATAATCTCCATGGGTGACATATCTAATAATAGCTACTTCTTCAATATATGAGTCAAACTGAAACCTTCTACTGGCGTATATATACAGAAATGTGGTTTGATCTGTTTTTTTTTTTTTTTTTAAATGTGGTTTGTGTGAGTGTGATCTGCTTGATGGCTCCAGAAAACCCATCTTAGTGACCATCCTAAGACCATTTCACACTTTACGAGCAAAATATTGAATATGCAATAAATATATTTTTGCAAAAAATAATATAGAATAGAATATTTATAACCAATGCATGCAAGAAGAGTGTGTACATGTGAAGTGAGTGGGTGGTGCTCAAATATTATTGGTGGATGAATCACATGCAGTTTAACACCGTCCTTTTAGTTCACAATCTGTCAAATACGTGTTCGCACACTTCAAGTGCTGTTATCTGAAAATGGTTCACATGTTTGTTTTGTTCTGCTTGTGGCTTTTGGTTGGTAAGTTACAATCATATTCATTTTAAGACATCACTTTGTGCTTTAATTTTAATCTGATCGATTGTATTTGCGGAGATGTAATACAGTGCTAAAAAAGTAGTTTTTAATTAGCAACAGGGCTCCAGAGCATGTTTTTCGGCACACGTTAACAGAAATCAAGGCCTTTAAAGATTGAACCAGGCTGCAATTTTGTTCTGTGTGGAATATTTAAGTAAATCATCAAATCTGTGACTGTTTATTAGGTGTGTTTGCTGATACAGATACAGTGAAGTCAGTGTCAGTGCTGGAGGGAGATTCAGTCACTCTAAACACTGGTCTTACTGAAAGAATATATGATGATCTGATTCTGTGGAGGTTTGGAACCGAAAACACTTTAATAGCTGAAATGATTGTAATGGCTGACAGCATGACTGAATACAATGATGATCTTGATGGGAGATTCAGAGACAAACTGAAGCTGGACGAAACTGGATCTCTGACCATCACAAACATCACAACTGAACATGCTGGACTCTATCAACTACAGACCAACAGTGTGAGCAAGAATTTCAGTCTCACTGTCTATGGTGAGCTAAATGTTGTTACACCTTTTTATTTACCTTTAAAGTACATGTATGTTAATGTTTACCTTATTTAAAATTATTTTGATTATTGATTAATAATCTGTGTATGCTCAGTACTTTGTGTGTGCTCTTGGATGGGTTGAAATGCAGCGCACGAAATTCCAAATATTGCGTCACCATACTTGGCCACACATCACATTCTTTCCTTTCCTAATAAAATAAGTAATTTCAATTAAGCATAACTTTCTTCTTTGCTACTTGTCCGTATGTGAAATAATCTTTTATTACTGTGGAGAGAGGAGTGAAGATTGTTCTCATATAAGACACACACTGATTAATGCTGCAATCCTTTCTGATCTAGTCCTAGCTCGTCTGCCTTCCTGTCATCAGCAGTAACTCTTCACAATGCTCTTCATCATCATCATCATCATCATCATCATCATCATTACAGCAGAATTGTTCATTGTTGTGTTCAGTGGTGAATGTGAGTGATGTGACTCTCTCCTGGTACAAAGGAAACAGTTTATTGTCCAGCATCAGTGGGTCTGATCTCAGCATCAGTCTCTCTCTACCTCTGGAGGTGGAATATCAGGATAAAAACACCTACAGCTGTGTGATCAACAATCCCATCAGCAACCAGACCAGACAACTGGACATTAGACAACTCTGTAAACCATGTTCTGGTACGCAATACTGATATAAGCATCTATTGCATATATTCACTTAAGTAATTTGTTGATTTTACTGAGACAGATAACTTAAGATGCCATAAATGATAAATGAAATGATGAATGAGCTTCTGTCATCATTTAGCCTAGCCTACCAGGCTAAAAGTTTTGTAAAAGGTTCAGTTTTGAGTTCATCTGGAGACTAAAGTCGTTTTATTAAAAACAGTTTATTTATTTATTTATTATTTGTTTATTTATTTACAGCAGTCCACATTCATTGTTGTTCTACTGTTGAAGCTGTGATCCGATTGGTCGTCACTGCTCTGATGGGCGTGGCTGCCGCGGCTGCTGTTGTTCTTCTGGCCAGTGACGTCAAATCTACAAGATGTTAAAATAAAACAAAACAGATATTCTGATATGTTTTGTAGTTTTAATGCTAAAGATGAAAATATGTGTGGTTTGATTGTTTAGTGAACGTTGAAACAAATCGTTGCTTACCAGTGCTTTCCTCTGAACTCGATTTGAAAAGGTTCCCGAATCTGGTTTACTGAGGCCATCTGGTGGCCTAAACGATGAATATTCTTAATGTTTAATTTTTTGTTTGTCTTTCATACTATGCATTTTACATTTCTTTGTTAATTACACTGTTTTATTAATTTATGTTATGTGGCTATTTTCATTTTTTTTTAATATTTTATTGTATGCAGCAACCATGAAAATGCAAATGTAATATTTGCCACACCAGTAAATCACCACAGAATTGAACTAAAAACTGAATATTTACCCAGTGATATTTATATAAATATTTACCAATTAATATACATCTATGAATCATACATAGGCCTATATTATAAATGTAGGGGTGTCAGAATACATTTGAATGGTGGTTAAATATAAACACATTTACAGCATTAAAATGTTTATTTAAAAATACTGAAAATTGACAATATAGAGCAACAGACTGATCAGAATTTCAGCAGTAGTTTATAGCAAATAACAAACAACAACAACAACAACAACAACAACAACAACAAAAACCGTGCACACACGCACACACTTCTGTATAGCTATCTTTGTGAGGACATATTGACACAATGCAATCTCTAGCTCCTTACCCTAAACCTACCAATCAGAATTAAGTGCCTCACCCAAACCCTTACCTTAAACCTAACCTTTACCCAATTATACCCTGATCCCTAAAATCAAGTCTTGACCCTCAAACAAGCTTTAAAGGAGTCTCAGAAAGTGAGGACAGGCCAAAATGTCTTCACTTTACAAAATTGTCCACTCTTAATGGTCTAAATCTCAAACTGGCCCTCACAAAGATAGGTGCACAAGTGCGCGCACACACACACACACACACACACAACAAGGTCAAATCTACAGAGAGACTTTTGTAGGTGTATAACATATAACAATCATGCAGTTTTACCGCGCCATAGTCCAAACCAAAATAATCAGATTCCGCGGTATAAATAAAAGTAGTAGAGCATGTGGAGTCTGATGCTACCTCAAATCTATGACCAGAATAAAGCAAACTGAAGGCTCAGGATTGAATGGAGCAGTAGGCACTTCACCTGAGACCTCCTAATTTCTGTCTATCACTGATGTTAGCAAGTTGTACTGGAGAAGACTAAGCAAATTACACTTTTTTTGTAAAAAGCAAGCAGTGGGCGGGTGGCAATTATAGTTACCACAGACTTCTGACTAATATCAGACTGGCTAGTTTGTGATCGCATGATCCACGGAAAAAGGCCAATGTGAGACATAAAAGAGGCTTCGGGTCCCTGACGAACTGATAATTAAAAGTATGGGATTTTCAGATAATTAAATAATTACAAATTAGTATAATCGATATTTGTGATCAGTGTAAATTAGAGAAAGCGCCTAAATTTTAACGATCACATAAAATTGGAGTCAGATTAAACATGGAGCTAGATTAAAATTACTTTGCAAAGGCGCTGTGAAAAGACCGAACATGCATTAAACCTTCAACTAGGCCACTGGACTCCGCATATGCGCTGGTGGATGGATCCTTACAGCCTGACAGATAAGAGTTGAGAATGCTCTTTCCTTTGGTTATAACTGAGTCGGACTTGCAGGGGCAGAGCCAAAAATATTCAGGGCTTACCCCAAATCCAGTTGGTCCAGGCGTCTTTCTTCTTTTCCCATGTAGGGCAGCTATAATACTCAGTCTTCATCATTCTGAAATCATAACACACTCTGATGGTGTCAAATTTTCACTCTGCACCCAAAAAGAGGCAAAATTTGTGTGATGTAAATAGCTATTTTAAAGTTTCATAACACAGGTAGTTTAGGAATTGTGGCGTTAACAGCTTTACTACTTTTTGGCATTATAATTTGAAAGATGAAAATAAATGCAATGACTTTAATTTAAATATAGCAAAGAAAACAACAAGATGTTGTTGTTGTAATCTGTGTGTAATCAGATGGATGGATTCAGTTTATTAAAAGACACATGCTATTGATTTTATATGGAAAAGAAACTACACTATTGTGGGAAAATATAATGACATGATAAAATATTGTTTTGGGGTTATAATAAAAATAAATATCCAATTAATTAAACCGACTGCTGTATTTTAAATCGGCTTAATATGTTTTTTAAGCCGCTTTTATAAATACATTCATATATAAGCTAGTTTTCTTTTTAGAAAAGATGTTATGTGTAGGCTGTTACATGAAGGCCGGTATGACAAACTAATAACTATACAAACTATAAACAAATATAGTGGAAAATACATAATTAAATATATTTATCTGCTTACAACAGGCTAATGTTATTGATATTTGCCCACTTCAGCATTTTCTTGACGTTTACAAATACAAACAGCCTGTGGCGCCATGAGACCATTGAATTTGCTTGAAATAGAGCGTCAACTAGTGTTCAAAACAGAAATTAAGGTGGGGTCAATAAGATGCTCAATAATATTTCGTCCAGTCATTATTTGTCTTATCATATTTTCAAATGAGGCCTGGAGTCTATATCAGCATTAAGGGACACCAGAACAGAACAGAACAGAAATCCATCACATCACAATCCATCAAGGACATATAGAGGAGCAGAAGAACATCACATCATTTATTTATTTATTGTACGTTTTTGGTTCTGGTATTTTCCTATTCTTCTTATACCTATTTGTTTTTAAGCTGTGAGCTCCAAGCTGAATCAAAGTAATACAAACTTTAATTTGAAGCATTAAATTATACACAGGTTACAAATAAGGGCAATGGGGAAAACAATGTATGTAATCAAGATTTAACACTGGAGGAATTTTTTTATAGTTCCTATAAGAGCTGGCAGAAGTACCCGCATTTTGGCAGGAACTGAGAATAATTTAAGGGACTGTTTTAGTAGAACACAATCAGCTGCTCTTATTAGATCACACTCAGCACAAGATCACATTTTAGCACTTCCAGTTATTTTCTCCCTAGAAGGAATTAAATACAGTCCTCTGATACACTGTGAAAATGACTGTACAATAGAGTCCACTGGCTTTTTCCACAGATTTTTTTCTTTCCAGGCCTCCATCAGTGTCATCTGAGTCTCATTCGTTGTGAAATGTATCAACAGTTGTGCAATTAATTATAGATTTACACCATAAAGGAAATCCATTTCCATTTCATAACCCTTTAAATGGACATCTACAATATGTGTGAAAATAATAAAACAAAATAAGTTACAGTAAATAACACATATACAGTGGATCCTCTGCATTGGCTGAATACCTGTGAAACAAACTAAACTTGAATACAGTCTGCTCAGAAGCAGTCTATGTTTAGAGAAATGCTATGGCTACTTACATCATGTAAAAAGTACCTCAGTTTTTGGAACTGAAAGTTGAGGTTATCTGTTTACTCTGAGCAAACTTTCCCAGGTATGTAACATAACTTGCTTTCTGAAATACCCTGGGTTAAAACAAAACATGTTTTGCCAAATAACAAATACATGTTTTGTTTTATTTTGTTTTGTTTTAGAGATGGCCAATTCACCACAGCATATGAGCAGGAGCTGTAAAGAAATTCTGATTCTATTTATAGAATTTAAACCATTAAACTGATACAGTGTTGCACTTATAAATATTAATTTATTTAAAACAATTAATGAATGTAAGACAAACTAATCCATAACCTTAAAAAAAGAGATTGTAATGAGTTTCTTGTGATATTCATTTAAATAAAGGTGTTTTCTAAATGGCCTCCATGTTTGCAAGCTACCACTAACAAATATTTACATCAGCTAAAGTTGTTGAATATACTTTGCAGTGTTTGCAAGTAGGCCTACTTGTTTTATAAAACATAATTGAGGGTTTAAAAAAAGCCCTGAGCAAGACAGTTAAAATTATTTATGCTGCCAGTAACAAAGAATTTAGTATTTCCATAAGTAATAAGGTAGGCAAACTATTTCAACAAGTACCACTTCAACAATTTTTGAGGTATATAAAAGAGTAAAAAATTTATGTCAAATGAAAATGATGTTATGGTAACTGCACAATCAGATCATGTGATTTCCACATTTTTCCTGTAAAAAAACAATGAATCATAGAATGCACAATATAAAGAACATTATAATTTAAAATTACAGAACACCAGCACATCTGGCATCTGCCACTAAACAAGATGGGTTTGAAATACTGATTTTCCGTTGGGGTGATTTTGCCAGGACAGTGAAAGGAGACAAATCTGAAATTAAGATAATTAAGATAAGTCTTACCTCATTGTTGGACTTCCTGAGTTCTTTGTTGGACTCTATTCCATCCTGCATTGAAAAATAATGAATAACACAATAGCACAAAATAAAAAATGCTAATTTTGCAAAATAAAGGTGTTTTCCTTTTGATATATATCTGAAGATGATACTTGCCCCTTGTAGAGATTCTGCAACAAATGATGATGATGATGCAAATGAAAATTATCAGAACACTACTTAAAACCATTGATGCTATAGAGCCTGGGTGTTTAAGGTCTGATACTGCAGACGCTAAAGAGAAAGAGTCATTAGTGATAACATGTCTGATCTGTAAAAAACACAGTGAACTTGGACTAAAAATATGAATTTGTTAGTGTTGAAGACAAATCATAAATGAGCATAAATATATATATATATAGAGAGAGAGAGAGAGAGAGAGAGAGAGAGAAAGAGAGAAATTTTAATTTATTTGATTTTGAATTTATTTATTAAAGAATAACCCGTTGAGATGATCCATCTCATTTTCAGGGGGGTCCCAACAGCACATACAATAGCACATAAAACAATACAAATTACAACAAAATAGGAAAGAAAAGGGGGGACAAAATAAACTTTAAATGATAATTTACACTCTATTTGTTATTATTGCATACTCTAGTAAACTTTGACATATTATACCCAAAGATTCTTCATACACTGTACTACCAGTAAAATTGATAAAGATTTGGGACAAAAATTTGATTTGACACTTTGACCTGACCATGTTTTGTTACATACCCTTCTATCAAAGTTATCTGACATTATCAAGATGAATTTGTTCTGTTACAGTTAAACCCTGAGTTATTGTCATATTTTATTACCATTTTCTGAACTATAGTGAATAAACTGTGATAATGTGAGAAATGTTATATATATATATATATATATATATATATATAGCGGCTATTTACATTAAGTGTAAACAGAATATTTGCACATAGTGAAAACAGCATATCTTCTTACTCGAACTTAGGTCGATCGTGTCAAAAATGACTGCGGCAAGGCAGGCTATTTGCACTTAGTGTAAATAGACACTCCAATAATGGCATTTAGTGCAAATATGTTAATTTCAGAACAAAGTAAGACATCCAAATCAAAATAGAAATCACTATTATATTAAAAGTCGTGCGCTACTCACCAGTGACAAAAACACTGAATCTCTTAAGTATGGTGTTCCTGCTGCGGCTGATTTCTAGGCGATAAAGCCCAGTATG
Organism: Labeo catla; assembly: GCA_012976165.1. Taxonomy (NCBI): domain Eukaryota; kingdom Metazoa; phylum Chordata; class Actinopteri; order Cypriniformes; family Cyprinidae; genus Labeo; species Labeo catla. The sequence goes on from VONZ01000466.1 coordinate 344,570, forward strand.
TTCAAATCTAGTGTCTTTGATGGTGAGAGATCCATTTTCATGATAAAGGATCCTGTCTTTGAATCTCTCATGTATAGAAAAGACTGGATCTGTTCCATCGATTTTAGATATGAGAGTATCATTATCTTCAAACTTCCACAGCAGTTTATCGTACTTCTGCATATCAGTAACACCAGTGTCTAGAGTAACAGATTCTCCCACTTTTGCTGTTCTGAATTTCACTGTACCTGATGCAGAATTAACCTTATATTAACATATACTCAGAGATTTATAATAATATTTATAAAAATCTCATTAAAACACCATTTGTACATTGTCTCAATGAGTTATCATGCATATAATATACATTTAAAAGGCTTGAGCTACTTACTGCAGACAGTAACCATGAAACTCTTGTGTACAGTGTGTCTTTTGTTGAACATCTGTATATGATAGTCTCCAGCATGTTCAGTAGTGATATTTGTGATAGTCAGAGATCCAGTTTGAATGTCCACTTTCAGTCTGTTTCTGAATCTCCCATTCAGAACAACATCGTATGTAGTGAAATTCTGGCCAGCTCTACTGATTTCCGCTATTGTATAGTCTTTATATTCAAACTGCATCTCATCATATATTTCAGTAATATCAGAAATTAGAGTGACTGAATTTCCCTCCATCGCTGATACTGACTTCACTGCATCTGAATCACCAACACAAATGGAGAACAGAAAAAGTTTGGTAAATAACAGTACAGGTTACATCTAAAAAAGACATGAAAGCAATTAACAGGAACTCTTTCCTATCTGACACGGTTATTAATTTTACAGTTTGTTTGGACAACACCCCTGAGGTAAACACAATGCTTATGTCCTCCAGAGAATGTGCATTACATGAATAAACATGTTCAGTAGCAAGATGGAATATGCAAAAACAAATTACAAAAGGCTAGAAAAAGAAATGTTCTGATATTTGTTGATATGCTGGCATTTGTCTTTCTGTGTAAGACAGGCATTTGCTGTACTTGCATTTAGTCATGAAATACTTAATTTTTACTGAGTAATACACCGAATTACTCAGGTTACATAATGGACAAAAGTAGTGAATACACCTCACATTTAGTTGTGAGCTTTCTACACTTCTAAGGAGAGAATGAACTTGTGATTTTTAGTTCTTAAAGTACTCACCGAAAATAGTAATATTGAATCTCTTCTGTATGGTGTGAGTGTTGCTGATAATCTGTAGGTTATAAATCCCACATTGTTCTCTTCTAAGGCTCCTGATTTTGAGAGATCCAGTTTCACGATCCACCTCCAATTTATTTAAGAATGCCTTGACATTATGTCCATTTATGGGCAGAACTTGGGACGTTTTATTGAAAGTACATATTACAGTGTTTCCAAACATCCACTGTATCAGATGATTTTTCGGTATTTCAGCAGCATCAGTGTGTAGAGTGACAGAATCTCCCTCCATGATTTGCACAGTCTCAACCCCATCGCTTTCATCAGACACAACTAGAGAAAATGCAAAACAGGGATCAGAGATCAAACTTACAGAACACTGTCTAAAAGCAGACAAAATTCAGACCGCTACTGAAGTACAACCAAAAACCACAGCCAATCAGGATAATTCGCAAGGTAAACTTGCAATGAAATGGAAAAGTACATAATCAAATTCATAATACAGTTTTAACATTTCTGAGAAAACATACTGACGTCCTGAAACAATCACAGAATATACTTGTTAGTTTACAGTGTGTTGACAGTTTGAATGTTCCTCTTTTCAAAGATCTGACGTGAATTGTTCCATTGTTGATTTCAGTATGGTTACAAAGCTGGGCATATTCAAATTCACATTAGACACTTTTAACATTATAACAGTACTTGAGATTATCAATGTCATATTTTGCGCCACAACACTGCAGTCTAATGGTTAGAGAGTTGGATTTGTAACCAAAAAGGTTGCAGGTTCGAGTTTCAGATCTGTCAGGAATCGAAGTGAAGTGAATGTGAAACTAAATGATTAGACTGAAAAAACCCTGACATACTCACCACTGACATTATATAACACTTCTATGTTTTTGCCATGGATGCTTAGTTTATAAAATCCAGAATGTTCAGTTCTGATGTTTGTGATGACAAGATCTCCAATCTGCTGGTCTATGTGCAGTCTGTCTCTGAAACTCCCACCAATAACATCAGTATATACATTTGTTGTATTAGCTACGCTATTGACTCTAGCTATGAGAATGCTGTTTGGTCCAAACCTCCAGTCTATCACATGCCCTTTCTCTACTTCAAGAAGACTGGTGTGGAGAGTGACAGAATCACCCTCCTTCACTGACACTGACTCACTAATTGTATCACCGAAAACACCTGAAATGAAACACAAAATACTGTAAGTGTCACACTGTCGCTGTGTTTGCAGACAAGCACAAAGATTAAGACAAGTAGAACACATGAATATACCTAAACTTTATTTACAAAATTTAAAAAACACAGGATAACACATGGGAAATGCTAACCACACTAATGCCAACATGAACAAGAACTTACAGTGAACAAGTTAAACACAGGATTAAAAAATCAGGTACATTTCAGAACAAATCAATCAGTACTAATCAATCAGTAGTCATAACAAACTAATGAACAACAAAAACAAAGGGAACAGGGGTCAGTTCTAATTGACTATGTTTACATGCACGCCAGTAAGAAGTTCACGACACAAATAAATCTCTGCCTGTAACTCAATAAGTATTAAAGTTTCTGTCATCATTTACTCACCTGTATAAATTGCTTTGTTCTGCTGAAAACAAAGCAAGATATTTTGAAGAATGTCTGCCACCAAGCAGATCGTAAGTCCCATTTCACTTCCATAATAGGAAATAATAATGCTATGGAAGTGAATGGGACCCATAGTCAAGTTTGGATACTGATATATTGTTTGGAACAACTCGAGGTAAGTAAATGAAGACAGAATTTTCATTTTTGAGTGAAGTATCCCTTTACAATCCATTCATATTCTTTTATAAACTTTTGTTTTGGTTTATAAACGAGATAATGAATCTAATTTGAGTTGTAGGCATTAAATTTCAGTATAAGAAAGTAAGAGTAGAAAGCAAAAGAATAATTAATCTCTACTCATAAACAACGTGATAGTGAAGAGCTGGACAAAATGATGTCAGTTATAAAATGACCCCATAAAGTAGTCCACATCTCTAATTTTTGTAATAATAAAAATAAAGAATTTTTCAAATCTTTTTTTTTTTTTTTTTTTTTTTTTTAAGAAAAAATATGAAGAAAAAAAATATGCTTTTGAAGTGAAACGTAATGTGCTATGAGAATCATGTATCTTACCGTTTAAGAACAAAAACACAAGGAACATGGAAACGTTCTCCATATGGCTGTCGATTTCTTCAAATCGTGTTTTAATATACCTGACCGGTGGTTTGTCTTAATCCTCTGTCTCTGTCTTCCTGATAGTACTCGAAACTACCGATAGTCATTTTTAAAGATGCTTTATGAAACTTCGAAACCTTTATGAACCTTTGGTTTCGAATCAGTGATTCGGAACGTGTATAGGCTTCGTTACGTCATAACTGTTTCGAAATGTCTGGAATTTTTCGAAAAAGCCTGTAATGCAAATGAATAACAACAAGAACGACATTTTGTTAGATTTCATGGAGGACTTTTTCCCTGTTGTAGTCTATTGTTTAGTTGTTTATAGGCTGTGTATGTATGCATTCTTCTCTTAATAATGTCTTACAGATTATTCTTTCTAGTTCTTCTTTCTTGTGTATGTAGACTTAATTGTTAACATTTATTGTAATATTCTATCATTTCTTCAATATATATATATATATATATATATATATATATATATATATATATATATATATATATATATATATATACATCTGACATTTTTCTTTAAATTTGCATTTCTTTCTGGCTACTTTGTATAGGTTTCTATGTAAGTACTGGTACTTCTGATTGGGCTGAGACTGGAATTTAGCGAATTTGAAGTAAAAGTATTTGATGGACGTGTACTATGTGTCAGGAGCATTCACTCATTATTATTATCTATTTTTTTGACCGAGACGGCCGAATCATGCGAATTCACCGAGAGATCGCCCTCCAGTGGTGGGCCATTGAACTAATGTCTTTGGTTTCTACCTGAATTCTGAAAAATAAATAAATAAATAAAACTGCAGACGTTAAACGCAATAATAGTATTTAATGGACGCTTAATTGGCCTATTCAACTGAGCCATCTATAAAACAAACAAAAGGCAAGGCAAGTTTTTTTTAAATGTGCTATATATATATATATATATATAGCACATTTCATACACAATGGTAGTTTAAAGTGCTTTACATTAAATTAATTAAAACAATAATTAAAAAAATAATCACAACAATAAAAACAAACTTTTAAATTAATTTAAAATTTGTTTTGAAATGAGTTAAAACAGTTAAATAGAAAATGATTATACATACAGTGAAGTAAATAGCAGCTATTTACTGATTGCTATTACTGCTATTTTCAGTTCCCTCAAAATTGATAAAAGAATACATATTATACAGACACTTACTATTTAATTGTATTAGATGATTAGTTAAGCATTAATAGATTACTTTCTATAAAACATTTGTAATGCGATTGTAAATGTTGTTAATGCATACCTGGCCAGGAGATTTGTTGCATTTACACTGTTCGGACCAACAGGAGTCACCAGTGTGTAGCGTTTCGAAACAGTGAATCATTTTGCGAAGCAATTGGTTCAATTGATTCGAATCTTTGAAAAGCTTCGTTTCCTCCATCACCACATAATTATCCCGACTGAGAACGCAGTACTGTGATCTGAAATGGCTGACTACTGTGAAGTAGCTACAATAAAGAAATTTCACGGCTCAGCATTTTTGACAGGAACACAACTTGATAACACTAGAATAGACACTCTTCTAAAGAAAAAAAAAACACCATAACAGAACTCCAACACTCTACCGCCTTCTAGGGGTTAAGGGACACGTAACATGTAACAACAGTAAGTGTTTATACCGCCAATACAAAATATGATATGGGCGATATGGGCGCAAGTTTGACCTATAACATACACTACCAGCCAAAGTAAAAGTCTCTGTATGGAATTAAATACGCAAACAGTGCCTGCTTGGAAATCTGTGACTGGATGAGTATTGAAGTTAAATGCACTGTTACATGTTAATTTACCACATAGTGATGTAGGTCTCAACTGGCAGAAATCGACTTGTCATGGCTTTACGTGATTCAACCTTTCTATCTCCTGCTTATTACATTGCACTTATCATGATTATTTATGTGAACACCAGCTTGAAAACCTGGGGCAAAATTGGGTTTTGGAGCATAAATCAAATCTGCTTATAGTCACTTCAAAAAGAGAATCGATGCTCATACATGCATGTGTGTTTTGTGAACAGCTTGGTTTGTAAGTCAAAATGAAACTTCTTGAGGTTTGACAACTTTACATCTGCACAGAAAAGTGCTCGGATTGGTCCATACAGAAAACTATAATAAAAACATTAAAAAGTTGGTCCCAAACTTTTCAGCTATCTTTATAGGACATGGTGGCATGTACTGATTGTAAGTTTGGAATAGCATACAATACCATATTATACAAAACTTTATGTGCAAATAATAGTGCTACTGTATATCAAATTTAGTTTTTTGTTTGTTTGGATATAAGCCTGTAAACTGTCACATGTGAGCATGTATTCTTAAAATTAATATTTCAAAGTCCCAGTCCAAACAATATTTTGTCTGTGTAATAGAGTATCCACACACAATCTGTTACTTTTACTGTTTACCACAATCTGTGACAACACAGATTGTGGTAAAAAGTAAAAGTAACAGCTGCAAAGCACACAAAAAGGCGGACACACTCTATCACTTGATTGAGTCTCACAGACAGTTTAAATCTCAAACACAATAGATTGTCTCTATATGGCTTTACTATAAACCACAGACGAGGTTAATTATTGCAGATTTCTTGAGTGGTACTATTTCAGACCCCTGATCTGTTAAAGGAAATGTTTCACTCATTTGTTTTTTGCTGTCTGTGTTTTTGGCGTCTGGCTGGTAAGTTAAAGACATGATGTTCCATTTTTAGCAGATTTATTGCACTGTGAGATCCAGATTTAACAATTTTAAATTTTTAAAGATTGCATTCATTTCAAAATTGCAGCTTATTTTACATTAACAACACATTCATTGTGCCAAACTTGCTCTGTTTTCTAGTGTTTTGTAATGCCGTGAAGATGATATCTGTGATGGATGGACGTTCTGTCACTTTACAAACTGCTACTGAAATACAGAAAGACGATCTTCTAATGTGGAAGTTTGGAGCTGAAAAGTCTTTGATAGCTGAAATCAATGCAGAGGCTGGAAGCTTCAACACATATGATGGTCCTGATGGGAGATTCAGAGACAGACTGGAACTAGACAAAAAAACTGGATCTCTGACCATCACAAATACCACAAGTGAACATGCTGGACTTTATCTGATAATCATCAGCGGTAAAACAGTGACTGAATACAAATTCAATGTTACTGTCTATGGTGAGTATAGAATTAATGTATGACTCGCTTGAATACACGTTGTGTCATATATTCTTGCTGTAATAATACAAACTAACAAAATGATTTATAAGTTTTGGACAGCATGATCAGTACTTTGAGCCTGTTAATTTTCTGGCTTGCTTGGTATATGTTTGTAAATTTGGGAGATGAATCACAGGATTTGAAGTATTTAAGAGTTTTTTTTCACACTATCCAGAAGGCTAATTCACAATGCATTGGCATACATTGACCAAAGTGGGCAATCCATTCAACACATCAAAAAACAAGTGCCAACCAACACTAACAAATGCCAAAAGAACACACACTGATCCAACAAAACCCGACAAACTGTGTCTATTGTTCGGCATTCACTGTTTTATTGTGACCCTAACATTTTAACTTTTTCATGTAGTACAACTTAACATTTAATGTTGACTAAAATTAAGGCAGCACAAACACTTACTTTTTTAAGCTTTTTAAAGTTGCTTTTTTACAGTGTATCTCAACTGTATCTCAAATTAGGCCTGTACACACTTAATTAAGGTAAGACTACATCTAACCAGAGGTCATAACCATTACCATAGAACCAGCTTGACCAACTTAACTTCCTCTGTTAGTAACTTTATATAACAATGCTGTGATTTCTCACATACACTTAGTTAGAATAATATTACAGAAATGAGGTTGAGGCTGACCTACATTTAGGTTGGTCAACAACACACTGTTGTTCTAAATGGAAAATCATTTATAGCCTCTACAGTCTAACTATACATGACTAATGCCAATGTGTTAGTTGAGATGGAGACTGGAACTCAATTTGCATTGATTAAGTAGTGTTTACACCTTTTTGGGACAGATGTAATTTGTATGAAAAACATTGGAAATGGCATACCCTCTACAGCTAGAAAAATATCTCTAAACTCTTAGGATCTGTATTGCCTTTTAGTCTACTTCTTGTAAGATTAAGACCATTGTACCAGTCACACTGAGACAATTAAAATTATAGCAAACATGATTGTAAATATCACTTGCATTCATGTAGAACAATATACACTGATCAAAATTATAAACGCAACACTTTTTGTTTTTGCCCCCATTTTTCATGAGCTGAACTCAAAGATCTAAGACCTTTGTCCGAAAACCAGTCAGTATCTGGTGTGACCACCATTTGCCTCACACAGTGCAACACATCTCCTTCACATAGAGATCCGGTTGTTGATTGTGGCCTATGGAATGTTAGTCCACTCCTCTTCAATGGCTGTGCGAAGTTGCTGGATAATATTTGCAGGAACTGGAATGCGCTGTTGTATACGCCGATCCAGAGCATCGCAAACATGCTCAATGGGTGACATGTCCGGTGAATATGCTGGCCATGCAAGAACTGGAATGTTTTCAGCTTTCAGGAATTGTGTACAGAACCTTTGCAACATGGGGCTGTGCATTATCATGCTGCAACAGGTGATGGTCGTGGATGAATGGCACAACAATGGGCCTCAGGATCTCGTCACGGTATTTCTATGCATTCAAAATGCCATCAATAAAATACAGCTGTGTTCGTTGTCCATAACATACGCCTGCCCATACAATAACCCCACCGCCACCATGGGCCACTCGATCCACAACGTTGACATCAGCAAACCGCTCACCCACACAACGCCATACACGCTGTCTGCCATCTGCCTTGTACAGTGAAAACCGTGATTCATCCGTGAAGAGAACACCTCTCCAAAGTTCCAGACGCCATCGAATGTGAGCATTTGCCCACTCAAGTCGGTTACAACAACAAACTGCAGTCAGGTCGAGACCCCGATGAGGACGACGAGCATGCAGATGAGCTTCCCTAAGATGGTTTCTGACAGTTTGTGCAGAAATTCTTTGGTTATGCAAACCGATTGTTGCAGCAGCTGTCCGGGTGGCTGGTCTCAGATGATCTTGGAGATGAAGATGCTGGATGTGGAGGTCCTGGGCCGGTGTGGTTACACGTGGTCTGCGGTTGTGAGGCCGGTTGGATGTACTGCCAAATTCTTTGAAGACAGCTTATGGTAGGGAAATGAACATTAAATTCACGGGCAACAGCTCTGGTGAACATTCCTGCAGTCAGCATGCCAACTGCATGCTCCCTCAAAACTTAAGACGTCTGTGGCATTGTGCTGTGTGATAAAACAGCACATTTTAGAGTGGCTTTTATTGTGGCCAGCCTAAGGCACACCTGTGCAATAATCATGCTGTCTAAGCATCTTGATATGCCACACCTGTGAGGTGGATGGATTATCTCGGCAAAGAAGATTTTAGAGATTTAGACAGATTTGTGAACAATATTTGAGAGAAATAGGTCTTTTGTGTACATAGAAAAAGTAATAGTTCTTTGAGTTCAGCTCATGAAAAATGGGGGCAAAAACAAGTGTGTTGCATTTATAATTTTGGCCAGTGATCACTGATCATTCTGAGTGAACTGAGCAAAGGGAAATGGGTGAGGGGAAGGAAGTAGGTGCAGAGTTTTTTTTATTTCTGTGTTGTTGTTTGCTCCTTACAGACTATGTCTTCTGCTGTGATTCTGCTGAAGTTGTGATCCGATTGGCTCTCTCTGCTCTGGTGGGTGTGGCTACTGCTGCTGTGCTGGTTTATGATATCAGACCTAGAAGAAGCAGACATCATTCAATTGATCTCGAATAGCCAGATCTTCAGACTAACGGCAGAAGGTCTGGATTCCATGGCAGCCTTCATTGGTCTGCATTAGGCCTGCTCAGAGGCCATTTGACTGACATGTAAAGCAACCAATCACAGTTCATTCTGATCAGCTCAACATGTTCTCTCAAAGTGTGCACTTGAATGGGTTAAATGCAGAGCACAAATTCCCAGTATGGGTCACCATACTTGACTACACTTCCTTTCTTTCTTTTCCTTTCCTTTCCTTTATATGGTACAGTATGTATAATAAAATTGTGCCCTTGATTACTTGAATTTGGGTTTTAAATGTATACTGAAATAAACTAAACTAAACATGCATAAGTGGGCCTACAGGCACTTTTACACTTTATCAGTTTACAGTAATCAGTTTAGCACTGATTACAGACCTAAAACTAGATGAAATCTGGGGAAAAGCCAACTTTTTTTCATGTACTTTGAAATGAACAATGTAATACAAACATATAATTAATAATAAAAATAAATAATAACAATACCTAAGTTAATATCTAAATAACTAAGTTTAGGGTTGGCATTCAATAGATTACACTTCTTAATGAGGCCTAAAACGGTGGTTCTCAAGCAGGGGCCAGTGCACACTTGGGGGGCCTCTGTAAACTTCCAGAAGGAACTTTTGAAACTCCTGCTTTCAATATCTGTCAATACTCATACTTATTGCAATTATTAAATTATTGAGGGGGTGTTATTTGTTATTTGAAGATGCTGAAATCTAGGTAGAAGTAAATACCACTTGCAAGATGCTTACTGTTTGAGATAAATCATTTAAGCAGTAGCATTTCCCAGCAGGCAAATTTGACATTGACAACGTTGGATTTTGGTTACACAACCTAAAAACAGTAAAATATCATCCCCTGACGTTGGTTTTTGATATCAAATTAACATTGACGTTAGACATTGAATTCACACTGAATTTTGGTCACCTGATGTCGCAACCAAAATTTAACCAAATATCAACGTCTGATGACGTTATGTGCCTGCTGGGTTCTAAGTGGACTAAACTACTAAATTCATCCAGTCCAAGAAAGAATGTATAAGGTCGTAAATCTTTACAGTGTTGTTCATGCAATGGCTCATAGGACTGTGAGAAACATAGGACTGCGGTTTTCAAAAAAAAAAAAAGGCCTTCAGCAACAACACACACACAGTTGCAAAGAATTTCAAAGAGACCCTACATAGTAGCGCAAACGCCACAGACGAGGTTCATCTTCGATTTCTGGTGCAAAACTACTTCAGACCGTGACTGTTTAAGAAAATGTTTCACTCATTTGTTTTTTGCTCTTTGTGTTTTTGGCGTCTGGTTGGTAAGTTAAAACATATTTTATGCTTTCAGTTCTAGCAGATTTATATAACTGTGAGATCTAGTAGTTCTAACCAAATGTATTAACTTATAATTCTACCAATACTTTCTTACAATTTGTGTTTCCTATTAAATTTACCTAATCAGATCTGCAGCTATTGCACTTGCCCCTGTTCCAGCTGTTGCATTCTGACCTAACATCTATTTTGGCATTTTCATTTCAAAATTTTAATTCACTCCAGTCTCCAAAATTTGCACAAAATGCATTTCCTAATTCATATACTGATACAGATATTCAGTGCCAAACTCTCTCTGTTTCCCAGTGTTTTGTGAAGGCATGAAGACAGTATCAGTGATGGAGGGAGATTCTGTCACTTTACAAACTAATTTTACAGAAATACAGAAAGAGGATATTATAATGTGGATGTTTGGAGCTGAAATGTCTTTGATAGCTAAAGTCAATGCAGAGGCTAGACGCTTCAACACATCTGATGGTCCTGATGGAAGATTCAGAGGCAGACTGGAACTGGATCATCAGACTGGATCTCTGACTATCACAAACATCAGAACTGAACATGCTGGAGTTTATAAAGTGACCATCAATAGCAGAATAGTGACTGAATACAGATTCAGTGTCATGGTTTACGGTGAGTAGAGAGTTAAATTCACCATGTGCACTACATATTGGAAAAACTAAAATTAATGCAGGTCTCTCATTAATATTATTTGAACTATAACATTGTTGATGTTATGATTCTGATTGGGCAAGAGGCATTTTAAAGGGTTGGAAACTTTTGTCTAAATGTTTGACCTCATTCGCACTTCGCAGGAGTCAACATCAGTCGCAGAAAATCAGACATAAACACAAACTGAGATTTTTTTTTATTTTTTTTACCTTCACAGTCAGATTCCATCCAGTCAGAGGAAATCAAACATGTTGAATATTTTGAGGCAATTTTAGATGTTTACATCTATATATGCACAGTAGATTAGTGTTTGATGCGTGTTTTTTTCCCTTGAAGTCGGCAATGCTTTTTAAATGTGTTCATATATTAAAAGCCATATAGCGTATTCCAGCATTGAGATGTTCACTTTTCTATATTTTCATGAACCACACTAAATTGTTTTGAAGTTAGGTTTCAATTTAAAGAACTTTAAAGACCAAATTCACACCGCAAAGGCTTGGGAGTAACAAATGCATTTCAACAAGGGAATGAATACTCTAATTATATCATTTTGTGTGGTTATGAAATACAGAAGTACACAACAATAAGAAGATACTTAATCAAGCCCCAGTTATAAATGCTATCTTTATGCAGATGCATGACCCTTAAAGAGATTACAATATATGCCCTTATGTTAAAATACTCAAAATAAATGTTAAGAAACTGTTAAAGAAATGTATTTATTTATTCTATTTTTATAGTCAAATTTTTAAATGTCAAATGTGAATTAAAGCTGTTGCGTCAGAGAATGAATACATCCATCAGATTTCCTCATGCTTCCTTGTTCAATCTTTGTCAAGACTGTTCCTCTCCTATTCACAGTGTAATTGTTACGTTCTTTATCATGGTGGTGTTTGATCAGGGTCAAAAGAAACAGAGAAGCATCTACTACTGAACTAAAAAGCTAAATTTTGCATGGTGTGTCTCTTAAAAATCATGTCAAACGCATATTGGACTCATAATAATTTAATAATTCGCTAGATTCATAGTGTGCATGCTGCTGTAAACTATTTTATCCAAACATTAGGAGTTAATTTCCTCTTAAGCAATCTGACATTTGTTTTCTTTCATAAAGCGGACTTTCCGATCACTTAAACAGCTGAATACTAGGGCTGGGTTAAAAATAATGATTTCTCTGTTATTTTGATTAACCAATATCCGTTCTTAACTCCAAATCGATTTTTAGTTTGTTTCAGTTGCGTGAACAAATATTCTCTAAACATTATCTATAGTGAGCATCCAATCTAATAAATCGCAATAAGTCAAGCTCTGAAATTCTGTCAATGTAATGATGAAATTCCAATAATAAATACAGTTTTGACAGATTGCTGTAGTGCCTCAGTTGTAGCAAAGTGGCAGCATGGAAGGTGAACTGATCATCTCTTCCACTTTACTACTACAGCATGAAACAAAAATGAATGAATATCTGAAGCTGTTGACAGATACATTACAACTTACAGAAATTAATCATGTCTCGTGTAGTCACTCAGCTTGTGAACAATGTCACGTAATGTTAGCTGTAACTGTAAATGTAATTTACCTCAGAAAAGCCATTCATAAATATGTTAAGTTAGCTAGAACTCTAGTTAAATGCATCTTGCTAAATATATTAACTTTGTAGCCTTCTATATATAGATCAGATTTGACTCACATTAATGTATCTCTGCAGGCAATGCACACGTAAATCTGGTGTTGATCTCTGTTGCTGCTGCTGGATCTCTGTTGATTATAGCTGTGGTTGGGATCTTCTGCATCTGCAAGAGACTAAGAAAAACATCCGAAGACGGCAAGTTACCTATTGTTGATACATTTTCATTTACATCATACATTTTGTGAACAATAAATACTATATTTATTTTGAGAAAAGACTGATAGTAGATAGCATTGTGCATTAATGCATTTCCAAATGATGGACAATTTTGTTAAAACAGTTCAATCCTGTGAAGAACAGGTAACTTATGCTGATCCAACATACTGCAATCAAAATTCACATAAAAGGGTAAGATAATTAAAGACTGTGTGTTGTTTTTATTTTTTATTTTATTTTTTATTTTTTTGTGGCTATGTGGGTTTGCAGGTGCATGTGTGTTTTATGTGTTGTGTGTTTTGTGTGTGTACGGGAACCTGAAGTGTCAAAATGTTGCAAATATTTCTTTGGAATATATATGAGGTAGGACACAGGCCAGTCTATTAGAATATTTGCTTGTTAGTGTCAAACCCAATTAATAAATACATAAATGAAAAGAAGTGAAATATTGTATATCAATTGAAATTTGATTCAGTATTTTATTCTATTCGAGTTTCGTATATAAGCATGTATGCATCAGTTCTGTGTTAAATAATATGAACACAGTAAACAGTGATAACAGATACAGCTTTGCATTTTGTTAAATAAAAGTAATTAAGTAGATGACAAAAAATAATAATCAAACATCCTTTGTGTTTGTGATTTCTTACAGAGGGTTAAGGAGGAGGTTGAGGTGGTGTATGCAGCTGTCACTACCAGCTCTTCTGTTTCTCATTAATGATCTTCCGATGTTACAGTAATGCTAAGTTTTCAAAATGTTCATTGTAAAGGACTGCAAAATATGTTGATCAATTTGCAAAAAACTACCTTCTTAAAATAAAGCAATTTATTAATTTACTAATTTATTTATTGTATTCATTTTTTCTGTGAAAAAAAACAAACAAACTATTGTATGTTATAAAGACATGTATTATTTAATATATATACTCCAGTTGTGTTCATCTGAAAGTCATATACACCTGAGGGTGAGTAAATCATTGGATACTTTTCATTTTTGGGTGAAATATCCTTTTAATTGTTCAGGTGGGCGATTGCTTGAGGGAAAAAGCTGTTCTTGTGTTCTGGTTTGGCTGTTCTGATGCTTGGTGCTCTGTAGCACCAGCCAAAGAGCAATGGATCAAAGATGAAATGGCCTTGGATGGTAGGGTGTCCAAAGAACTCTTTCTAATTCTGGAGATGTAAAGATCTTAGGGTGGCCAGTTATCCTCTCAACCATCATTTGTAGTCCTCTGACTTAATGCCAGACTGCCAATCACAACTGTATTAGCAGCTCCTGTGGCAGGTTGAACTTTTACAGCTGGTGAAGGAAATACAACCTCTGCCGGACCATTTTAACAATGTGTGATGTGTCCTGCTTCAGTTTCTGTTAGAGTCCAGGAACATGAATAGCTGCCTTTCCACTGTCCCCAACAAGCACTGGCTGTCAATATGACCTCAAGTTGGTGTTGAACCCCAATGTCGGGCAGACATCAGTATTTGATGTCAATTTGATTTAACGTTAGATTTTGGTTACACAACATAAAAACAACAAAATGTCAATGTCAGCTGATGCTGGTATTGGACAACAAATTAATGTTGACAATAGATGCTGAATTGACATTGAACGTTGGTCACCTTTGGCCTGTTGCATGAAGCTAGCTTTACAAACTCAGTTTCAGAGTAGGTTTAGAGCTAACAAAACCAAAGAAAACCAAACTGGTTTAGATCAGGTTCAGCGGGCTCACAAAGCTCAATATAAACGTTCTCTGTCAGTTCAAGAGTTTGATCCAGAGATTGTGATTAACTCTGGAGCGCGTGCACCTAAAAGAGTGACACATGCAGTAAATAACCAATCACAAGGAATGTTGAGAGCATCAGCAAAGCATCAGTTGGATTCAGTTCTCATGATAATTTGTCTCTAAAATTATTTGACTGTAAACGTCTTTAATTTGGAGCGAGAGATACGGGGGAGTGGCTTTATTGCATCATATATATTTCACTTTGCTCACAGATCATTGGTCAGGTTTGGGTTTGCAAACTCTAAACCAGAATAAAACCTGCTCTAGCTGTGTACCATAACTAACCATGGTGACAAAAGCCGCTCAAAACCAACCCACCTTCTTAAGCCCAAAACCTGTTTTGTGCAACAGGCCTCTGACGTCGCAAAAAAAATGTAACCAAACATGACACTGTGTCCCTGCTGGGTCAGGCCAGTGCGAGCCACTGCTAACGAGCCAGGCAGGGCCAAAATCAAACTGTGTTTCCACTGTTATGCCAGTAGTCTTTTTTGATTTTATTTACATCTCATATTACAATATCGCTTTCAATAAAAAACAGATCACATAAGGGCCCAGGTGTGTTTTTGCCATGAATGCAATTCAGTGAATGCATGTGACACTCAATCAGTTCAGTTTGTGAGTCAGATTGAAACCTGCCGTGGTCTGCTTTCTTTAGATCTGGAAAGAAATGTGGTTTGATCTGATGGTCAAAAACATCTTTTACAGGAGAGCGTGCCTGTTACTGGACGTTTATGTTTGATGTGCACTGGTGAGTGTGCGAGGTGTGAATTTTGTCTTATTGTGAGTTTGCAGGACTTGCATGTGGTTGAAAGTTGTTGTTTTTTTTTCCATTCCTGCTCATATGAAGCTCATAATCTGACTTCTGCTCTACACAAAACAACTTTACTATGCCTCAATTTTTTGTAGAGAGGTTGGTGCTGTTTACATTATGCAAGGCCAGATACACCCTGACCCCCTGGGCCTGTTTAAAAGAAATGTGATCAGATTTGAGATTGGATCAAATTTTGAAAATGGGTGGATCAAAGGAAAAAAAAACAAAAAAACATACCACTTAAAAATGTAGTGTAACCTACCAAATGTAAACTATAGGTTGCTATTTGCTGAGACTTAATTGTTGTAAATATAAAATTTATACCAAAAATGTTTCATGCTGGTAACAGAGATTTTCAGTTCAGTTTGAAGCATTTTACAAACGTAACAGACAAGAGCTCTTTCATAAAAAACGTGAGCAACGGTCCATAATCAACCCAGGCTCATTAGAAATACGTGCCTCTACATACATTTCTGCAACACTGTAATTACGTACCTTACTGCAGGTTTCGTGGCAGTTTCAAATGAAATGTCCAGAGAGTGGCGCTAAAACACACGTTCAATACGTGACCTTGGCACGTTTTTATTACGTTAGTACAGGCACATATTGCTGTATTTTTATTGTGCTGCTTGCGGTACGTATTCCAGCTGTTCAGAATTCAAATATCCAGGGCGTTTCGCTAAAGGTTAATGCTCTGTCTTATTGGAGATATCCCCTACACCAAACCCAACCCTAAACCTAACCGATAGTGTTAACAAATGCAAAACTGATTAAAAAAATACTTTGTGATGTAGCCGTGCTACTTTAACTTCCTCATTCAGATTTGAACTGTTTTCTCGAATCGTAGATTCATGGGTTCGAACCGAAGCTCTTCATCATCTAAGTGCAACGCCGTATCGCGTGAGCTAGCGAGCAACTTGACTGCATTACAAAACTCATGTATATGAAGCTGTATATGTGACGACAACGTTCTAAAGTATCAATTTTCATGTCGCGCAGGATGTTAAAATTGTTTTAAAACCATAATATAATATTCAGCAGTAGTAATCGTCTCAAAATTAGGCTTTATTAATCAAAACTCTCCTTGTAAATCATACTATGTGTGAAAAGGAATCAAAGTTACTGCCTCTAGCGTTCATTTTAACCGGAAACTGCAGTGATTCGTACATATAGGTACGTTTTTTCAGGTTTGCAGAAATGTATATAGAGGCACGTATTTCCAATGAGCCTAGGTTGTCCATAATTCGTAGGCTACTTGCTTGTTCTGTGAATTTACACATAAATTGTTTGAACGATATCCTACACATTGGATACGATATTCGTTCTGCATTTCACAAAGATACAAGAAAATTCACTGACTAACAAATTGCAACCTACCCAGCTGTTCTGAGCGGTTATAGTGACTTTATTGCGGTTACAAGGCTGCGTGTGGTGGTTTCTCGTGGATGTTTAAGCTAGTAGTAACAAAGGGCCAATGAATCATTCGTGTCCAGCACAGTATTGTATCTGTACAAAGATTTTTACACCGTATTGTTTGGTTGTTGGAAGACTTTTGTGTTGTATAAAGAAAAAACCGTACAACGGTAACGTTAATGTTTTTTCCTTACACGTCATCGGGCAATGGACCGTTTTTGTGGGCGGAAAGCGGTCAAGCATATCAAGTCGAAATATTCAACATCTTTTCCAACTAATGCTTCTGTTTCTCAAACATAAAAGATGCATTTTTGTCTGCTTGGTCTACCTCATTGCCTACCTCTTCTTCTGATGTTTCCCAGTGAACGCAGTTGTAAAAACCGTCAGAAACGAAACTACAACCGCATTTGACCGCTGAATGAGTAAGCATATTGTATTACTAGAGCGCCACCTAGTGCCTTATCCAGGAATTAAATTATAATAGAACCAGGATAAAAATCAAGGTGTGCAATAAAATTATAATACACACACATGCACATATAATTAATACATATTTATAAACACATTATAAGTTGTTCATTCATGTTCATAATAAGTGATGTAATCACAGTTCAGTGTTATTTAATGTCAACTTTGAATCAATAAAATTCACTGTAAAGTGCTACTCTTTATGATTTGGTAATAAAATCAGATTTTCTAACATTAATGATTACAAATGACAAACCAAACAGAAAAAAAAAAAACATTAATCTGAGTCATATTCTAGTTTGTTTTCTATCATTATTAATAATCCCAATGCATTTGTTTCTTACTTTCTATGACTTTTGTTGAGCATGTTGAGCTTTCTGAAAACATGTACAATAACACTTGCCTTTTTTTACACAACACTTTATTGATGTCCAACACTTTATTGATGTCCCAGTGTCAGTCACCAGTCCCTATCAAATAAATATCATTTAGATTATGGGGCGATGAGACCTCTGCACTCTTGGAAAACAACAAAGATTCACAGAAGGTAAAGAAATGAACAGGACTTTGAATCAGTGACACAAAAATACTACAAACGTGTAATTAGCACTAGAGACGAACTGACAATTGATCTTACTGACTGATCATCAGTGGTTTGCTATTGATTGAACCGATAAATGGCGCCATCTGGTGGATTTTTAATAAACAGCAGGTAAACAGCATCAACACTGTGAGCTCAACACTCATGGATGTTCTACTGCACATATTTCAGTGCATATGTCATATATGTTTGCGCTTGTTATACATTTCTGAAAAAGCCTGCACTTTGCTCTATCCTGGCCATAAATTTGCGATAACAAAAGCCTCCTCGCAATTTACTAGTAATAATAATTTCAGCCGAGTCTAAAATGAATCAAGAAAATACTTTTATTTTGCCAGGTGTAACAGGGTAAAAAAATAAATTTATTATGAATTGTGCAAAAATGCCTGTTGTAATTGTAAAAAAATCATGCATTGTTTATTGCTCATTGTTAATGCACCTAAAAAAAGAAAGTTTTGGAGACACCTACAGGCAATAAGAATTAATAGTTAGCTATGTCAGCCATTTTCTCTTCAGTTCAAAACGAGCTGTTGAGAAGAATGGCAGGTACAAATGTCTCTCCGGTTAAATATCTCAAATTGCTGAATGATTTATTTTATTTTCTTTTAAAATCAAATATATCAATCTAGAAATGTCAATCTAAATCTAGTGATGGTGAAATGAAGCTTTCCAAAGCACCAAAGCTTTCCCTTCAAATGTATTGTAAAAAGGTTCATTACTCGAAGCTTTCCATCACTGTGCACACTAATGACATCTTGTGGTCAAAAGGTGAAGGTGTTGCATGTTTCAGAGGAACCGTTATTATTATTATTAGGCATTATTATTATATTTTGTATTGTTTCATGTAATAAAACACTTTGTGCTCTGAAAACAGTTTTTCTGTGTGTATGTAGTACACAATAGCTTATTAATGAATTTATAAATGAATGAATAAATGGGACAAACTAACTTGTACAGTTTTTTGTGTTGTTATTATAAGAAAGCTGTTGAGAACAAATTAGGCACTCAACCTACAGAAGGAGGTCACATGTATTAATATTAGTATTAACATATTATTTTCATAAACAGGCATAAAATACACATGTAAATATTTATTCATATTATAATTCATTCTTATAGATATTTGTTAATTTAAAATACCATTCTTAATAATAATAATTATTGTTATTCATATTATTATTATCTTACTTTATTTGTTGATACAACTTGAAAATGCTGCCAGACTTCCGAACGGCCTCTTTTCTTAGCTGGTTCCATGCTGAAGATTCAAATAAACTCAGTCTCAGTTCAATACCGATTACAGAGGTGCATGACACTCGAAACCTGCGCAAGGGGTTCGCGCTATTTTTGAATCAGATTACAAAGCAGTCACGTGGTTGTAGAGGAAAATGAAACTTCGGACGTCACTGATCACGTGTTTATGGCAAAACGAATCAAGCTCCGGTACACTGGTTCACTGCCAGATGTTTCGTTTTTTTTGATACCAGCTTCGAAGCCTCGGCGCAGAACGTCACATCACTATCTAAATCTCTTTTACTCAATATTGGAGCAATATGAAGATCCCAACTGACGAGTAATTGTTTCATCCATTTTACATGTGGCGAGCACACCATGTGTATATGGAATTTTTGTATTTCTTTTATTTCTGTGTATTTACTTTGAATATTCTTATGTGTATATGGTTTTTTGTTAGTTTTGTTACCAGATGAGCAACGATTAATGTCTGTCTGGTGTTTTCTCAATTATCTTCAGGTATGGTGTATTATTATTTGTGTAATTTTACGTTCGTCATGTTAACAAAAGCATAACAGAAAAGAGACCGAGTTCATAATCACTTCAAAGTCATTTATTGATTGTCAGGTCTTCAGTTCAAGACGAGCTGTTGAGGTGAATGGCAGTTTTGTTACCGGATGAGTACATGGATAAACTCAGCAACTGTCTGTGTGTGATTTTTGATCTTTGACTGAGAGAATCGAACATGAGAACCAGAGTGGAGTTACACAGGCATAGTAAAACATCTATCAAAAATAGTAAATTCAAACAATCAATGGAGCAAATACATTAAATGCATTAACATTTAGTTGCGCAACTTATCAGCATAACACACAGAATAAGATATAATTTCAAAGAGTCAGCATACCTGCCCAAGAGAGAGATACACAGCAATCGTGCACTCTTTTAGCCCAAAGAAAGCAAAAAGCGACGGCAAAAGTGATGGCTAGGAGCATGGCTAAAAGAGATTAAGAGCAATAGCTAAAAGCAAAATGTTATGGTATCCTGTGATTTTAAACTCAGCTTTAGACACATCCCAAAATAGTGTCTTGACCAATTAGATGTTCTTGCAGAGTATAATTTGGCCATAATTGATCAGGGTTGGAGCTAAACTCTGCAGGAAGGTAGATCTCCAGAAACAGGGTTGGCCACCACTGGCCTACGCCCTACACCTGCTTGTGTTCACATCCTCCAAAATGTGTCAAAAACTAGCTATACGTGTTCACATCATCATTTGAATGTGACGATTAGAGCTGGTATACTTCATTATATTATATATAATGGAAACAAGGCCATAAAAAAGCGACAGCTTGCATTTCAAACACATATAAACATACATCTAAATGTACTGAAACAACATTCTCAGTGAGGTATACGTTTTGATAGATTTAGTATTTATCAAACCACAGCAGGTTTCAGTTTGACGCAGATGCTAAATTGCTAGTGTCAACATAAAACTGATGGTGACTTTGATGGTGGACTGTTTAAACTTTGTTTGGCCAAGCACAACAACTTATAAAACAAGAATTCAATAAGCTCATTTCAACATCAAAACAAGAAAGATTCACTTAATATTCTTCTACTTTTACATATTTAACAGAGCCGGGCAAAAAAATAAAATAAAATGAAAAATAAAAAAATAAAAATAAATAAGAAAGTATCTTTTCTGCCATTAAATTAAAGTCTTCAAACTATTTTTATCATCATATATTACACGTTATATCTAAATATACACGTATTATTTTATATATACACAACATACTACACTATAGGAGGGTCAAACTCTGCTGGGGGAGGATTCAAATTCACAGTTTGAGAGTTTTTAGTGGAGAGTCTTGTTAGTTTAGACACGTAAAGAAAATGTTTCCTTACATGTTTGTTTTGTTCTCTTTGGGCTGCTGGCATCTGAATGGTAAGTTATAAAAGCATTTTACAGCTTTATTTCATTCCATTTCAAAGCAACAAGCTATTGCAACTGTTCAAATTAAACTATTTTCATGAGATGTTATTGTGAGATCTATTGATTCAGGTCTTTGTTTGCATTCACTATTTGGGTGCACATTCAAAAACTGAGGTATTTTTAAATAGTTAGCTCCAGGTCTTGAAACAACAAGACGAAAAATATAGATAACATAAATTTCCAATACTGTCAATAACTTTTAACTTATTTATTTCTGAAGTAATGGAAATTTCTAAACTGGATGTAAGAAAATAACTACAAAGGTCATACAAAGATCACAAATCATTATTAAAAAGCAGGAGAACTATAAGTGAGATTCAGTTTGCTTGATTTCTCATATAAAAATCTCTTTGTAAATAAATAAAAAAAGCAAAAAAAACAGAAGGAGAAGATGAAGAAATGTATCAAAAGTGAACAGAATTAAACATTAGTTAATTACATCTTGAAAGCACAACTTTACACATTTATTTTATACAAGATAAAACAACCGTAAAGTTAAAATAATTGGTTCACACACACATATTTGTTCAACTTTATCACCTTTAATTTTCTTTTGTTTCTGCTGCTGTTCTTCAATTCATATTTAAAGGCTACAAAGGGCTGGTTAATTCAGGGTTTATAAACAATTGGAACCTTAAGCTGTGAAAAATCTGTTTATTCTGCAGGTGTGTTTGGTGAGTCAGTGTCAGTGATGGAGGGAGATTCTGTCACTTTAAACACTGACGTTACTGAAATACGTGAAGACGAAGACATACTGTGGACATTTGAAGCTGAAAAGCCTCTGATAGCTAAAATCAATAGAGCTGCTGGAATCTTCAAGACATACAGTAGTGCTGATGGGAAATCCAGACTGAAGCTGGACAAACAAACTGGATCTCTGACCATCACAGACATCACAACTCAACATGCTGGAGTTTATCAACTAGAGATACGGGGAGCAAAAGAGTCATCAAAAACATTCAGTGTTTCTGTCTATGGTGAGATCATTTTTCCTATATATATATATATATATATATATATATATATATATTATATCTTACTTATCAAAATTGTCATCATTATATACTTTTAGACTGTGATCACACAGCCATTATTATACACTTCAAATGAAAAATAAGGTTGTTAATTAGATTTATTCAAACCTGTTCGCTCATGTTTTCAGCTCGTCTGCCTGTTCCTGTCATCAGCAGTAACTGTTCTTCATCATCATCATCATCATCATCACAGCAGAATTGTTCATTGTTGTGTTCAGTGTTGAATGTGAGTAATGTGACTCTCTCCTGGTACAAAGGAAACAGTTTATTGTCCAACATCAGTGTGTCTGATCTCAGCATCAGTCTCTCTCTACCTCTGGAGGTGGAATATCAGGATAAAAACACCTACAGCTGTGTGATCAACAATTTCATCAGCAACCAGACCACACATCTGGACGTCAGTCAACTCTGTAAATCATGTTCAGGTATGTGAAAGGTAAAATGTTTTACCATCTTATGACTGTACGAGGTTCTTCAGAAGTAGCTTATGCCTATAGCTGTGCTGTGCTGCTGTTTATAGTGTTTATTAGATCAGAGAATTTACTCACACTAATTACTCTTTTTGCCGTTGCAACACCAGGTCCACAGTGTACTTCCTATTGTTCAGGCTCTGAATGTCAGACAGTGCTGATCTTTGCTGCTGCTGCTGCTGCTGGATCTCTTTTGATTGTCACTGCAGTCAGGATCCGCAGGAAATACAGAAAAAACTGATCAAGAAGGCAAGTTGTTACTTACAGCTTTTGATAAGTACTATAACAAAAATTACAATTATTCTAATTACTACTAGTAATTAATTACTAGTAATTAATTAGTAATCCAATTATTACTAATTGTCATTTAATCAACGTTATTCTAAAAATGATTTGTGGTTTACACTCTTGCTCTTACACAAAAACACTCTGAATATCTCAAACTAAAGCAAACTATAAATGAACACAGAAATGTAAACCTGCATCAATTTAATAAATGAACTTTGAACAATGCCACCTTTAGCTGGTCTTCTAAAGAACTTGCATGTTGATGTTTTACTTGAGCTTCAGTGATTCACTAATAGTTATCACAAAGAAAAATAAAATGCAAATTCTTCTATAAATTATCTGGCAAATAATGTCTTTATACTGCCTTTTAACTACACCTGATAAACACATGCTCTGCTAGGCACTTTATTTTTGTTAAAGTGCCCCTATTATGCCTTTTCAAATATGATCTTTCATGCAGTGTGTCATGTAGCTGTATGTGAACATAAACTATCTGCAAAGTTGTGAAGCCAACAGTGCACAATAAATAAAGTTATTGTCTATCAAAAAGAGTCGGCTCACATTTGCCTAAACGAGTCGTCAGGATTTCGAATCTTTTTCTGTTACGGCCACACGTTACAAAGTAACACATTTGCATAATGTCCACCCACGTTCTACGTCGCGAACAACCTTCCCGCCCATACCCAGATAGCACACATACGTCTGCAAGATGTATTTTAAAGATCTCTTGATCTGGAAAGCATCTGCTCTGTGGAAACGTCTGGCAGACGTCTGTAAGATGTCAGTTTTACATACATTCTAATTTATATACATCTTAAAGACATCTAATAGACGTCTATTTGACATCTGATAGGAAACATCTAATAGACGTATTGCAGATGAGCAAACTACGTCTTGCAGATGTGGTTTAAGTCACATGGAAATTTACACTTACATTATAGGGAAGACACTGTATCCTACGCTGTGAGTAAAATTGTTTAATATTCACTTCCGAAAAATGATGAACCTACAAAGATTGTATTTTCTAGCGATCATTCAAAATAAGTAGTTGTGTACGTTATGGTTTGTGTAACAACCCTGCACATGTCATGCTAACCAGCTAAATCACGCTTCTGTAGTTCTGTTGTTCAGCTGTGGACCCACTGTAGTCTGACAATTTGTGATTGATGCAGCTTGACTTTCCGTCTGTCTCATTAGTTGGAATAATGATAAAGGATGGCGCACGAAGCGGCTTTCACACCGAATGCGGAAAGCGCTGTGCTATGAAACCCATTCGTTTTAATTGCTTCCGCCCTGCAAGAACGGCTTCTTTCGGCCTCGACCAATGCGCACGCGCAGCAGAGCGTGCATGCCGCAGACAAAGTTCAAATGAGCTATTCAAATGACGTTTTGCCGCTTTCCGCGTTCGGTGTGAAAGCCGCCTTAATGCATTATACAATGTTGAAGTTTACAACATAGAAGTGTGCCCGGTTCGCTTACATAAGCAAATTGCGAGCACTTTCCACGGTAGACCGTCCTAACTTGTCGATCAGCCACTTCAGCCGTTGCATCATCAGACTCTGGCTGGAATTGGTATGGTAAAATCGATGCCATCTTTTCTATGTATTGACAACTCTCCAGGGCTGTCAGTCAGTTATGGCAATGGGCGTTTCCTTTTCCGACACGCTGTACGCGATAGACCAATCATAAAGGACTGCGCCATCTGACCAATCAAGGCAGTGAGGGCTCACGGAAAGGAGGGGTTTAGAGAGACTGATTCTTTGAACTGCTTCGCACGAGTCGTTTATGAATCATTTAGAAATGGGATAAAATTAAATCTATTTTTAGAGAAAACTGAAGTGTTTTTTGACCTTGCATACATGTAAACCTGTTTTGGGAGTCAATTAAAACAATATTAGCAACCTTTAAAATGGCATAATAGGAGCACTTTAATTCAATGCATCTATTATTATAGATGAAAGAGTTCAGTCTCGTCATAAAACAACAACAGCAGCAGCATTTCAGATGTTTATAAAGGCCATAAGATCAGCATTAAATGTGAGACACACTGACTCACATCCCTTGATATTCATGACACTTACTTTACCATAGTAACTAAAGCAAGTAATAGATCAACAAAGTCCATTTTAAGGACATTAGGCAATTGTGAAGTTGATGCAGTATTTCCTGTGTCATCTGAAGATATAACGGACTACTTGTACAACTACTTACACATTCTACTTATTACGGCTCGGGAATTTCCAGTTAGTGTTCAGTGCACATACATACAAATTCTGGAAAGGAAAGTAAAGGAAAGGAAAGAAAGAAAGAAAGAAAGAAAGAAAGACAAAGAAAACAATAACAACAACAACAATTATTAATCATGTTCTCATCTTCAACCTGCTGAAATGATACTGTAAATATATTTCCCTTCCGTATTTGCATTCTGAATAACAAATAAATATTTCCCCACTAATCTGCCACAGTGAGTTTGACTGATAAACACCCTTATGAAAATTAACCATGGTTTTGCTATAGTAAAAGTACCATGTTTTGTACCATTTTTACCATTTGTATAACAGCACTTTTACTAAAAATAGCCAGTAACCATCATTCTTCACTTGCAATTTTTGGTTTTATTTATAGTAAAACTATGGCTAATTTGTTTGTGTGCGATGGTGCTCTTATTCCGAGCCCCTACTGCTTATTCCATTGTTTAAAAAGTGTGGTATTTAACGACGTAAAAGATTTAAATAATACAGTAAAATAATAAAACAGTAACAAACAATCGCTGTTTACGGATACCATGGGAATGAATGAGAAGTGCCGTAAGCTGAATCCCATCACAAAAAGTCAGTGACTTCAGTTATAAAACAGCATTTTTTTTTGTGGTAAACTCTAAAAATAGTTCAATCCAACAGTATTGTTTAGTGTAAAACATGTTGAAGATTAGCAGATACATTTTAAAAATACATTTTAAAAATAGCAAAATGTGTCGCTAGGTGCTTTCTGAAAGTAGTCTGGATAGTCTGAAAAGTTGATAAATCTGGAAAAATTGGCAAATTGGCAAATTGGCAACAACGGACCAGGATTGGGAAATACTGAGCTAAGACATCATGCTGTTGGTCAGGTCTTCACTTGATTTTCACCAAACTTGAACTTTAAAACTCAGGGATCAGCTTTTAAAATTGAGGAGGAAAAAATACATAAATAAAAATGTTAATTTTAAAAGATGAACAATTTTGCTACCATTATGTCTTGCACTGAAACAAAATCGTAGTAAATCTCAATCAGTTACTTTTTCATTTAGAGGATTTCATTACTAAACCCGTGTTTTTTTTTCCCTTTACAGAAATTTAAAGAGAACGATGTGGTTTAAGCAGGTGTTGCCATTAGAAGATAATCAATCTTCAGACTATTTTACCAGATCCAGCTCAGTGTTCATTTCACTTGGAACCTCCTGTGACAACCTGTAGTTCCTGAATCTAATGCCCTATTCAGATGGTAATTGTTTCTAATGGGGACACAAGTTATTTTCACTATTTACAGGGGGTAATCATTTTATTGCCATCTGAATCTAGAATGTGTTTTTGTGGACAAACATCATGTGGTAATTTAATTGCAGTCTGAATCTCTACATCTATAAAGTATTTACAAGAACAATCCATAACTGCTCCACCACAGCAAGTGGGAGCAGAAAGAGAAGAAAAGCACATAAACATTCAAATTTTATATAAAGATGTATCATGGCAGCAGCAGGCATGCAATACAATTTAAAAATCTGTATTATATACAGTAATATGCATAACTATATTGTGTATAAATATATGCAACTATAGCGCATCTATTTTCCTATTTTTGAAACAGGAGATTTAAATAATCAAATAATACATAGGATTATATATTATAAAATATGCTTGGAATAATAAGAACAAAGTTTACATAACTGTATATATATATATATATATATATATATATATATATATATATAAAACGTGACCCGCTAATTAACTCGTTTTTAAAACTTGTAGATTACATTGTTTCCCCTGCCATAATATTAGGGAGGTGGTCCGCCCCCCCCAACGGCAGCCCCCGCATGTAGGTGTTTAGATATTCCTATTTTTGGCAAATTTAAATAAAACTATTAAATGCAGAGTTGCTAATATTTATTTTAAAATAATGATGATATGTGTTGATCAGCTGGCTAAGATCAAGCTGTATTGTGTTTATCACTTATCTGGTAGATATATCTGTGCAACTTAGTTATTAGAAACTGCAAATGAGAAATCAACTTGGTTGATTTCTGTGAATGAGTGTCATGTTCTGGCCACATGACTGAGTGCTCTAATGATTAGTCAGTTTATTCTAAGTCAGTGCAACCAGCTATTAAAAATATTAATGCAAATACTGGTGTCTTTTTTTTTTTTCCTCTGGTGATTTGTATTTATTGTCATTGTACGCTATTAGCGTGTCCTAAAATTGAAGGCACCGGCACATATAAACACAATAATGGATTAGATAACATCTCATATAAAAAGTCCACTAAATCATTCAATCAGAATGAAAAAAAAAAGTGTGCATGTAAATATGGCTAGTGACACACCACTGACCTTTAGCTGACACTCTAAACCAGGGGTGGTGAACTCCGGTCCTGGAGAGCCGTGCAGAGTTTAGCTCCCACCCTAATTAAAACTCACCTGCCTGTTGCTTTCTAGTAACCCTTCAGACCATGATTAGCTTGTTCAAGTGCGATTGATTAGGGTTGAAGCAAAACTATGCAGGGCTGCGGCTCTCCAGGACCGACGTTCGCCACCCCTGCTCTAAACTAATGGTTCCCAACAACTTTTCTGGAGGCCCCCTAACACTGCACATTTTGCATCTCACCTTTGTCTGACACACCCATTTCAGGTCTTGGAGTCTCTACTAATGAGCTGATGATCTGAATCAGGTAGGTTTGATTAAGGTGACATGGAAAACATGCAGTGTTTTCAGGCCTCCAGGAACGTGGTTGGGAACCACTGCTTTAAACCAGGGGTACCCTGTTCCTGAAGAACCACCTTGCTGCAAATTACAGCTTTAACTTTTAACACACCTATCAAGTGTTCCTGGAGAACTTAATGAGCTGGTTCAGGTGTGTTTGTTTCGGGCTGACATGATTAGGGCTTTCACAAATCAACATTGCTGGTTCTGATTCTAAATAGGCAACAAAAAATAATGGACATTTGACATGATTGCCGAAAAACTGTCAAGGAATGCTCACTGTGTTGCTAAAGTCTACCACTGAGTTAATGGCTTCACTGAATCTGGTCATTTAAAATAGGTGTTTTTTTGGTGACTTTGACTGGCTACAATTCTAGTGACACATGCATAGGATGCATATGCATAAGTGCATATGAGGTTTGGGACATTGCCAAATTGTCTCACAAATGTTCTTATTCTCAAACAGCGTTAAAGTGTTTTTTCCATACTAGACCAGCCAATGCTGTCAATAGACTATTATTACAACTGGAGCTTTTAATGGCAGCAGCAGTGATGCCATGACTTCACCAATTAGTCATCGGCTAAAAATTAATGCACTAGGGATGGGGGTAGACTAGTTTCGATCTGATGTAATACTTTCAAGGCCAGCATTGTTGATGTAGAGACCATACTGATACCTCTAAAAATCGTACAAATTATTTGTAAGAATAAAATGGGTCATTATACACACTTGTTTGAAAGTTTTTTTGTATTTTCTTTTCAAACATTTAATAGGTCTTAACTGTAAATTATTAGGTTATATTTTTTAAATGTTGGGAGGATTCACTCAGTATCATCATCTCATTTTTGACTGAGATGGCTTTTAGCTGGTTTTGCATCTGAACTCTTCCTATATAAATGTGCTTAAATTTTACCTTTAGCTTCGTACTGGGGCAGTGTAACCTCAAGGGTATGTGCTTCTTTGTACAAGTGATAAGCATTGTTCTTGGCTGCATTTCCAAAATGCATGGTGAGGCTCTTTATTATAACAGTTTCTTATGAGTTTCTTACTCAGAGTTTATGATCTGCTTATGCTTTTAATGCTATTGGCAAAAAAAAAAAACATCCCTGTTTGAATAAGCGCTTTGAGCGTAACGTCAGCAGCGAACGCTCTGTGATTGATTGCTTGTCTTTCGACATTTGTATATATGCAGATAAGCAGAGTAGGTCTACCTTGCACAAATATTCGCTAACGTAGTTTATTTTTGCACTTCAGACCTTATTTTACGCATTAAATTTTGCAATATATAAGTAAAATACATTTTAAAATACCATGGATCGCTATTTTTTATATGAGGGTCGATCCTTTCGATACAACCTCAAAAGTAAACTTCAGGATCGATCCGCCCATTCCTAGATTGCACAGTCTTTGTACAAAAGTCTTTGAATTCACTCAAAAAGAATTGTTCATTAACAATTTGTTATGTCAGTTAAACAGCTTTAGCAAGAGAATGTCAAAATTGAACCCCAAAATGTAAAAGATGAGTTCGAGAAAGACGTAAACAGAAAATCTCACCTTAAGGAAACTTGACGATGTCAAAGTTCAGATACAAACTTGTGAGCAGTGATGATGACTATGGTCTGCACCTGCGCCAAATGAGGAAAAACGATCCGTTAGCAAGAAACAAAACAATGGTGTCTGGAGTCTTGAATGTTATTAATCGCAAAATGTGCTTTGTTTGAGAAATTAATGCAATTAGCAAATATTTGTTTGTGAGGTTTTCTGGTTCACCTCGATACGGTTAGGGTACTGTGTGCAAAGTGATAATTTACTTGTCAAAAGTTCACCTGGCATTGTGGTCTCCAGATATATGGCTCGAGTCCAAAATTCTCAAAACTCACGCGGAAGTCCCTAATGTAGATACTGTGCGTGTGACGTCACGCGATTGTTAGGGCACACTCCAAACGCGCACGGTAGACTAGGAGTATTCATCCAAATTTAGCTAAACTTGCTACTGTTTCGTATGTAATATCGAACATCAAATTCATTTGAGTTTCCACGTAATGCGCCCATATTGTAGACATATTACCTCCTGCGTATATATATATATATATATATATATATATATATATATATATATAATCAAATATTTTATACAAATACGTTTTAGGACTTACACATATAGCTTAGATAACTTACAGACAGTTCTATATTGCAGTATGCAGGTGTAATTTTTTTTGGTGTACTTTTAATCTACTACCTCACTGCTTTATGTGCTACTGCAGATGTAAACAACCTCAAAAATTAAACTACAGCATTTGACCACTAGATGGACTGGTCATATTTCCACATAAATTATGCTTATACTTGTAATGTGATATTTGCTTATAGCCTTTAGGCAACTTTGTACTGTTACTATATTGCTTTTATTAGAACATTTTTGACTGCACTGGTAACATAGTCTATAATCAATAGTACACAAGCAGTGTGCATATTATTGACCTAATACTAGAGCACCATCTAGTGTCAAAACCAGGAATATGCATTTCCAAGATTAGCGCCGCCGACCAATATAAACACGAATTAGACAGCGTTTAAAAACTGTTCACATTGCTAAAGACTGTGTTGAACAGCTTGAAAATATTTAGTAGCTAATGGTAAAATTTACGTTAAAGGTGAACGTTTCATGAATTAGAGTTTTGAAATCACATTCCTGAATGTACAGAGAAAATAATTAATTGTACAAAATGCATTATAGACTCACAAATTCCAGCCATTAAGAGAAAATCAACTTGTTTTTTATTGCCATTTATACATGAACATATTATAAGATTTTTTTAAGTTCATTTAATTGTTTTTCAAAATAAAATTAATAAAAAAATAAAACCAGCTTTAAATTAACAGACCTTGACCTGCATAAATTACACTAGTACTGTATTAAGCAAAGGCATAGGCTGAGATGTATTTCTTACTTGTAAAGACAAGACACCACAGAACATCATAATATTTGAAAGTAACAATAAGCAAATACAAAAAGTAAGGAGATAAACAGAAGTCACACAGACAGGATTCTATTATGAATCTTTACATCAATACATCCAAAGAAGCCTAAAATGTTAATAACACAACATTTAATGTCAAACAAATCCAGTACATCTGTTATGAGTAAATACACCATTGCAATTCACAACCTAAATATTTTCCTAAAAATCTGCTTGAATTTAAGGCACTTTTTTACTTGGCTGTAAAAGAAAGCTGAACGTATTTTAGATAGAACACAAAATGACTTGGATTCAGTTTTTATGTTTTATCTAATACTATATATAAATGTGCGTGGAAACCATACAGGCAAACTAATAAAACCACAAAGTAATAGTGCTTGAATATGGACATCAAAACAATATTATTTTAATGAATAAAATAATTATTTTTAAGTACAAAAAAAAACAAAAAAAAAACAAACACTCCATTCTGCAAAAGCTGGCTGAGGCTGGATTTCATTTCCACCTTTTGTGGAACTGGACGGACATCTGACCAGCCCATGCAATAAAAAAAAAAGAAAAACATCGCTCTCATATTACAGAGTTTTTAACACTGAAACACAAAAACAAAACAAACACATCAGATACGATCAGGAACACTCAGTAAATGGTCTTCTTGAGATGTTAAAATTCTCGGTTTGAAAATGTGTCGAGAACTAACATTAAATAAGACACCGATTTGGATGACAAATCTAGTATCACTTCTCCCAAAAAGTCTGCATGTGAAAAGTTGTTTCTTTTAAATTCCCAAACTAACAAGCAAAGTTCAAAAGATGGCACCGGTTTGGACAGTACTGTCAAAAACTTTTAAAAATGTTATGTTTCACATAATAGTGCAAACAGTTACCTGATGTTTAGGATTCCCCCTTATACCAGTTTTAAGAACAGAACCCCAATTAAACAGATGTTTTAACAGTTTTGATAATGAAAACACCTTCTTACATCTTTAAAGTCTCTATAGTAAATCTCAAAAGCTCCACTTGCTTTACTTGCCATTTTGTGTTTGACAACAGCAAATCACAACAGCTCCAATCACCAACAGCAGAACACCAACAGCAATTAGGCCTACTGGTATAACATATGGAGACCAACTCTGTGCTGAGAAAAAGATCAAGCAATTTCGGAGTTACGTTGCACCTTTCTATTTTGTTTGTCAGTTTTATAATACACCAGTATTAAAAGTTCACTCAATTGTTCTCGTGTAACTTGTTCTCACAGCGCTGGTTATGGTTAGCCTACGTTAAAATACTTAAAATACTCACAACAGATAGAAATAAAGATTCTGTTGAATATGGTGCGCCATTTGCCAGTGATATCAAGGTGATAAAGTCTAGTGTGTTTAGTTCTGATGTGACTGATGGTCAGAGATCCGGTCTTATTTTCCAGCTCCAGTGTCCCACTGAATCTCTCATCAGCTCCATCAAATGTAGTGAAGATCCCAGTCCTTCTATTGATTTTTGCTGATGGAGTCTCCGTGCTCAGACCTCCATACGCAGGGCCAGCCTGTAGGTTTGTGGGGCCCTAGGCAAGATAATGCTACTAAAATTTATAAATGATAAGAAATGCAGGCTTTAAACTAATGCTTGTTTTTTAGGACTGAGAGATGATCACAAGAAAAAAAAAAAAAAAAAAAATTATTGCATTAGACATTGGATCCAGGTCTGTAATTATTTAATGTAACATGCTAAATGTGGCTCAATTTTTCCTTATATGCCAAGTCTGTCTGTGATCATAGGCATCATTGCACATAAAAACAAGTATACTACAGCAATAATTAATATATAGCTGTCAAAACATCCTTTTTTCCAGCTCTCTATCATTCTTTCATTTCAAATAATTTAAAAATAGCATTTACGTGTAACAAGACTTCATTTCGAGAGATTATTTTGAGAGGCAATATTAAGTGAATTCCAAACTCTAAACCATAACAACAAAATCTAAACTGTAACAAAAAAAAAGGTTTTCCAGAAATTATAAAGAAATTATAATTCTGATTATTTTTATTACTAAATAAAAAAAAAACAATAATTATTGTTAATGATTATCGATATATTTTACAGAAAACTGCAGCATGACCTGTTAACATGCAGGAGGCCTAACTATAAATGTTCAGAAAGGTATAAGGATTTATTATAAAATAAATTATGATTAAAAATCTTTGAAAACACCTCTACACTGGAGAAAGGAGAAGTATTATTATTCCTATTTTTTACCCAAAATAATGTGTTGTGAGCATTAGTTAGTGCACACATGTAATATAATGTTTCATTCATGCAGGAAATTCCTAATATGGGCAATGCTATACGCTTTTGCGTAGCTGAATAAAACTCAGATACGTTTCAACTGATGAAACATGGAGAAATATCTGTACGATTGCAAATAAATGGTTTATCTGTTTTTTAAGCCATATCGGGTATTTTTATATGAATAAAATATAGATGCAACGCAATGCTAATCAACAGCCTTTATCACTTCATAGAATACTATAAAAGTATGTTTTCGCCTCATTCTGTCATGTGAAACCACGTCAGATCACACACACACACGCACAAATTAAGTTATTTCAAACACTCCACTGACGTTAAATGACTTTGGAGCAAAACATGTCATTAAAATCTTCTCTTTAGACAACAGGTTTGTGAACAGACTCAAACATCTGCAAAGTCCATGCACGCGTTCTACTAAGGTTAATTTGACGCACAGACTGATTCTTTCATAAATTCGACACATATGCCGCACTGTAAAGCCCTGGTGCGTGCAGCTTGAAGTTGTGCTGCGCACACCGACAGGTGTATGACATCAAGATACCGCAAGAGCGATTTGAAAGCATGCTGAGCTGTCTGGGCTGTATAGCTCTTGCGGTACTTCGACCGCCTGTATCGCCTGTTGGACGGGCCGGCACTGTCATGAAGCTTCATCTCGCCATCACTATTTCAAGCAGCGCTGTCCAGACCGATTTGAGCATGACATTTAAACACGAGGATACACCAATACACCATAGACTGTGGGATACACAAATAAGAAACGTAAAGCATCCACAGAAGCTGCTTCTTCTTCAATGGATTTTAACGGCAGCTTACCATCCTTGATGTTGCACTACTGCCATCTTCTGGAGTTAATTATTGCCTACATAGCAACATGTCATTCTCGTTGTTAGTCTTGTATTTACTAAGCAGATCAAGTATTTCTTTCCTTGTCCACTCCCACTGCGTTCCAGTATGTTCTTTATTGCATTTGTTAGTCATATTTTTTCTATGTCTGTTATCATGTCCTTTCTCTCCATTTCGTATTTTCTGCAAAAATAAAGCACATGCATTTTTTTTAAAGCTTGTTTGGCTATTTTGTCTGTGCTTTCATTTCCTAAAATGACTACATACACTGAAATCCAAATTAATACAGCCTCATTTTTTTTCATTTCAGCTCCTAATGATTTCTGGCCATATAGACACAAGACAGAGACCAAGTGACTACAAAGCAAAAATCTCCATGGGTGACGTGTCTAATAATAGCTACTTCTTTAATATATGAGTCAAAGTGAAACCTTCTGTCTATGCCTATGTATACAGAAATGTGGTTTGATCTGTTTGTTGAAAAAAAAAGAGCTTTTGCATTACTATATATAGTTTTTATTTAACATGGTTTGTTTGAGTGTGATCTGCTTGATGACTCCAGAAAACCCATCTTAGTGGCCATCCTAAGACCATTTCACACTTTCACACTTTCAGACCATTCAAGCAAAATATTGAATATGCAGTAACATATCTGGAATTATATTTTTGTAAAAATAATACAGAAGAGAATATTTATAACCAATGCATGCAAGAAGAGTGTGTACATGTGAAGTGAGTGGGTGGTGCTCAAATATTATTGGTGGATGAATCACACGCAGTTTAACACCGTCCTTTTAGTTCACAATCTGACACATACGTGTTCACATACTTCAAGTGCTGTTATCTGAAAATGGTTCACATGTTTGTGTTGTTCTGCTTGTGGCGTCTAGTTGGTAAGTTATAATCATTTTATTTAATCATCTGAAAAGGGACTGATGACAGATGCTATATTCTACAATTTGTTGCGTAGTTATTGATGTATGTTCCTGTTTTACACACATAAGCAGAGTGTATGTTTTCAGCGTAAATGTTAACAGAAATCAAGAACTTTAAAGATTGAAGCAAGCTGCAGTTTTGTTCTGTGTGGAATTATTAAGTAAATAAGCAAATCTGTGATTGTGTTCATCAGGTGTGTTTGGTGATGGACTGAAGTCAGTGTCAGTGCTGGAGGGAGACTCAGTCACTCTAAACACTGGTCTTACTGAAATAATGGACGATGATCTGATTCTGTGGAGGTTTGGAGCTGAAAACACTTTAACCCTTGTATGGTGTTCGGGTCTGTGGGACCCGTTTTCACTGTTTGTCAAAAGAGAAATGATACAATTAATTATTTTTTCAAACTCATACTCATTGGCTTTGGCTCATTTTCTGTGAAGAACATATATCAGAACAAATTTTCTGTACACCCCCCCTACACACTTATATTACACACAGGATGTTCGGGTCTACTGGACCCGGGGCTAATAAAAGAGTGGAAATTTTAGGTCCTGTGTAACTTTACTCTGCCCCCCTATTGTCTGGGCCTGCTATTAGTGTGTGTATGTGTGAGTATGTGTGAGAGAGAGAGTCTGAGAGAGTGTGAGTGTAAGTGTGAGTTGTGTGCTTCTGCCCCTGCAATTCCCGCACAAGGTTGGAGCACTATAATTTATAAATGTGATCTAACAAAGGAAAAGGGCAAATATCAACTATACATGCTGCTATTATTGCTTGCAATTGGGATGAAGTAAACATCTGTTGAGTATTTTAACATATTTTGTTTTATTGTGTTGAATTAAAGACACAAAAATGCAGCGGGTCCACCAGACCCACGAACACTGGCTGAGTAACAAAAATATGAACACCATACAAGGGTTAATAGCTCAAATCAATGCAATGGCCAACAGCATCACTGTATATGATGATGTTCTTGATGGGAGATTCAGAGACAGACTGAAGCTGGACGATCAAACTGGATCTCTGACCATCACAAACATCACAACTCAACATGCTGGACTTTATCAACTACTGAACAACAGGATGAGCAAGAATTTCATTCTCACTGTCTATGGTGAGTTAAATATTGGTTCACCTGTTTAATTTAGTACAGCTTTTAAGTTGATGTATCTCAAAATTTTGATTATTTTGATCCTTGATTATTAAAATAATTGCAAAAAATTGCCCTCTCTGCTACTTGTCCAAATTGCAAGTCTATGATAAAAAAAAATCTTTTGTAAGTGCATAGAAAGAGTGATGTAAATATTAGGACTGTCAGTACATGATGAGACACTCACTAACAACTTATTCTGTTCTTTATTCTCTCATGTTTTCAGCTCATCTGCCTGTTCCTGTCATCAGCAGTAACTCTTCACAATGTTCTTCGTCATCATCATCACAGCAGAATTGTTCATTGTTGTGTTCAGTGATGAATGTGAGTGTTGTGACTCTCTCCTGGTACAAAGGAAACAGTTTATTGTCCAGCATCAGTGTGTCTGATCTCAGCATCAGTCTCTCTCTACCTCTGGAGGTGGAATATCAGGATAAAAACACCTACAGCTGTGTGATCAACAATCCCTTCAGCAACCAGACCACACATCTGGACATCAGCAAACTCTGTCACACACGTTCAGGTACGACAGCGCTGATATGAGCATCTTTTGCATCTATTCAGTTAATTAATTTGTTGATTTTACCGAGACAGATAGCTTAAGATGCCATTAAAAAAGATTTAAAAAGATTGTAAATGATGTCATCATTTAGCCTAGCCTACTCAAGCCTTTCTAAACAGGCTAAAAGTTCAGTAAAAATTTCACTTTTTGAGTTCATCTAGAGACTAAAGTCGGCTTATTGAAAATCACAATTTATTTATTTATTTATTTACAGAAGTCCACATCCGTTGTTGTGCAACTGTTGAAGCTTTGATGCGATTGGTCGTCACTGCTCTGATGGGCGTGGCTGCCGCGGCTGCTGTTTTTCTTTTGGTCAATGACGTCAGGTCTACAAGAGGTTAAAAGGAAATTGAACATATCTAGATATGCATATTCTAAGATATGCTGGAGTTTTAATTGTAAAGACGAAAATATGTGTGGTTTAATTGTTAAGTAATGGTGAAACGAAGCTTTGCTTACCAATGCTTTCTCTTAACTCGATTATAAAAGGTTTATTACCCGAACCTGGTGTATTGGGGCCATCTGGTGGCCAAAACAAAGAATATTCTTTTTTCATTTTATTCTTCAGTACTATGCATTGTACATTTCTTTCTTAATTACACTGTTTTCAGTTTTTTATTAATTTGTTGTGTCGCTATTTTCATTTTGTTTTATAATTGTATTCAGCAACAATAAAAATACAAATGTAATATTTGTCACACCAATAAATCAGCTATACTGCTATACATCTATAAATCATACAAAGCCCTATATTATAACTGCAGGGGTGTCATAATAAAATAATCAGAATGAATCAAAATTCAGAATCAGATTTAAACGGTGGTTGAATATAAACACTTTTGCAGAATTAAACTTCATTTAAAAACAAAGTAGACAGTGTAATGTTTATTTTGAGGCAACATAAGTGCAGACAGTTTCAGTGCAACACTTTCAATAGCCTTAGTTCTGGAAGCATTTTTCCTATTTATTTTTTCTAAAAGATTTTCCCTAAAATGGTAATACCTCAAATATGAATCACAAAAGTACAAACTTAATAAAAAAAAAAAAAATAAAATAATTAAGACAGACAAACGTATACTCAAACTCATTAATACTCATCAAACGTCCCTTTCCTTATATGTAAAATGAAGATTTTGACTTCCAGAATCTACAAGAGTATACTGCTTTCAAAGTTATTATAGCTCTTTTCTTTTTGGAAAAAGACTAGTAACTCTTGTCAACTTCTGAAGGACAATGGAAGTAAAACCTCTGAACACTGACTTTTGTCCTTATTTTGATGGTTCAAACAGTAAGCACAATCATTTATCTGCATCAGTGAGCTGAACTGACTCTTTGTTTCTGTTAAATGGTCTATTTAAGTTTCATCCTTCTAATAATCACAGAGCATTTGTTTTATAAATTTAGTGGGATGCATGGCCACGACATTACGAATCACGTGTAAGTTCATCGTCTGTGTACTCTGGCTCAAAAAGGGAGAGTATGGTGAAAAATTCCATCTAATTTTCTCCTACAACTTTAAAATCGTCCGACATCGTTGTACCTTTTTTTTTGTGAACAGCGTTTGACTTACAAGCACTTCCCTAGTCTTTGCGCGTTTGCTTTGTAAACACTGGGTCTGTAGTTCCGTCTAGGTTCTGCATGACCTTTCGACCTGATTCAATAGTACGTAGCGTTGTGGACGCACATCCCAGAGCTAGTGTTACACCAGCTTTTGTACTTAAAAAGTAAAAAATTTTTATTTTCCGAAAAAAATGACCGATCGTTTCGCTAGATAAGACCCTTCTTCTTCGACTGGGATTGTTTAGAGCCCTTTGAAGCTGCATTTAAACTACATTTTGGAAGTTCAAAGTCAGGGCACCAATGAAGTCCATTATATGGAGAAAAATCCTGAAATGTTTTCCTCAAAAACTATAATTTCTTCACGACTGAAGACAGAAAGACATGAACATCTTGGATGATAAGGGGGTGAGTAAATTTTTTGTAAATTGTTGTTCTGAAAGAGTTTAAACATTTAACCCATCAGCTAGGTCAAAACAATCCAATCGCTGGGTATGTCCATATTTTACCCAGTGCTAGGTTGTTTTAATCCAGC
Source organism: Labeo catla (assembly GCA_012976165.1). Classification (NCBI taxonomy): domain Eukaryota; kingdom Metazoa; phylum Chordata; class Actinopteri; order Cypriniformes; family Cyprinidae; genus Labeo; species Labeo catla. The sequence continues at coordinate 383,602 of VONZ01000466.1, forward strand.
AGTTTTTAGAGTGTAGATCTCTAACAGGTTTCTCAGTTGAGTACGCATTACACTAGCAGCTTAGTGTGACAATGTTAATTATTACATGTATGTGGTTGATGTGTGTGTCAGTAGTTTTTGGGCTGAAGCCTTTCATTTTCTCTCCTGCTAATAAGAACCAAAGAATCCATGCACACAAAACATCTTTACAATGAATTCCATTAATATTGATGTTTGAGGTAAATTTAAGTCAGAGGACAAATATAAGATCTGCTTATCATGCATCACTCACAAACTCCTTTAGTGAAGTTATATATGGCTACAATGAAAGGAAAAATAAAACAGTTTGATCATCTTAACTCTCTGTGTTAAAGAAGGTTTTCTGCCCACAGTGAGTTTTAATGACAGCTTAGAGCATATTTGTGACTGTGACATATGTGAGATCACAACAAGTGTGCATCAACTGAACAGTGGTCAGATCCTGTTGGGGGAGGATCTACACGCATGCTAAATAACATCACAGTTCTGCTGTGTCAAAGCAGTCAGTTTATGGAAATTGCCACCATTAGATCAATCAAAGAATGGTTTATGTTGTTGTGTTCTCCTTGTGTTTGTGGCAACTGGTTGGTAAGTTTTAAATTATGTTTTATGTTTTCTATAAATGTTTCATGTTTTGATTTTTGTAATGATGGACTACCAGTTGTTATATATAATTGAACAGGATACTGTAAAGATTCAGGTTTACCACATGCAGATGATCACATTAGGGACAGATTCAGTCAGTCACATAAATTTTTCCTAAAATGGTTAATTTGAATATCCCCTTAAAATATCTGAAGCAAACATATACCCATTTTTTTACAGACTCAAGACAGGGGTAAAAAAAAAATAATTACAAAATTCATCATTATCTGTGGCACAATATCAGTAAACCAACTTTTCAAAACCACCACTATCTCTGATTACAAGAGTTTTTATCTAATGATTTTTTTCCCCCCTAAATTGTGCTTTTCTCTCCCAAACTCTCATCTGTTTGTTGTTCATTTCACTTTAATGAAGTCACAAACTACAGGTCTATGTTAAGTAAAACAACCAATTAGCTTTAATCTGTGACCAATTGTTTTCTAGGTGTGTTTGGTGATACAGATGCACTGACATCAGTGATGGAGGGAGATTTAGTCACTCTAAGCTCTGGTTTTACTGAAATAATTGATGAGGATCTGATTCTGTGGAGGTTTGGAACTGAAAACACTTTAATAGTTAAAATCAATGTAATTGCCGGCAGAGTCACTGTATATGACAATAGTACTGATGGGAGATTCAAAAACAGACTAAAGCTGGATCATCAGACTGGATCTCTGATCATCACAAACACCACAACTCAACATGCTGGACTCTATAAACTACAGACTAACAGTGTGAGCAAGAATTTCAGTCTTACAGTGTATAGTGGGTTAAATACTGGTTTCTTTTATTTGTTATAGCTTTAAACAAGATGCACACAAATTGAAACTGATTTCTCAGTCTCAGCAATTATAAAGTCTGAGATACATATACATTTTTTACTTTCCTTTTTCAGTATATTGAATGTTTTTTTTAAAGTATTTTTTTTCCCAATTTCGCATCTCAGTGTAATTTTTCATCACAATAAACACTCACTGAATGACATCAAACTATTAATCAACACCAAAAACAATAATAATATTAATATTAATATTATCATTAATAATATTATTGTTATTAGTAGTAGCAGTCATAGTAGTATTTTTCTAATCTTTCAGCTCGTCTGCCTGTTCCTGTCATCAGCAGTAACTTTTCAAACTGTTCATCATCATCATCATCATCATCATCATCACAGCAGAATTGTTCATTGTTGTGTTCAGTGTTGAATGTGAGTGATGTGACTCTCTCCTGGTACAAAGGAAACAGTTTATTGTCCAACATCAGTGTGTCTGATCTCAGCATCAGTCTCTCTCTGCCTCTGGAGGTGGAATATCAGGATAAAAACACCTACAGCTGTGTGATCAACAATCCCATCAGCAACCAGACCAGACAACTGGACATCAGTGAACTCTGTCACACGTGTTCAGGTATAAGGCAGCACTGATATTAGTGATTATTTACTGAACTCTGTATTTTGATGTAGATCGAACTGATGCGTTCACTTCTGTCTTTATCATTACAGTGCTGGACGAACAGTCTCCTTCACATCATACAGACTTTGTAGCTCTGATAGCACTAATATCTTCTGCCACTGGATCTTTGTTGATTGTAGCTGCAGTTGTGATCTTCTGGATCTGCATGACATGTAAAAAAGCTGATCAAGAAGGCAAGTGATACAAACTAGTATTACAACAATAAATGTTAAGTCCTACGATAGCCCCAATTATCATTTATATTTAATTATTCTTAAATTTTATAATACATGACTACATAAAAGCAAACAATATGAATTAATCGACTCACATGCATAAAAATGACTGCATCAAAACACACTGAAAATGGTAACAAAGAAATGCAACTCTGCATTGTTTTAATAATGTCAACTCATTTAAGACAATAATCCTACACCCTGGTGATGCTGGTGTTCAAGTTACCATTTTAGTGTATGATGATGTTTTACATTTTGAGCTTCAATGATGATAAAAATGTATCATACAAAACAATGTTAATTTCCATATCCCTCTGGGTTTGATTTGTATTGCAACTCATGTCTTTCTAATTTTATTGATAAATGCATGCTCAGTTAGAGACATGTCTGTCTGCTTGTGTGTGTGTGTGTGTGTGTGTACTTGTTTTTGCTACATTGTGGGGACCAAATGTCCCCACAAGGATAGTAAAACCTGAAATTTTTGACATTTCGGGGACCGGCCTGTGGTCCCCACAATGTTAAAAAATTATTAAAAATAGTAAATGGTGTTTATCTTAAAGTGTAACGATGCAAACATGTTTTCTATAAGGGGTAGGTTTAGGGTTAGGGGATAGACAATATCGTTTGGTCAATATAAAATCTATAGAAGTCTATGGAAAGTCCCCACAATTCACAAAAACAAACGTGTGTGTGTGTGTGTGCACCTGTATTATCACGTTATGGGGACCAAATGTCCCCACAAGGATAGTAATACCAGTAAATTTTGACCTTGTGGGGACATTTGTGAGGTCCCCATGAGGAAACAGGCTTATAAATCATGCACAATGAGTTTTTTTGAGAAAGTAAAAGTGTGCACAGTCTCCTGTGAGGGCTAGGTTTAGGTGTAGGGTAGGTGTAGGGCGATAGAAAATAGGGTTTGTACAGTATAAAACCCATTACGCCTATGGAATGTCCCCATAAAACATGTAAACACAACGTGTGTGTGTGTGTGTGTGTGTGTGTGTGTGTGTGTGTGTGTGTGTGAGTGTGTGAGTGTGGAGTGAGAGAGAGAGAGAGAACTCACATAAAGTCAAATTGAATTAATTTGTTAATTCCATTAAAACCATGTAATTCTGCATTAAACATATTTATAGGTGTGTATTAACACTACCTTTGAAAGCTCTAATAACAGAGAAGTTGTGATGAAATATCTACTTAATAGTTTTGTTATTTTAATACATCTATTATTGCTGTTCAAACAGTTCAGACTGAAGTCATATATACAGGAAGAATTTTGTGACGAGTGGGGCGGGGCTGAGAGCAGTGGGAACGGAGCGAGGCCGGTGGAGTTTAATGATAATGAGCGACACCTGCGGCACTCACCGGTCTCGAGTCCCACGGAGGAGCTCCGGAGGGATAAAAGGAAGAGCGGCGACAGTGGAAGACGAGAGAGGACCCGGCTTGGATTTTAATTAGTCTTTTGTGTGCGGCAGTCGTCCGTGAGGGGCTGCCGCTTTACTTTTGTGTTTGTTTGTTTTATTAAACTCTTTAAATGTTCGCCGGTTCCCGCTTCCTTCTTCCTGTTCTACGAAATGTGTTACAAGTTTATTTATTTATTTTTTTTACTGAATTATTATTTATATTATTTATTATTTACTGAATTATTCTGCATCCTCCACATATTTAGATTTAGTCTGGGACTGAGCACATCTCTTATTTAGATATTAAACCGCCGCAAGCCCACTGATCTGCCACTTAACATCATATTGAGAAAATCCCAACACATTAGTAGGTCTACAATATTAGCCTAATATCAGTTCACATACAAACATATCGCCGTGTTAGTTGTAGTGGGTGACAAGTTAAGCTAAGCTTGACAGTCTCATAATCGCTCACAGAAAAACACATTGCATATCATCATGTTTTGACATGACTACTTTATAAATGATCCAACATGGAGTTGCTTGTAATGACATTTTTAGGGGGGGCAACCCTCAGATTTTTTATATTACATTTGAAGCCATAGCAGAATTGTTGCATCTCCAAGCAACACAGTGGTGCTTAGTGTCTGAATAAATCTGCGTTTCAAATCTTGAATAACTCATTGAGAACATAAAAGGAGGTATTTTGAAGACTGTTGGTAACAAAGCTGATTTGGTTATCATGACTTTCATTATATGAACAAAAAATACTGAGATGTTTCTCAAATGATCTTCTTTTATGTTCCATAGTTTACATTAGGCCATTGCAGCCTAATTAAACTATGGCCATTAGGCCATTGCTGCCATGGGATTGACATCCCGTGGTAACTAGGAATTCACAAGCTCCATTCGTCTGGATCCAGAACACTTAAGAAAAGCTGATGCAAACCCCTCAGAGGACTTCAGATGATGCCAACCCTGAAAACATACAGCACTACTGAATTCTGCTACTAATTTATAGTTTTTTTTTTTGTCTGTTTGATTGCATCATTTATTGATCTTTACCACACATCTCTGCCATATGTGCATCAACTTGACATAGTCACCACTAGTAAGCTACTACTACATATATTGTAAAAACGTTAATTTGGTGCAAAGTTGCTTTGCAACGATATGTATCATGAAAAGCGCTATACAAATAAATTTGAATTGAATTGAATAAATGTTTATATGTAATAAATTTTATGCTGAATCAAATAAAATATTTCTTACAATTACAATTTGTAAATTATATTTTTGGGGGGTATTTTCACAGTCAAATTTATTAAAATTAATCGACATATGTTTTTAATTTGATAAAAAAAAATAATCAAATGATAACTCTACTTTTGATATAAAGTTTTTTTTGACATTATCTTTTGGATTATGGATGCCTCTTTTGGTCAGGAGTGTTCTAGTTTTCCCAAAGTTTTATCAAGATATGTACAAAAACAATTCTGCTCAACACCACATAGACTTTGAGGTTATTGTTATTGTTATTATTATTATTGTTATTATTATTCCATAAAAACAACATAGAAACCACAGTGTGATTTTTTTTTTTAAATGTGTTGCTGTTTTATATATATGATCAAATAAGTAACAGTATTTTTCCCAACACACCTGAAAGTTTAACAGATTCTTAGATTAGATTTGTTCCCCAATTCATTCTGCCAGCCTGAAATAATGCACATGGAGTTTCATGGATAGTAAAACATATTTATGGATCTAAAATTTCCTGGCCACTGGTAGGTGTGGAAAAAAAAGTTAGTTGTAGGCTTTGGTTGTCACCCATTGAAACATATTCATGTTTTATTAACAAACTAAAAAACAGCTTGCCTCTCCATTTGATTAATTCACCACATGTAGTAATGTAAGATATAAGTGGAATAACATACATTTACTGAATAAATCATAACTCCATGAGGCCCTTGGACACCTTACTAGCAGCTCAGTTTGTGAGTCAAAATGAAACAAGCTGTAGTCTGAATAATTTATGTCTGCAAAGAGATGTGGTTTGAGGCATTGGGTAGACAGGCAGCTTCTGCATGAGCATGTGTCTATTATTGGACATCTGTGGTTACTGTCAGTTTGAGCCTGTTCGTCTTTACGTTAACAGCATCTGAAGGGTGTTTTTTTTCCATTCCCATGCATATAATGTTCACAGACTTCTGACCTATACAAAACAGCTTTACTAGGAAATACCCATTACTGTTGATGTCTGTCAAAAATTCATCAGTCAAACAGTGTTTGATATTGTAAAATATATATATATATATATATATATATATAAATCATACACTTTGAGTGCAGATGAATTTTGATCTTAATAAATGGCGTGATCCTGCAGATAATAAATTTAAGCCATCCAATTTAATTAAAATAAGCTAAAGACATTTTTTCTTAATTGCAAATTGCACTTAATTTTATGTCAAGTCAAACTAAATTTGTAAAATGCATCCACTGTATCCATGTAATTTATTTGTGCTGGGATGGCATGAATAATTTTTGTTATATTGACTGAAACTGGGCAGTGGATTTCTAGTTCCCAGCATGCATTCCAAAATGCCTTCGGACGTGGTTTTTATAAATTTTTATTTATTTATTTTCAGAAGAATAACAGTGCTGTCACTGAAAGACACATCAAAGACACAACATTTTCTCAAAGTGGCAGTTTTAAGACTATGATCTTTTCTACGCAGCAGTTAGAGCGTTTTGTCTTTGTGGGTATATAATATGAACCACATAATGTAGTTACAATATATAAACAGCATGGGCTAACAGACCATGTTAACCAGACAATACTTGTTCCTTTTGTATTTCACATACAGCATAGTGCGATATCCAGGGTTCAGAATAATACTGTATACTCTACCTTTGATGGATAGAGTCAGGGGCGATCCTAGGACCTATAGCCCCCCTAAAAATGGCCTAGCGATGCCCATGGATAGAGTGCTCAGATCTTTTAGTACAGCAGCCAAGTGCCCAATGATAAACGTGTAAATCGATGACCACCACTGATCTTTCACTGAACACTCTAAACAAGGGGTGACTGATCCTATTCTTGAAGATCTACCTTCCAGCAAAAATCTCACCTTCAGAGAACTTGATGGTGTCAAAGTCCAAATACAAACTTGAGAGGAATGGTGAAGATTAGCACCTTTTTTCCATGAACTGTTATCAGGTCACTCACAGCCATTGAAATCTGATCTTTAAGGATCTTGTAGATCCTTAAAATAACTGGAAAAATAACTTGATTTGAGAAATTAGTACAATCAGCAAATATTTGTTTACAGGGTGATCTGATGGTTACTTTGATGCTGTTAGGGTGCTGTGGGTGGGTGGTTGTTTACAAGTTAAAATAGCTCAGCCTCAGGTCTCTGATATTGTGGTCTCTAGATACATAGCTCATGGCCAAGACTTAAAACGTGCGTGGAAGGACAACAAAAAACAGCACTGCATATCTTCTTCTTCTTCTTCTTCTTTGTTGTTGTTTTAATGGTGGTCGGCATCTAACGTTAAGGTGCATTACTGCCACCTACTATACTGGAGTGTGGGCCTGAGTCAACTACCTCCCAGATAATAATAATAATAATAATAATAATTAAACCAACACTCACTAATTAGATTCTATTAATTAAGCCAGTTATTCTCAAATAATCAATACACTTTCATTGTTATGACCATAAAGTATGCCTGTAATGCTAATTTCTATAGAACTTTGTTCCCTAATTTGTAAGCGGATAACCTCAACTTTCGATTCCCTAAATGGAAATAACTTTCATGGTATAAAAAGTTTTCACTGTGAAATTATTCATTATTTAATATGGGATTTTAAAAGATTGATTTTTTTTTTTACTGTAGCAACAATGTACAATATGTATATATATATATATATATATATATATATATATAAGCATCCCACACATGCTCTTGTGACTGCACTGGTAACATAGTCTATATAAATGGTACATAAACAAGCAGTGTGCATAGTATAATACTAGAGCTCCACGTCTTATGTCTTGAAACGTTAAAGGCGAACGTTTTATTAATCACATTTCTGAAAGTACAGAGAAACTGCAGATGTTGCAGGGTTACAGTCGGAATACGAACTCAATAATTATATGATATACTCACATTCCAGTCATATACAAAATTTCAGTAATTTTAAGAGAATCAGACTTTTTTTTTTTATTGCCATTTATACATGAAAATATTATAAGATCTCAGATAGAGACTTTGTCTTATGTTTATGTTTGTCTTCTTTGTAAAGACAAGACACCACCTAACAACATAAGATTTGACAGTAACCGAAGAAATTAGCTACAAATGAACTGAGCAAATATAAAAAGTAATATGAAAGAGATAAACAGAAGTCACACAGACAGGTTTATATTATGAATCTTGCATCATTATATCCAAATAAGCCGAAAATGTTAAAGGTTAAGGTTTTAAAACATTCAGTCCAGTACACTATTGTTTCAGATAATAAACTCACACAGCATTTAACAGCAAACAAATTCACAGTATACAGCAGTTATAAGTAAAACCACTGATTCCAGCTCACAATATACATAGATTATCCTAAAAAAACTGCTTGACTTTAAGGCACTTTTTACTTGGTTGCGAAAGAAAGCTAAAACTATATATATATATATATATATATATATATATATGTATATATATATATATATATATATATATATATATAACAAAATGACTTTCAGTTTTCAAGTATGTTGCTAGTACTATGTTTTATCTAATTCTGTATATATAATTGTGTGTGAAAACCATACAGTAACATTCTCTTGTCAGACAAACTAATAAATCCACAAAGCATTAGTGCTGGAATTTTGAACAATATGGACATCAAAACAACATTATTTTAATTAATGCAATGATTCCTTTTGAAAAGGTCATAGTAAAAAAAAAAAATCCATTCTTCAAAAGCTGGTTGAGGCTTGGTGCATATTTTTAGCTGGATTTCACTTCCACCTTTTGTGGAACTGGGCGGACATCTGATCACCCCATGCAAAAAAAAAGAAGAAAAAAGAAAAAGAAAAACATCACTCTCATATTACAGAGTTGTTAACTGAAACACAAAAACAAGGGAAACACATCAGATACGACCAGGAATACTCAGTAAAAAGGTCTTCTTGAGATGCTAAAATGCTCAGTCTGAAAATGTGTCGAGAACTAACATTAAATAACAGTGATTTGGATGACAAGACTGGTATCACTTCTCCTGAAAGTCTGCATTTGAGGAAGCTGTCACAGGGTTTCTTTTAAAGTCCCAAACTAACAAGCAAAGTTCAAATGACGGCAGAAGTCTGGACAGCAGTGCCACTGTTTAGGATTTCCCCTGATGCCAGTTTTAAAAACAACAACCCCAATTAAGCACCCCTGATAGCATAGGTACATCACAGAGACATCTATTTGACGTCTGCATTTACATCTGAAAGGCGTATTTATTACAGCATGTGCTCATCTGCAATATATTTTTTCCTATACGGTGTCAAATAGATGTTTATTAGATATCTTTAAGATTTTTATGTTTTAGAATGTATGTAAAACATATTACAGATGTCTGTTAAATGTTTGTACACGGCAGATGCTTTCCAGATCAAGCGATCTCTAACAGACATCTTTCAGATGTACGTGTGATATCTGGGACATATTTAAAATGTTCTAATGATGGAAAATGTACTTCGAAGTCTCAGTTACATGGTAAATTTCAAATGCTCTACTTGTTGTATTTGTAATACTTGCCATTTTGTGTTTGACGACGGCGAATTGCAACAACTCCAATCACGGCCAACAGGACAACGACAACAGCAACAGCAACAGCAATTAGGACCATAATATATTGAGACCAAGTCTGTGCTGTAATGAGAAAAAGATGAACTAATCATAATTTTATCTGCATTTTGGAGTGAGGTTTGCACCTTTCTATTTTGTTTGTCTGTTTTATCACTGATAGCACATCACAGAGATGTCTATTTGATGTCTGCTTTTACATCTGCAAGACGTATTTTTTAGAGTGTTTGCTCATCTGCAATACATCTATAGGACGTTTCCTATCAGATGTCAAACAGACATCTATTAGATGTCTTCAAGATCTTTATGATTTATAATGTAAAACTGACATCTTACAGACGTCTGTCAGATGTTTGAACAGTACACAGCAGATGCTTTCCAAATCAAGCGATCTTTAACAGACATCTTTCAGACGCACGTGTGCTATCTGGGATAATACCTCTGATAACACACGTACATGGAGACATCTATTTGACGTCTGCATTTACATCTGGAAGATGTATTTTTAAGAGTGTTTGCTCATCTGCAATACGTCTATATGACGTTTTCTTATCAGATGTCAAATAGATGTCTATTAGATGTCTTTAAGATGATTATGATTTACAATGCATGTAAAACTGACATCTTATAGATGTCTGTCAGATGTTTGTACATGGCAGATGTTTTCCAGATCAAGCGATCTTTAACAGATGTCTTGCAGACATACGTGTGATATCTGTGATAATATACCAGTATTAAAAGTTCACTAAATTGTTCGCACATGTAACTTGTTCCCACAGTGCTGGTTATTATTAGCCTACATTAAAATACTTCAAATACTCACGACAGACAGAAATAAAGACTCTCTTGAATATGGTGCGCCGGTTGCCGGTGATATCGAGATGATAAAGTCCAGCGTGTTTAGTTCTGATGCGCCTGATGGTCAGAGATCCAGTCTTAATGTCCAGCTTCAGTGTGCCACTGAATCTCCCTTCAGCTCCATTGAATGTAGTGACTTTCTCAGTCCTTGTATCGATTTTTGCTATGATGGAGTCTCCATGCTCAGACCTCCATACAATTATGTCATCTCCGTGTATTTCAGAAACACCAGTGTCTAGAGTGACAGAAGTTCCCTCCATCACCGACAGCCTGTTCTCTCCATCTGTCTCGACATTAAAACACAGGAGAACTTTCACAGACAGCAATTAAGCAGACAGTAATTTTTACAGTTTTTTTTTTTTTTTTGGTAAACTATTGATATTTTTGTGAAATATCAATGTGCAAAAAAGTCACATTTCACACAGAAGTCACTTTTGAGCCAAGAAGCTTTTTTAAAACATGAACTTAAACAGAGCCAAATTTTATGAACATTTCTGCCTTGGATTCCAAGTAATTTCACCATCGCACCTTGAACGTGTTTGTTCATGCAGTCCCCATAGGGACATATCTTTCAGAGCTTTTGAGAGAGAACGCAAGCGCTTTGCAAGATATCGAAAACATTTTTTTTTCTGTAACCATTTCTCTTTACAGCGGTGATGTCGACACAACAAGCTACAGTAGTACTACGAAGTCGCCAAATTATATTTAAATGATTTTGCGTTATCTCCCAAAACCATTGCGTAACTTTCCATTCGCTCTCAATTACATCACTGAAATATAGTTTTTCTTCCCACCTTATATTAATTCCAAATTGTTTATGTTTCTTGGGAAATGGAGATTACACAAACTCATCAACTTCAAACACTGATAAAAATGCCATTCCAATATACTTTGACCTGAATATGCCACTTCTTCTGTTATGGTCATGTTTTTAATTTCTGAAATAAACTATATATAACTATATATAATTTCCTGATGGTTCAGCTATCCTGAGATAATATAATAAAAGCATTCTCTTTTAAATACAACAACAACACAAATACACAATTTTTGAGATCTGTTTAAAGCTACGTTTGGAATCGATTTTGTTACTTATCCAAAGATCCTTTATGCATTTCACTATTGAGTCAACTCACCGACAGATGTCACATTGAATGTCTTGTGTGTGGTGTATCTGCTGCTGCTCTTGCTGATGTTTATTTCATAAAGTCCAGAGATGTTGGGTTTGATGTTAGTAATGATGAGCGATCCAGTCTGATTGTTCAGATGCAGCCTGTATCTGAATCTCCCATCAAGAACATTGTCATATGTAGAGAAGAGTCCAGCTGCTGGATTTATTTCAGCTATGAGTGTGTCTTTAAACTTCCAGGTTATCTGATCTTCTCTCTGTATTTTAGTAAGGCCTGAGGGTAGAACGACAGAGTCTCTCTCTATCACCGACACGACCGTCACTTCATCCGATGCCAAATCAATCACACCTAATGAAGAGAAATGTTCTGTCAGTCAGCAAACACATTCACCTTGAGTCTGAAACTTCACCTGAACATCTAACACACTCACCACTGACACTGAAGATCTTTTTTGATAAACCTGTGGGGCTGTTGATATCAAGTTCATAAAGTCCAGAGTCTGCAGTTCTGATGTCTCTGATCTTGAGATTTCCAGTCTGATTGTCCAGCTGCAGTTTGTCTCTGAATTTCTCAGCAGCATTAACCTGTACTCTGTTACTAGAGTCACTGTTGACTGTAGCAATGACACATTCTTCAAAGATCCACTCAATCACATAGTTGCTCTGTATTTGAGTTACATCTGTCTGTAGAGTGACAGAATCTCCCACAATCACTGATACAGACTCCACAACATCTGTCTCAATTCCAGACACCACTGCAGAACAGAAAATCCTTTACATTAAAATTCACATGCAGTATAAAAGCAGAAATGAAGCCTACCCATAGACCATACATTTACTAAAGTGTAGATAAATCTCAGATGTTGGAAATCGCATGTACATCAATTTCAAGTGTCATAGCAAATGGTCTGAATACTTATGTTAAAGCTATCATATATAAACATTATGAATGGGATTTAATTCAGACTAAACATAACGAGGGGGTGTTAAAATTTTGTTCATCTATCTATCTGTCTATCTATGGCCAGAAGCCGCAACCAAACTTCCTAAAAACACGTAAATCATTACATTTTAAAAATACAATTAAAAATAAATAAACATAACGAGGGGGTGTTAAAACTTTTTGCATCTATCTATCTATCTATCTATCTATCTATCTATCTATCTATCTATGCCCGGAAGCCGCAACCAAACTTCCTAAAAACACGTAAATCATTTTTACATTTTAAAAATACAATTAAAAATAAATAAACAAATAAATAAATAAACTATAACTAAATACAACAACTTACCGTTTATGAATAATGGTAAAATAAAGATTAAACCAAGGTTCTTCATAGTGAGTTGACACGATGACACCGAGGATCCACTGTGCGTCGAGCAGCGCATTTTACAATGAACAGCCGTATAGAAAATTGCATCGTTTTCAGAGAGTCATGTGATTGGTGTTTTGTGATTTAGTGTTGGTGTTTAGTGAAGGGACGATCAAGCTTGAGGGGGTGATAAAGCAAATGCTTATATTCCTATGGATTAAATGATTAAATCTAATTGAAAAAGTTCCTTCGTTTAGGAATATTTTCAGTTGATAATATAATGTATCCATAATAACGTCAGATTTATGGCTGTTGTACATGATAACAGCCTGCAGGTGGCGCTGTTAATCCTTTTTCCGCTAGCTTTTAATTTACTAGGATATAATGAAACCACAGCTGTTCTAGTTTTAATAATGTTCAGCATAATTCATTTAAAACATTTTCTCAACTAAAACACATTTACAAAAAATGAAGTGATTATGAAGTTAAACAACCAAATGTTTATATGTTGAATCCAATAGATTCAGTATATCAGTTAAGTTAGCAAATATGCTTGTTAATTCAGCCTAAAATAAGCTGATACAAAACTTTTGAAGTTGAAATTTCATTTTTTTTCTTTGTTTGGAACTTGATTTTGTTCTTAATATTTAAAATAGGCCTGAAAACTGGGTATTGAAGTTTTTATTAAATTGTATTGCATATGTGATGATGTCATAAGCTACAATAACAGCAGCAGCCAGTCGGGTGACAGGTACTGATGCATGACAACAGTGTGTACAATCTGAGAAAACAAAAACACTGCATGATGGCAAATTGTACATTAGTAAACGTTATTTCTTGTTCACAGCCAACTCAACTGTGTAACAGAGTTTGCTGATGTCCAGATGTCTGGTCTGGTTGTTGATGGGATTGTTGATCACACAGTTGTAGGTGTTTTTACCCTGATATTCCACCTCCAGAGGTAGAGAGAGACTGATGCTGAGATCAGACACACTGATGTTGGACAATAAACTGTTTCTTTTAAACAGAAACAAAAATAAATGTAGCATTACAGCATCTGCATCAGCACAGGCCCAATATATTACTGATGTCCATAATATTAAAAACGGTATTATATAAATTTCTACTCACCATAGATACTAGCACTCTGTTCAGTCTTTGTCTTGCTCATGATGGCTATTTGATCAACTCCAGCATGTTCAGTTGTGATGTTTGTGATGGTCAGAGATCCATTTTGACGATCCACCTTCAGTCTGTCTCTGAATCTTCTATCAAGAACATTATAATTTGATAAGACTCTTGTTAATAGTTTATAGAAGTTTTATTTAGACATCTGAGCTGAATAGAGGCTGAATTAATGTTATAATACAATCAGTAGCAAACCATCTGAGGTACAGCATTAAGCATAATAATAATAAAAAAGTTATACATAAATGTAAGTTATACTTTACTGAATTATGTAGTAGAGTGAGAATAACAATACATGTCAAACATCCAAGATCAAGCTGTAGACCTTGTCAGTTTCTATATAAAAGCAGAATGGTGAACAATATAGCATTGAAATGAGTCAAATGTGTGTGTGTGTGTGTGTGTGTGTGTGTATGAATATATGTATATATTCATGGATCGCGGAACGTACCAAAAGAAGGGGGGCCCGGGAAGGTGTGGGTGTGTGTGCGGGGTGAGGGTCTATAAAGTCTGTAAGATTATACATTTTACATGCTAGTCTACATTTTAATATTAAAAACAATACTAATAGTATAGTTATTAGTTGAAAATGTTTTATTTAAATTTATAAATGAGTCCATTTATAAATGTCTATATAAAATGTTATAAATGAGTCCGGGCTTCGGGACAATTTTCACGTCATAGTTCAGACGCGGGCCGGGCTTCGGGCCTGTTTTAGGCTTCTCCTCATTTTTTTATACATACACCAATTATAGTGATGAAAAAAAAAATTCTGCGCTGGTGGAAACAACACGAGACTTTCGCTTTTACTTTCGAGACCGGCTCGGAAAGTGTTTAGTGTCTCCACCAGCAGCAGCAAATCAGCGCAGCTGGAAGATCCGCGTTCAAGCGCAGGCTGAAACTTGCCACAAAGCACCGGCAAAAGTAATAACAATGTCGGGGGAAATAGTAAGAAGATATTTGAATTATTTATTAATAAACTAATGTTTTCTGAGTTTTAGTTGTTTTATTTCGTTAAGTAATAATTTTAAGCTTTCTATAGATATATGTGTCATGTCTGTGAGGTATGTATTCGCTGAGTTTCGTTTCATTTTTGTGTAGCGCTCCTATTGAGGCATTAGAAAGTGCTTCATGTTTGCTTTCTTTATTTAATAAAAGCACCGTTTGCAACGTTTTGTGGATATTGTGAGTGCACACAAATAAAACTAGACCCTTAGTTCTGAATGATGTATTACTTATACCTTTATGAGCAGAAATGACGGAATATTTACTGAAAAAAATGCAGGTTATCGCGCTGGCGCCTCCATGTCCTGCAAAGCGGTTTTAGCTTCCCCTCTCCACATAAACGATTGGATATGCGCCTAAAAGCATACATTTATCTAAGTTTAACGTGGAAACTAACATTGTTTTATACTTCAACTCTTTTAGGCCTTTATCTATAGATTTTATTTTAGACAAGCCGTGATGATTTGAGAAGGCAAATTTTATCAAACAGACTGGGTCTGGTTGATCAATGTGTCAGATCAGTCTTCTGCTGACCGCTTGGTCGTTACTTGAAAAAAACAAAAACTTAGCTTATATTTAATGAACAAAAATGCTCCAAACGTTTTTCTACATTAACGTAACAAAAGAATTAAACGAAATAAAATCACTTTGCCATTACATACAAAACTGAATTTTTGGAGAAGGGGGAAAAAAGTCTCGGACTCGGGCGGATAATTCTGATAAGCTGTCGAGCCGGGCTAGGGCATATATGAGGCCCGTGCAGGGATTTAATAAAAATTTATCCCAATACTTTAGTTATTATTTAATGTTTGCAACACAGAAATGTAGCCTATATCGTGTATTCTGCTCGTGAAGCTTGTTTAAACATAAAGCTTAACTTACATGAGCAGAGCTCTCTCTGAATCAGCGGTTGCGCGAAAGCAGGTTTAAATATTCCGATGTGATTGCGATTTCAAAGGTTTTATAGACGTGGCGAAATCATCATCATATAGCAATAAGATTACGTGTGTTTGAATCGAGATCGCGATCTTTTAATGATTAATCCATATGAATCTAGCCTATGTATTTTTCTATGTCCAGACCTCAAAAGTTACCCGGGCCCAGGCCCGGGCGGCCCCCCCGGTTCCGCGATCCATGTATATATTATTCAGTGTAGTGGACAGCACATTCCAGGGCCCAGTTTATGGCAAGGGGCCCCTCAAACGTTTGCTACATTTTGATTGGATTTTGGTGAACTAACATAAGCAAACTGTCCAACGCCATCAGATAAAGATGCCAGGACAACAGCCAGACATCTCTCAGAGGGCAAGAAAAAGACCTACAAAGCCCGGGAAGGACAGAACTTCCTATTGGTCAAAATGCAGTTTCTGCCCTCCACCCACCTACTGACTGATTCCTGTGACCGACCATAAAAATTCCTGTAGTGCAACACATACTCAGCTGTTAATGGACATATGAATGCATGCATGACAGTTCAATCTTTTCCCATCATGTTTGGACTTAATGTCTTCGTAATATTGCCAAATGTATTCTGGTTGTGCTTTGGAAAGTGAGAAATGCACTGGTAAAACTTTAGTGACACTTTTCATTCTGAGTCTGAGTCAGGGACAGGACTGTAACAGATCAACTCCCGTTCTGAGTCTCTGGTATGTCCAAGGGACAAACCGAGCACCAAAGTTCTGAGTCTGAGCCCTGCGAGAGTGAGACAATAACTGAAACACCCTTCTGAGTTTCCGGCCTGTTACCAGGAAGGCAGCAACAGAATAACCCCGTTCTGAGTCTCAGTCTGATAAGATAAGAGAAAGAAACAGAACACCAAAGTTCTGAGTCTGAGTCCCATAGGGGAAAGACACAAACAGAGCAACGAAGTTCTGAGTATGAGTACCGTCAAGAAAAGGACTGTAACAGAAACAACCCGTTCTGAGTCTCCAGTCTGCAAGGGTGAGACAGTAACAGGAACAAATCCTTCGGAGTCTTTGGCACATCCAGCAGACACTAACAGATCAACTCCTTTCGTCCAGAGAGACTAACACATATCAAGTCCGAGTCTCCAGATTTTGAGGCAGCAACAGATACAACCACATTCTGAGCCTCCAACCTGTGAGGCAAGAGATACTCTACGTTCAGAGTCTTCATCCAATGAGACAACAACAGATGCAGCATGTCTCCATCCTATAGAGACAAAGCGGATTGACCAAGTTCTGAGTCTTGAACCCAGAGAGGCAGAAGACACACAGACATTAAGGTTAAGCTTTGGCGAGCAAACCTTCACTTCAAGGTACTTTTGCTTGCATGTTCCAAGCTAAGGACCTTCAGCACCTACTCCAGGGCCACATCTGCGTGGTCCAGATCTTAGGACCAGGAGATCAGCATCCTACAGCGCTTCATGTTCAAGGCTGCTTACTCAACCACAGAGAATGTAAATATCACTTCCAAACCTCTTCCAGAGACCTTGGCATTGTTGTATATTATCAGTATATGATTTTCTAATTTACATGAGATATTGTATAGCTTATTGCAGTGGATAACAAATTATTGCTTATTTATTTGTGTGATGCATAGTAAGGTTATTCACCTTATTTGTTTCAGAGTAGCAACAGTTTATCTTTCCAGATGACATAGCTTTAGCAATAGCTTTAACATAGCAACTCCCAACATAATCACTTGCATTTTATGCATCTTACACACTTAATTCCTTTTTCATTCATGGTATTCACTTAGTAGTTGTTGATTACTCTTGTCTATTTTTTGTTAATAAACTTATTTTATTACACTTGTGTCTTCCTTGTGTTGATAATACAGAAGAGGTTCTACAAGTTAGAGATCCCACCAATCTTTCTTATGTGATGTGCTTATAACCACACTATTTCACCTCCCTTGATTGGCGAAAGCAAAATTCACTACATCAGTACATATAACCCTATTGTATTCCATGGTTCTCCGTATCAGGACATAATAAAAAATATAATAATAATCTGGTCCTTGGCAGGTCTTAAAATTTGGAAAGTAAAACCTCAGATCAACAACAACACATGACATATAACACCATGTCATTATTTATTTAACAAAAGCTAGACCATTATGGAAAAGCCATGTGTGACAAGCTAAGGGTTGAACTAAGGACACCCTTACTGTTAACATAGGAATTAAGAGACAAAGTAGCAGTCAGGCAGTGCTAATCAATCAATAACCAGTGTGAGCTGGTCTGGAGCCTTCAGGTGTGTGTAAGCATAATGCCAAAAAGGAAAGACATCAGCAATGATCTTAGATAAGCAATTGTTGCTGCCATCGGAAGGGTAATATGGACATTTCCAAACAATTTGAAGTCCATCATTTCACAGTGAAAAAGATTATTCACGAGTAGAAGATATTTAAGACAGACACCAATCTTTATCATTTTAAATGAATACAGTTCTAAATGAAGCATATCTTATATTTTTTATTCATGAATGCTTATATTCACACCAAATGTTTTAGAAATAACACATTTAACAAATGTTTTAGAAATAAACATTTAACATCTAAAAGTAACATTATAGAATTCATATGTATTTAACTGCTCTAAACAAAAATGTTATAAAAAATAATACATTGATTTATTTATTTATACAATTTGTTAACAACTTTCTAAATTTCTTGCACAGACAGTATATGACTGAGCTACATCCGTTTGAAACTGATAGTCAATTTTGAGAAAAACACAGCTTCAAAATCACCTAGCAATGCTACATCTTTTCCTCCACTTCTTTTTAAAATAATAATTATGGTAACACTTTAGAATAGGGTGCACGTATTCACTAACAAATTTCAGATGTTTAATTATTGTTTGAAGCTTCTTAGACGATGGCTTAATGAACTAATTTTTGTAAAAAAAAATACATTTTTCACTTTTTAGCCCGTGTGCATTCCGCCCCATGTTACCAGCACATTTGCATATATGCATATGTGGCTTGAACATGTCCACAAATTGTGTTTTTCAACCCCAACCTCAAATTTCGTCTGATCCATTCTTCTCATCCGGCATCAGTCCGTCTTTGAATTTTGCATCACATGTCTTACTGGGCCCTCCTCTGATTTCACCTACAAGAGAATTTAAAGGTGTAAACATCCACAGTAACAGTGTCAGTATTAATCAAATTCAGGGTTTAGAATGACATAATCTTCCTTTTTCACTGTTCACTTCGGTTTTCACACAGAAAAATAGAGGAATTACAGAGAAAACACACATCACACACATACAAACATGATTATGAACAAACATTTTACATTTTACAACTCCAAAGTAGCACAGTAAAGCTCATTATTTTTCTCTTG
Organism: Labeo catla; assembly: GCA_012976165.1. NCBI lineage: Eukaryota > Metazoa > Chordata > Actinopteri > Cypriniformes > Cyprinidae > Labeo > Labeo catla. The sequence goes on from VONZ01000466.1 coordinate 403,015, forward strand.
CAGTGTCAGTTGTTATACTTATACTTACGTCTTTTTTGTTTAGGCCTTCTGTAGAAACAAATCATACCAGCAGCAACAGCAGCAACAGCAGCCACAGCAGCCACAGCAAACAGGATACCAACAGTTACATTTGTATTACGTGAAGCCTCCGATGATGTTTTTAAAGCTGTAATAAATAGAGGAAGACAGTTATTAATCTTATCTGAAAGCAACACCATAAAACACCTGTGAATCTGTATGTAAGTTAATATGAATCATTCAGTTTAAGAACATCGCACTTCATACATGATTTCGATGAAGAAAACGCTTATTAATCATGTACTTGATCAGACATCTAGTGTTTTCACACTTTGTAAACAATTAATTTTGCATATTTTCTTAGTTTTTTAAATCATGTTATTATCACCCATGTAATATGGTATATTTCAGTAATGAACATGGGTCCACCAATAAATAAATAAATAAAAATATAAATAATTATTCTTATTCTTGTTTTTTTCTTTCTGTTGAACATTGATGGAACACATTTAGTGGAAAAAAATAATCATAAAAGTGTTTTCTTTTGTTTGAAAATCCTATAAGCATAAGCAGATGAGGTGGTGAGAGGGAGACTAACATTTACATTTTTTTAATAAATAAAAAAAATAAATAAATAAATAATAAAAAAAAAAATATATATATATATATATATAATTAATAAAAACATCATAAATAAAAATATATACATACCAACTGTATATATATATATATATATATATATATATATATACACTACCGTTCAAAATTTCCTTCAGAAATCATTCTAATATGGATTTTATTATTAGGATGATCAATGTTGGATAATATCAACAGTTGTGCTGCCAAATATTTTTGGAAACCTGTGATTTTTATTTCAGATTCTTTCATGAATAACAAGTTTAAAAGTACAGTGTTTATTCAAAATATAAATATTTATAACAATGTAAATTATATATTATTAACTTTTAATAAACTTTTAATTATTAACTTAATACATCCTTGGTGAATATTAATTTCTTAAAAAAAAAAAAAAAGAAACAATAAAAATGTACTGACCCCAAACTTTTGAACGGTAGTGTATATATATATATGTTCATATTAACAATTAATATTTCTAATGTTCTAATGTTTCTTTATTGCTTGAAGAAGTCATTATTATTTAACATAGATCATATTAGAAATATATTTATGACAATAAATATATTTCATTATTCAGTATGATTAATATAATAATTTTAAAAAATACAGTTTCATTATAAGCATGGTGATTCTTACAAATGTTAACACCCAACTTAATATATAATGTTTACCATGTGAATCTAACAATTTGTATCACAAGTTTGAAAAGTCAGTCAGCTGCTTATCACGTTAATTACTGTGCCTTTAGCCCCAACAGCAGGAGCATTTTTTACTCCAAATGCCATACTTTTACATATACTTCAGTTATTGAAAAACTGTTGCTTTAATTGCCTTGGACAAAACTGAAAAAGATAAACAAGACCTTTGTCTCAAAATATATTCTGTAATTTTATTGATTCTCATTTGCTACATACATCTATAACACCTTTAAAAAATCATAATAAATAAATAAATAAATAAATAAATAAATGGACATCTGTATGAAGCATGGCTGTTATTTCAGTGCAGCTACACTGCTGCTCTTTTCAGCTGATGGCACTTGAAGCAGTAGTCGATTCGCTTGTTCACAGCATCAACACCCTCATCCACAATTACAACATTAACTAAAGCAGGTTTCTTAATCTCAACATCATCATTAGCAGTCTCACCAATATCATTAGATCATTTTAAGCCTTTAATTTTTATCCATCAAAAAAATTATGTGGTCCTTATATCCAACTCCCACATTAGATGAATGCTTTTTCTCTGATATCTCTTGAAGCATCTTCTGCTGGATTCAGCATTGTGTTGGCATACTTCCACTGATTTGAGCTGGTTATTTCTTTAATGACTGGTGGATGATTAATTACAAAAGTCTTAAACTAAATGTTCTGGGTTAACAGTATGTGTTTTATTTTGCCATCAGAAGAAAAAAAAAACTCTGTTACCCTTTTCGTTCTTTAGCAAGATGCAAGACTTACCATAATATTCATTTTCACTGGCATCAGCAAAATGATGCCACTGCGCCAGGTTTGTAGGTCTAAAATTTGCTGGTTTGATACATTTGGGCACTGCAAAATGATAAACTGCATCCTTATAAAGTTGCTGCAGGTCAAAGAACCAGTTGTGCAACTTTTGTTCTTGATCATTTCGGATCTCAACACATCAACTTTATTTATTTAATTTTCTTTTTATCTTTAAGTCTCTGTGTAGTTTTGGGCAAGTTGGCATGATGACAATCTGTCAATTGATTAATAAATTAATCACACATTTCTGTAATAATCATGATTAATCAAATATTAATATATTATATTAATAGTTATATAGTCATAATTTCAAACTGTTTATCCAGGGGTGGTTGCAGGATTTCATCATTTTGTGTAGCAAAAGTTAATTATCTTTGTAAATCAGCACCACTATATTACTAGCAGCAAAAAAACAATACTAGCCTAAATAACACAAATTTCAAACATTAAGAACAAAGATGCATAAAATAAACTGTAACACAGGAAATGCACAGATCTGTTATACCGTTGACACACATCCGATACTTTCTTAACTACTTATGCTCACTTACTGTATGACATTACCAACTGTGTTGAATAGCCTACTCATCAAGACAGTAATTCTGACATAATTTTGTGTCCATTTGCACAAGATGCAAAAGAGAAACTCAATTTGGTACTTGTGTGCTGTCTGTGTTTATTAATGTGTTCGTGCACTGAGATCTCTTTTACACTGTCTTGTGCTTGAATCACAATCACTTTAACATTTAAACAAGACACGCAAATTATAAACTTTCTTGAGGAAGCAGCACTGGCACGATTGTTCAGATAGCTGATTTTTACGGGGTCTGAGGTTAAATCCCACCTAAAAGGGGTCTAGAACTGCCCCTGCTCCACATTCATTACAACATAAGATTATATGTTTTAAATTACATTTCAATGGCATCTTTTTACAAAGTAGCCAATTATTAATGAAGGCCAGTATCACTGATACCAATACTGCTACTGATGTCTCTATTAAAGGAGAAGTCCACTTCCAAAACAAAGATTCACATATAATGTACTCACCTCGTCGTGGTCCAAGATGTTCATGTCTTTCTTTCTTCAGTTGTAAAGAAATTGTTTTTTTTTTTTTTGAGGAAAACATTTCAGCATTTTTCTACATATAATGGACTGATATGGTGCCCCGATTTTGAACTTCCAAAAAATGTGTCTCAAAACGATCCCAAATGTGGTTGTAAATGATCCCAGCCGAGGAAGAAGAGTCTTATCTAGCGAAACGATTGGTTACTTTCATGAAAATAATACAATTTAAATACTTTTATTCTCAAACGTTCATCTTGTCTTTCTCTCCCTGAACTTTGAGTATTCTGGCTCAAGACAGTTAGTGTATGTCGAAAAACTCCATTCGTATTTTCTCCCTCAACTTCAAAAATCATTTCAAAATCATCCTACACCACTGCAGAAGTACTGACACAGTGAACATGCAAAGAAGATCAAACACCCTTAACAAAAGAGGTAAAACAGCGATATTAGACGATTTTGAAGTTGAGAGAAGAACATGAGATGGGTGTTTTTGACATACACTAACTGTCATGAACTTGAAAAAAAAAAACAGTCCAGGCAGAGCAAGACAAGAGGAGTGTTTGACATTACAAAGTATATAAATTGTATTATTTTTATGATTGTTACAACCGCATTTGGGATCGTTTGAAGCCGCATTTAAACTGCATTTTGGAAGTTCAAAATCGGGGCACCATATCAGTCCATTATATGGAGAAAAATCCTGAAATGTTTTCCTCAAAAAAACTATTTCTTTACGACTGAAGAAAGAAAGACATGAACATCTTGGATGGCAAGGGGGTGAGTACATTATATGTGAATCTTTGTTTTGGAAGTGGACTTCTCCTTTAGATGCATTTTAGCCATAAATTATAGCCATTTAAGACTGTAATTAAAAACCATAATTTTTAACATTTAATAGACTTGAAAAAACAATGATAAAGTGGCAAAGCACCATTCACACATCAGTTTCAAAATACCGGTAAATTCTTTGACATCATTAATTGGTAATGACCTCATGATGGCTGACAAACCTGGTGTTGTGTTTGTAAACACGGAGGGGTGACTTAACAACCTTGCTATTTCACAGATTTCTCTAATTCCTATTTCTCACATTTGCATTTTCCCACACATACTTGTCTGAATCAGCAGAAATATTTGCATATTTTCTTTCAGTTATTAGTAGGACAGTTTAACAGTGCTTATTTAGCAAAAATGCACTAAACTGAGACATTAACTGTTAAACGTGTTTTTCATGCTACATATGACGTTTAGAGATCCTGCAGTTTATGCGTCCCCCCCTGTTGTTTTATGCTGGTAATTCATCTAATTAAATTACGCAGTCAAGTGTTTTTGCTGATGTTATAATTTTTATGTCAAACATTCACATTTTTTGCGGCTGCCCTGAGACATTGTATTAAGCCAGGCATACGTTGTACGATTTTCGCAATGTTTTTGGTAAATACCAACACTCACTGTAGAAGTAAATTGTATGCAAAGTCAAGCCAAAGCTTAGGATTTATGTGCTCACACTATATGGTTGAAATAAACGTGTGGGACTCTCTGAACCTGGAACTGAGTAGCCTCCATCACTTCTGTCCAAATTACATGTCATGTTGTCTTGGTTTCTTTTCTGTTTTCATGCAGGTACAGTGAAGAAAAAAAAAACACTCAATTTTAGGGCAGTCGGTTTATAGCTCCGCTTCAACTGTGTGATACCCTCATGAGGGGTGACCAAAATTTCTGAAATGCCACAAATTCATCCGACTGCTGGTCAGGAGAGGCTAATCGTCTCTCGTTACCCCCTGTTCACTGCATGTCAAAAGATGCACAACAAAATTTTGCCTGATTTTAAAAAAAGAGAGTCACACGACAAGAAATAATCTCAAAATTAGAAGAAAATCGCAGAGTGTATGCCCAACCTTAGACGACTTCAAAACAAACTACTGAACTATAGAAGAAAAAAAAATGTTGCACATAATAAAATGCATCATCTGCTGCAGAATGTTATGATTGGCCCAGACTAGATGTCTTACATTAGCATGTTCTGAACTCGTGTTCATACCTCTAATTTCATTCTATGTACACACAGAGCAGATTACCAGATGTGTACTGTTAATGTTCCAACTGCTCATTGTAAAAATCCTGTTCACACATGATCTTTTAATGGTAACTTACTGGTCATTTACTGGTAATTTATCAGTCAAGACTCTGGTCTGTTTACACCCCTATTTCTGAGCTGTTTTACCGAGACAACATCATGGTTGCCGACACAGAATTCAGAAAATCTTCAGCAACTTTATGTCTAGCATCTTCTGCTTTTCACCAAAGTGCATAGGATGCATGACTTGGAGAAGATGTAGCTCCAACAGATACACACCCATTCTGTATTCCTTAGGGCATTGTGTCAAGTCCAGGGGTGGCGAACTCCAGTCCTGCAGAGTTCAGCTCCAACCCTAATAAAACTCACCTGCCTGTAGCTTCTTAGTAAGCTTTCAGACCTTGATTAGCTTGTTCAGGTGTGTTGAAGCAAAACTCTGCAGGGCTGCGGCTCTCCAGGACCGACGTTCGCCACCCCTGGTCAAGTCACTCTAGCCATAAAAAATGCAGCAGATCTGTGTCTTTTCCTGTAACTATTACCTGATGAAACATGAGCTTCCTCTCTGCCATCAGAGCCACTGGTATTGGCCTCTCCTAATCAAAAAGAGTGAGATCAGTTACTGAGCAACAAGCTTTGTTACACTGTATAACAACACAATATGGATCAATGAGCAAACACTGTATTGCTTAGTCACTGTTGTTATCAATTTTCAATGGAAGGTACTTAAATCCACTAGCATGTGGTAATTACCATTTTCATAATGTTGTTGTCATTTGCACTCTTCATAGTTTCAGCACTTTGCATTTGCTTGCTTCTCTTTTTAATCTTTGTGCTCACATATTGTAATTGAATATAGCCAAATTCTGTTGTTCTTGTTTACATGTTTTTCTGTTTTTGTTGTCAAAAAATGGAATGAATATAAAACAGTGACTGAAACCACCAGATTAAGACTATATTTTAACTAGCTGCCCCTTCCAAGCTGCTGTTCTGCACTTAAATGCTGATTTAAGTCTGAGAAAATCTGTCATTTGTATTATTATCTTTATGTTAAATAATGTAAGTATCATGAAAAACAAAACAAAAAAAGTCAGCAAATGAACTGGTTTGTTTACTGCACCATTGTCTGAAGCATCTGTTGCTCCCTTAATCATCTTCATTTTAATTTCTGAGACAGGACGACCTGAAACACAAACCAACAGCTGCTTGAACAATCTTTTGCTCAACAAACAAACCAGCAAAAACTACACAACATGACAGTGGTTAGTTACTAAACATGGTCTATCTTGGCTTACAACATTTTTATGTTGCATGGTTCTAAACATATTTTGCATTGTAAGTATGCTTATGATAATAGAAGGTTGTCAAAGATGTCAGAGATGTTCTGTTTAGCAATGCAAACAATACTGATAATTCTACAAATTCCATTTCAGAGTAAAAGAGATCAATCAAATGTGAATCAATTTACAGGTAAAGAAAAATAACAGCTCCGACTGTGACTGCATAAACATAAAATAAATTTAAAAAGTGCATTGATTATGTGATTCAAACAAATACAAATTGCTTTTAAACATAATGATTCACCAGTGATAGTGACATTGAAGATCCTTTCACTGACGATGCCACTTATTATGGTCTCTTGATGATAAAGTCCAGAGTCTGTGGTTCTGGTGTTTGTGATGGTCAGAGATCCAGTCTGATGATCCAGCTTCAGTCTGTCTCTGAATCTTTCAGTGCCTTCATTACACTGAACATCTGTACAGATCTTTCTGAGATCACCATTGATTTGAGCGACACGAGTGTCATTAAAATACCATCTAATTCTGTCTTGTTTATTTGTTTTAACATTACTGTCTAGAGTGACTGAATCTCCCTCCATCACAATCAATATGTCTGCAACAAAACCAGACACACCTGGAGAAAAAAATGAAGAGTTAATTACAAATCACATCTAAGATAGTGGAATAAAATGTAAAGGAAACTTCTGAGTCATTATATGCATACCCAGCCCCCAAACTGGTAACCCACTCCTTATTGGAGAGTGGCTTTATAGTAGAAATTTAAGCTTTTGTGACAGCAAAACCAGCAGCACATATATTTATCTAAATGCTGCTTTTGGCAGTGTAGCCGAAGTATTTTCGGGTCTTAAGCCCAAAGTATACTTCACTTTTTACATGTACGCAAGGGACAGCGTACAATTTACATGACGCTGAGTTATATTTCTTGCGCACCGCGGTAAAGTTAGTTTGATGTTTGACATTCATCAGACATTCGGTTTCAAACCAATTAAACTCTTTGCGCCTGTTATGTTTTTAGCCCAAATTAGGTAAGGTAGACTTATATATATGTCCTTTACGTTGCACAAAGCTTAATTTCTAGAAAAAAAATAATAAATAAATTAACCTTCTAAATTAATTAAACAATTAAACTACATGACATTATACTATAAAACCAATACTAAAATGTTCAGAAAAACATCCTTGTCATTGCACAAGACTTAGTTTTTGGAATTAGCATTTTATGGGTTTTATAATAATTTTACAACTTTTAATGTATGAAATAATAGAAATCCATTAAACTCTGACACCGTTTGAGATAAAGGTATCAAACCAACTGTAAACATGTCTAAATATTATTCACTGTCATGCACAAGGCTTGTTTTTTCAGAATATTCCTTTATTGTTTTTATATACAGTGCTGAAACTGTATTTGTGATATATGTAATATACTGTACCCACCTAAATTCATTAAACTCTGACACCGTTTGAGATAAAGGTATCAAACCAACTGTAAACATCTCTAAATATTATTCACTGTCATGCACAAGGCTTGTTTTTTCAGAATATTCCTTTATTGTTTTTATATACAGTGCTGAAACTGTATTTGTGATATATGTAATATACTGTACCCACCTAAATTCATTAAACTCTGACACCGTTTGAGATAAAGGTATCAAACCAACTGTAAACATCTCTAAATATTATTCACTGTCATGCACAAGGCTTGTTTTTTCAGAATATTCCTTTGTTTTTATATACAGTACTGAAACTGTATTTTTGATATGTTTAATATACTGTACCCACTTAAAAGAGATAAGGGTATCAGAACAACTGTAAAATATGCAAATTATTATGCCTTATGATACACAGCGATAATTTGTCAGAATATACCATTAGTATTTTTCTATATTGACGAAGATGCAAAAGCCCTTAAGTGCAATTTGAAATTTTCTTTTAAAATGATCATTTGTATCACGCTCCCATATTTACCCATGTGTACAGTACTTCTACTTTAATGACAATCAATATGTTATTTTATATACCATTAAAATGAAAGAGATGAATATAAAAATAATATAACAAATTAAAATAAAAATACCAGTATTAAAAAAAAAACAGCCTATAGTATTAGGGCAGTTACATAATTATCCGAGAAATATGGTTTTGGAAACAAATTAAATAATCATGAGGTTCTAGATTAAGGGCTTTGTTTGTTTATTTATTTATTAATTGTTGTCTATTTTAAATTCAACCCAAAATAAAATAGAAAAGGGGCAATAGAAAAATAAATGTTAAACATCTTCAACTGATATGTAACTAAAAGTACATTTATCACAAACACTAAGAATATATCTGCTAATGGCTATATTTACAGAGTAACTTCATTAAAGGAGTTTCTCATAAAATTGTTACTGAAATGTTTGTCAAAAAAGAGAGACCATTTACAAAAGGTTGAATATTTTGTAGGGTTTTATTATTATTACTATTTACATTTGTGAATTTGGTTAAAATTATTAATCCACCATCAGATTTTCCATCATCAGTTTATTAACAAGGATTTTTTATTTTATTTTATGAGGTTTGTTTCACCAGATGAAATTAAAGAGTATATGATCCATTTGTGAGTATATCACGGTTGGAGGGAAGTGCTTAAGGATATTCAATTCTTAGCCATCAAACTTACGTCATCGGAGAGGAACTCCATTCCAGACCAGAAATAAGTTTTCAGATTATAAATTAAAGATGAAATGGTTAATGAATAAAGATTACCACAAAAACATTTTTTCTGTATATTAACTTGCACAGATATATTGTTCACCACAAGAGGACTAATATGTACAAACAAACTAAATATTTGTAATTTTGAATTCATGGGGTCTTGAGTACATTTTATTACCTTAAAAAGACATATTTGTACATTTTTTTACTTTTATACATAATGGTATGCCCCTGTGTCAGCTCTGTATCTTTTTAGGAGAAAGTGTAGGAGACTAATTTTCAGAAGCTTTTGCATCTTAGCTCTTCACATATATGTAACCCATTTAAATCTAATAAACTCCACCACTTTTGGCCTGATTGTAGAAATAAAGTGCAAAATCCATATTAGTATATTTGTAATTATATCATAGAATTGCAATATTTACCTTGTATACTGTGGTTTTATTGTTGGGCTACATTTTGTTTAATTTTATTTAATTTACAGTATATTGGTACCCATAAAGTTTTCCTGCACTAGAAGACCTTGTCATCAAAACAATTTTCCTGTCTACGTAAACCGTAAAGTTCATAGTATTTTACATTCTCTAAATGACATTCCTTACAATGCACAAGGCCAGTATGTAAATGTAAATGTACATTTGATTTTATTGCCTTTACAATATTTTAATACTTTTATTGCTCTGAATATTTTAATCTATGTTGCACTATGCTTGTTTTGGAAATTATACTCCTCATGTACATTACTCAAACCCTGTAGCCTAAATCATTCAACACAAAGACCTCTAGCAAAATTGCAGAATGAGAGTTGCGGAGTTTAAAAGCGGTTGCACTGATCACGCAGGTAGGCAGCCAATAAGGACACATGATTCAATGACGTTTCTATAAAGAAAAAAAAAATACACAGTAGCATCGCGTTCGGGGATTAACATTTAGGTGAATAACGTGTGGACACAGATTGTTTGTTTTGTATTATAAGTTTTTTTTTTCTCGTTTGAAACCCCATTGAAGTTTTCTTCAAATTCAGTTGCGGTCTTTATGGCAAAGTAAGTGTTTTGAGTTATTATACCTTAGCCACCATGCATGAGAAAAAAGGGTATATCGTTTGTGTTTGCCTCCCGTGAACAACCGACATAAGTGTTATTTAAATAACAAACGTCAAATCTTTCCAAAATAAAAATATATAATGTTACGGTTTTACCGTTTTGGTGACAGCGTGCACGGTACGGTATGTGTGCTTACTTGATCTGTGGATGCACACCGTCAAAGAGAAAGATATGTTTAATAATTTTTAATATAATTCAAATATTGAATGGGTCAAAAACAAACAAAAAAATATATATATAGAAATGTCATGATATTGAAGGAGGCCCATTTTTTTTATGAAGTAAACATTGGATGAATCCTTTCAAAATTTCCCAAACTTTTTACTAGAAATGTATTGGCTGTCCAATCTTTCAAACTATTTTTGCATATGTAACTTAATAATACAAGACAATTGTTTGCTTCTTGTTGACCAATCCTTTTTCGGATATTATTACATTCTAATAATACAGTTTTTGAGTTTTGTTTAGGCTATTAATTATAGTCATAATTTTGTTTTATCATCCCAATTTTAGAAAATGCCGAAATCTCGAAAAGGACAGGCAGTTGCAAGATCAGACCTCTGGGCTTTAGCTGGAGGTATAGATGGTGTTGTGCAAAATTTTCTCCTCAGTGAGATTTTACAACACGACATCTCATCAAAGTCTGCAGTTTGGTCCAGTTTGGCACAAAACATATTTCACAGTGACACGTCCAAAAATAGAAAATGGTTATATGTAGTGTGGACCTTCAATAGAAGAAATGTCAGAAGACTAGTTGAAGAGCAGAGCCAAAAAGAAAAAGAAAAAGAAAGTTCTTGCAAGGCAGGTGAAAGCACAGACAATAACATCGAAAGTGGGAATGAAGTATCCAGTGTGACTCAGAAAGTAAAATTAACAGATTCTGTAGAGCCTGATCACAGAGACAAACACACATTGGAATCTGAGAATAAAAGTGACACAGAAAAGCCAGAAAGACATGTTACCTATAAGAGAAGGGGAGAAAAGGACTTACACAAGTCAGATGAAACAGATCTACAACATCTTGATTTTGAGGCAACTGATTGGGCAGAAAGTGAAACAGAAACAAAAAGTGACACAAAACAGCCAGCCAGACTTTTGAGATCTAGGCAAAAGGAAGACACTAAGTCAGATGAAAAAGAAACAGAGGATAGTCATGTTGAGTCAAAAGACAGTGATTATGATATACCGGACAGCATAAAAGGAGAGACTTCTGACAGTGAATCTGACACACTGGTTCAGAAAGACACAGAAAAAGAGAAAACAGAAAGCCTGCAAAAGGAACATGAGACAAAAAGTGACTCTGAAGGGAAAGGATCAGAATCCTCCACTTCCGATGGATCAAGCAAGGCAGCCAGCAATGAAAAAAGAAAGTATAGAGAGGTCCCATGCACTCCCGTAAAATTCAGAATTATAATTTCTCCAAAAGACTGGAAGAAGATTGAACCCATGAAAAACTCCACAACACTTCAAAAACCATGGACCAACATACTGTACCAACAGTTTAGGCGAAAAAATCCTTGCTGTGCTCTTAATTTTACTTATCAACACATACGTTGTGTAAGCAGCCGGAAGAGACATGTACCCTACCTAAAGGTACAAGCTGTTTGCAAGTTTTCCACTTGCAATGCCCGGTACTGTTTCACAATGCAGAAAAAGACTAATCAACTTTGTTCCAGCATTACAATGACAGTCAGGCGTACCGGATCAATTTGCCATCTAAAAAAAGAAACACAATTTAGGCCAGCAAGCAACATACGGCGAGGAAAATTAGCTAGAGTGATTTCTCAGGGTGTAAGTCAAGTCTACTACAAAACACTAAGATCCACACCTGTTCAAGAGTTGATATCTGGTAACCTGACACAAAGCTTGAACAAAAATGTACTAAAGGTTATTGCTGCTGAAGTTAAGAAGAATTTGCAAGTACATGAAAATGTGCTTATGGAGATGCATTTAACACAGCGTATCATTAAAATGTGTGACAGCAACTTCTATGACATGCCTGGCTACATACAACACTTCCAAGTGAACCCATTTGGTGCTCACCTTTATACCGAAGTAGGCCTCAGCATCCTGGTTCATCACCTCAGGGAAAAAAAGCCTGTGTCATTATATCTTGACGCAACAGGAGGTGTTGTGTCAAAGATTCCAGAGCAAAGCAAAAGAGTGCTGTATTATGCACTCACTTTGCCTGGAAGAGGCAGAGATGCTCCACCTCTTCCTGTGTGTGAGATGCTAAGCAATGAACACAGTATTCCACCACTTGCATTTTGGCTAATGCAGTTTCAGCTGAAACTGTCGAAGTACACCAGGCTCAAAGTTCAAAAGGTGGAAACGGACTACAGCTGGGCCCTAATGCAAGCTGTTGTTCTTGCCTTCAATAGACACAGCATTGATGCATACCTGGAGTGGACCTATGCCGTGTACATGAAGACCAAGACATGGGCAGAGATAAAAGGAATTACTGTTTTGCATCTCTGTTCTGCCCACATCATCAAGGCCGTCAGTGGCAGCATGGGGAAGAAGACTGATGACAAAGGACTAAAAGAGTTCTCCACATTTGTGTTTGCCAGGCTTCAGAACACGGTAAATGTGGATGCAGCAAGTGAAATCTTCAAACACTTTTGTGTTGTGCTCCTGGCCAGACATGAGACTGCAACAGTCCTTAAAAGCCGTCAGTTTCTTGATGACCTGATTAGAAATAAACAAGAAGCCACAGAAGACCTTACAGATGAAGAATACATTGACATGTGGGAGAACGAAGAAGAAAGAAGGTCAGCCAATACAATTGTGGGCCGATCTCCATATTCAAGGGTGTTCAAAAAAGTATTCGAGGAAGCAAAACACACTGTGGATTCTGAGGAAGATGGAGATGAATATAACAGGAATGTTTACCACTGTCCAGAAGTCCCCATTGTCCTAATGGATAATTATATGGGAATCTACCCATTGTGGAGCGGTGCATTTCTGGGAGATTTGAGGAAACATGCATCAGACAAGGACAACACCAGCCACACTTCAGATTCTATCAAGACAAGGGATACCAACTGCCATGTAGAAGCATGGTTTGCCATTGTGAAAAATTCAATTCTTCACAAAAAAAGAAAATCCAGACCGGCAGAATTCATACAGATAATGTATGCATCCCTCAAAGGAAGATACAGAGAGCACATCATTAATCACGGTTTACCAGAGAACCTCCTAGTGAGGCCAGTGAGGCCAAAGAAGAGTGTGGTGTTTGCTGAGGAAAGCTGGGCTAAATGGGAAGAGCCAGCACCACAAAAAGCTGAACGGTCAAAGTACTATTCGATTCCAAAAAAAGAGCCCAAACCTAAAACCAAAGCTACACCATCCAAGAAGGATGAAACAACAGACAGTACTCTGCCACAGGAGCCCAAACCTAAAACCAAAGCTACACCATCCAAGATGGATGACACAACAGACAGTAACCTGCTGAAAGACAGAAAATTTTGTGACCTGACTGTATCTGAACAGGTAAGTCATGTGACAACATCACATCAATTAATGTAAATTTTTGAGACATGCAAATTAGTTTCTAAATAACTTCATTATACTGATTGTATAGGTGGACTTTTTGTGGACATGTCCAGAAACAGAGATTGTTGTGGCAGTGTTCAAATCAACCTACACTCTGAGACATGCAGACTTCATGACACTAAGGCCCCATGAATTTTTAAATGGCGAGGTAGGTCTGTGACAATAGAAAACTTTTAAAAAGTTCACAGTTAATACCACAACACCCAGGTAATCTGGGGTAACACTTTATAATAACGTTTAGTTGCAAGTCATTTATAAGTGATTAGTTAATGATGAAATAATCATTTACAAAACATTCATAAACGATTAATAAGTGATATGCTAACAATGTGTGTATGTTTTGTTAATTCATTTACAAGTAATTAGTTAATTATGAACTAATCATTTACAAAACATGACTATGCATTCATAAATGATTAATAAGTGATATGTTAGTATTTTTATCTATATTTTGTAGATAAAGTTATAAATCATTTACAAGTGATTAGATAATGATGAACTAATAATTTACAAAACATGACTATACGTTCAAAAATTATTATTAAGTAATATGCTAAGGATTTACAGATCTGTTGTTTTGTATTTGTAAATAAGTATTTCATCATTAACTAATCACTTATAAATGACATACAACTGAATGTAATTATAAAGTGTTACCAATTTTTGACAATTTGGAGTTTGAACAGCGGCTCAGTTAAACATTCTGTCAATTTGATTGTTGTGGCTTCTCAGTTTGTATTAATGTTTGTTACTTTTGTTAATGTAATGCTACAGGCCATGGAATGTTACATGTGGGCAGTGCTTCAAAAACACAAAAAGGCCGGTCGTCTCTTCCTACTGAATCACTATGTGACAGACGTAATTCTGCATGGTACGCGGCAACAGGTGGCACGACAGGCTTTGCCAAATGTGAGTTCATTTCACATTTAAATGTACTTAATTATGACAGTAATTTTTTTATTTAAATGGGTTATTACACTCTACTGTAACTCCAGTTCTCCAGTGTACAGTACTGCAAGGTGCTTAATTAATGTATGTTTTTGCAGGTGAACTTTGAATCCTATGATGGAGCAATTTCCTTTGTCAATGTCAAAAGAAACCACTGGCTATTCGTGGTGTGTATTCAACATAAGACTATGTTTTATATTTGAAATCTGTATGAATGGAAACATGCATTGACTTACACCTTCATTGTTGATTAACCCACACTAATTTTTTGTACTAAAACAATGTAACATTAACAGGTTATTTTGTTTTTCTTTTTTGGCCAGTATCTTCACATTTTGTCTGGAAAAATATTTGTCATTGATCCTATGACAGATGACCTTGAACATTCAAGAAAAGCTTCCCAGAAATTCCAGTAATGCATCACATGTTACACTTCAAATGGTATTGAGCGATTATGACTATGACCAGTATTTATGATTGTTTTTTTTCCCCCCAGACAATACTTCGAAATGAGACTACGCAGGCTGGCAAAAGAGGACTGGACAAAGATAAAATGGCAGCCTGACTCAATAACACACACATTCCAAAAGGATGGCACCAGTTGTGGGGTGTTTGTGATGGAGGTATTACCAAGAAAGAGAAAAATATTTTCAAAAGGAAGAAAGGAAGGAAGAAAGAAAGAAAGAAAGAAAGAGAAAAAAAGAAAGAAAGAAAGAAAGAAAGAGAAAGGAAGAAAAGGAAAAGGAAGGAAGGAAGGAAGAAAGAAAGAAAAGAAAGGAAGGAAGGAAGGAAGAAAGAAAGAAAGAAAGAAAGAAAAGAAGGAAAAAGAAGAAAAAGAAAGAAAGAAAGAAAGAAAGAAAGAAAGAGAAAGAAAGAAAAAAAGGGAAGAAAGAAAGAAAGAAAGAAAGAGAAAGGAAGAAGAAAGAAAGGAGGGAAGGAAGGAAGGGAAGGAAGGAAGGAAGAAAAGAAAGAAAGAGAAAGAAAGAAGAAAGAGAAGAGAAAGAAGAAAGAGAAAGAAAGAGAAAGGAAGAAAGAAAAAAGAAAGAGAAAGAAAGAAGAATGTAGGAAGAAAGAAAGAAAAGAAAGAAAGAAAGAAAGAAAGAAAGAAAGAAAGAAAGAAAGAAAAAAGAAAAGAAAGAGAAAGGAAGAAAGAAAAAGAAAGAAAGAAAGAAAGAAAGAAGAGAAAGGAAGAAAGAGAAAGAAAGAAAGGAAGAAAGAAAGAAAAGAAAGAAAGAGAGAAAGGAAGAGAAAGGAAAGAAAAGGAAGAAAGGAAGAAGAAGAAAGAGAAAGAAAGAAGAGAAGAAGAAAAGAAAGAAAGAAAAAGAAAGAAAGAAAGAAAGAAAGAAAGGAAGGTAGGAAGAAAGAAAGAAAAGGAAAGGAAAGGAACAATTCCTTTGTTAGAAATGCTGTTTTTGTGCTATAAGTACTCCATTTCTAAATATAAAATTTTCTATTTCTTAAATCATATAGATGGCAAAACAAACAGTTTTACAGTTTCCAGAAATTCCCAAAGACTTTGACATAAATCCATCAAAAACTGCCATTTCAAATCTCCGAAAAGAAATGGCTGCATTCTTGCTTTCTGCCTCAGGTGATGTATAGAAACATTATACAATAGAAGTGACATATTGTATTACAAAATGTTATTTTTTACTCTGTTAAGATTTTTTTTCTTTTATTATAGATTCAATAGATGAACTCTGTGGGTTGTGTGGACTAAACCAGCTTCCACAAAGCAAGAAGACTGCAGACACAGCCGTTAACTGGGTAAATAGCATTTTTATTTTATTAATTAAAATCTGTTAAATAAAGTTACACCTCTGGAATTTTTAGATTTCTGCTTTATAAGTGTGTAGTGTTATCATCTTTATGTCATTTTTTTTTTCTTTTTGGCAGACTCAATGCGACAGTTGTGATCACTGGTTTCACAATTCCTGCCTGACTTCACCTGTCTCTGACGAACAATCTCCATGGCACTGTGTCTTGTGTGCAGGAATAGGACAAGATCCCTAAAAAAAGGCATAGGCAATGTAATTCATATCCAGTTGTATATATTTTTAGAATTGCACTGTATATTGCTTGGGTTTTGTAATTGAATGCGTTTTAAGTACATTTTATTTGCACTGTTTTTGGTTTTATAACTACATGTGCATTTTGCATATGATTCTTTTGCACTATTTTCTATTGCAGAACAGTTTATTTTTTCTTCTTCTAAAATTGTCTCTTTTAAATACTGTTCCTTTAGAAAATCATTTTAAAAAGTGACTTTTTCAATCTCACTATTTTGGCATTTAAAATTGAATGTGTTTTTATAGACACTTTTTGCACTATTTTGAGTTTCATTACTACATGTGTATTTTGTATATTAATCTTTAAATCATGTGTGTTTTATATAAACATTTTTGGGTTTGATAACTGGTACGTATGATTCTACTGAAGAACTGATTGTTTTTTTTGTTTTGTTTTTTTTTCAAAATTGTGTCTTTTAAACACTTTCTTTAGAAAATCATTAAAGAATGTTTAATATAAATGGGTTGAATATTGTATACTTTTGTATATCAAAAGTGTACTCCTTATGACAAGCCTTATGCCTCATACAGAATAGTATTCTCAGAAATGTACACACACAACACACAGAAAGCCTTGTGCATGTCAGGGAATAATATTTAGAAATGTTTACAGTTGGTTTGATACCTTTATCTCAAACGGTGTCAGAGTTTAATGAATTTAGGTGGGTACAGTATATTAAACATTAAAAATACAGTTTCAGCACTGTATATAAAAACAATAAAGCAATATTCTGAAAAAACAAGCCTTGTGCATGACAGTGAATAATATTTAGAGATGTTTACAGTTGGTTTGATACCTTTATCTCAAACGGTGTCAGAGTTTAATGGATTTCTATTATTTCATACATTAAAAGTTGTAAAATTATTATAAAACCCATAAAATGCTAATTCCAAAAACTAAGTCTTGTGCAATGACAAGGATGTTTTTCTGAACATTTTAGTATTGGTTTTATAGTATAATGTCATGTAGTTTAATTGTTTAATTAATTTAGAAGGTTAATTTATTTATTATTTTTTTTCTAGAAATTAAGTTTTGTGCAACGTAAAGGACATATATATAAGTCTACCTTACCTAATTTGGGCTAAAAACATAACAGGCGCAAAGAGTTTAATTGGTTTGAAACCGAATGTCTGATGAATGTCAAACATCAAACTAACTTTTGCGCTCTATTTAAGCGGGTAAGGATTTTTGTTTGTTTTATAACGTGCCTATTGTTGGAAGTACAGTTAAAATTTTGTCCTTCACAAACAATAGTACAGTTCTACACCTGTCTCTTTTGTACAAACACAAAAGGAGACTCAAGAAAGATATTAAATATTAATGTTTAGTATTTGCTGAAAAAATGACAGCTGTATGTGATGCGTCTTTATTAAACCAGGCTGAATTATCTATTCAAATGTATTCAAAAACATACGTAACTGAAACCAACACCCGTTTAAACTTATGCCAGTCTAAGCATACATAATACATAGATTAAATATATAGATTTTACGTTTTTTTTTTTTTTTTTTTTTTCAAAGCCCTGATCGGCGATATTTCAAGACTTCGATAAGCGTACAGATAACCGCATCAACGTCTGAGATAAACATTGGTGACGCAGTAACTCTAGACTCACTGATTCTTTCAATTTGCTATCCTGGTCTCACTTTCAATGAAGCGGGGGGGCTGTAATATTTCAAATGAAAAAGGCGGCAGACTTCAGCTCCTCCCCGTCTTTTAACGCATTCTTCAATCCGCAAAGAGGAGGCGCAGAGTGAGAAATAGAGGAAAACGTGTGTTTATCGATAGATTGTTATAATATCTGCATCTGTGCAGTTTTTTGTCATAAATACCATTTACAAAATATCATGGGGGAGCAATCGTTTTCAATGCGTTCACCCCTCGTCACACAACAGCTGTGTCCTTCAGCGAAAATGAAGCCCTTAACACATATTAATGCATACTTTATAAAACAATCATGTTGCCATTTTCATTTGAAAATTAAATTTTCTATATAATACTACAGTGCATGTTGCAAAGAGGTTTGCATACTTTAGATAAAGAAAAATGGTTGTACTAAACATGCAAATAGTAAAATTTTGTTTGTAATACAGTAAACAGGTGTGTATGTGTCTGTGTGAAATCAGAAAGACTTGTATTTGGCTTATTCAGTACTTAAATGTTACACCTATCTATGCAATATAGTGGAATACTGCAATAAGTTTTGTAAGCCACCCCTATTAGTCAAACATTTTTATTTTATTTATATATTTATTATTATAAATAATAATAAATATCTAAATATTATTTACTGGGGGCTCAGCCCCCCTAAAATGAAAATCCTAGAATCGCCAATGGAATTAGTTGTAGAACCGGATGTGAAACCATCGTCTGTTATGGAACACAGCACTTTGGAAGGTGCTATTCATATTTATGACCATTAGATGGCCACAACATAAACAGTGCTGTAAAGCTTCGAGCTATTAACCTTTTTTCCTGTACAACTGTGTTAAAAGCTTTGCTGGTTCAGAACGTTTCACTTCGCCTTCACTAGATCTGTTTCGCCGTGTTAATAAAACGATAACATGTTATATAAATCGCGCATGATTAAAACTGGTGCAAAACTGCAAAACATTCACAAGAATTGTTGACTAAAAGTGAAACAAATGTAGTAAATGGAATGTCTTACCATGCACAAGCAAAAGACCACAAATAAAGGGCTTCATTTTAAACACAGGTTCAATCTAGACAGAGTTTCTTTCTGTTATTGCTCCTGCAGAGCAAAATGGGAGGAGCTGAGCGAAGAAAAACATCTTCTAGGTTGCCATATCGTTTCCAAAAAATCCTGAAATCCTGACATCATTTACCACAGTTTTTATTTAAAGTTGGTTCAGATATTGCAATACAAGATATTCAGTCTAATACAATTATTGGAATATGTTAATCCTTTACCCTGTTGAGGGGCAGGGGAATAAACATTAGGCAAACAGTTTAAAAAGTAACCTAGTTTCAGAGGACTTGGCAACCCAAGATAGTTTTCCTTACAATTATGTATGCCAAGTATATATATATATATATATAGTCATGTGAAAAAGTTAGGACACCCTATTGAATTCCATGGTTTTCTGTATCAGGACATCATTTAAAAAAAAAAAAAAGGTGCTTGGCTGGTCTTATTTTGAAAATAAAACCTCAGATGAACAACAACACATGACAAATTGCACCGTGTCATTATTCACTGAACAAAAATAAAGCCAAAATAGAAAAGCCATGTGTGACAAAGTTAGGACACCCTTACTGTTAACATTGGAATTAAGAGGGTAAATAACAGTCAAGCACTGCTAATCAAATTTGTTTGATTAACTGATCATCAGTAAGTCTTAGCGGCTCTATAAAAGCATAAGCTTTGGCAGTTTGCTTGTCTGGAGCCTTCAGGTGTGTGTTAACACAATGCCAAGGAGGTAAGACATCAGCAATCATCTTAGAGAAGCAATTGTTGCTGCCATCAATCTGAGAAGAGTAATACGGCCATTTCCATACAATTTGAAGTTTATTCACAAGTGGAAGACATTTAAAACAGACACCTCTCCTTCTAGGAGTGGACGTCCCAGAAAATTCATCCTAAGATCAGACCGTGTAAAGCTCAGAGAAATGGCAGACAACCCAAGAACTACACCTCAGACTCTACAGGCCTCAGTTAACATGTTAAATGATAAAGTTCATGACAATACAATTAGAAAAATATGGGACAAAAATGGCATGTTTGGAAGGCTTGGCAGAAGAAAGCATCTTCTATCTTAAAAAAACATTGCAGCACAGTTTAGGTCTGCAAAGTTGCATCTGAACAAAACACAAGTCTTCTAGAATAATGTCCTTTGAACAGACGAGACCGAAGTGGAGATGTTTGGCCATAATGCACAGCACCAAGTTTGGTGAAAACCTAAAAAGCATATCAGCACAAACACCTCATACCAAAAGACAAGCATGCTGGAGGAGGGCTGATAATTTTGGGCTTGTTTTGTAGCCACAGGACCTGAGCACCTCACAGTCATTGAGTTATCCATGAACTCCTCTGTATATCAAAGTATTCTAGAGTCAAATGCGAGGGCATCTGTCCGACATCTAATGTTGGGCCAAAATTGGGTCATGCAACAGGACAATGATCCCAAGAACACCAGTAAATCTACAGAATGGCTGAAAAGAAAAGAATCAAGGTGTTGCAATAGCCCAGTCCAAGTCCAGAGCTCATCCTGACTGGAGCAACGTTGAAAAGAAGAGTGGTCCAAATTCCTCCAGAACGATGTGAGAGACTGATGAAGTCACACAGAAAATGAATGCTTCAAGTTACTGCTGCTAAAAGTGGATCTACAGGCAATTGACTCATAGGGTGTCCTAACATTGTCACACATGGCCTTTCCATCTTGGCTGTATTTTTCTTAAGTAAATAATGACACTGTGTGATATGTCATGTGATGATGTTTACCTGAGGATTTATTTTCTAAATTTTAAGACCTGCCAAGGACCAGATAATTTTTTTATTATGTCCCGATACAGAAAACCAACCTAACTTTTTCACATGACTGTGTATATATATATATATATATATAAAATGTAAACCAAAGCGAGACCACAGACAACTGTCATTACCTGTACTGCATTAATAGAAAGCCAGTTAATACACAAAATTTCTAAATAAAATATTCTTCAAATTACACTTCTAATAGTATTCTAATATAATAATTTATCACACCTCATACTCACCAGACTGTCTCATTCTAGCATTAAATACTGAGCAGGACTCCAGTCTTGAAGTCTCAGAAGAACTTGGCATAGAATGCATCCAAGTTTTCAATTCCAGATATCTGTTCTGCAATTTTTCACTTATCATAATTATGACTACTCACAAAATACACAAAAGATATCTGAAATGCTCTTTTGCCTATATATAGTCTCCACACGCATGTTAAAACTGCAACATTTTGAGACATTAAAAAGTTATCCAAGATAAATCATGACAAATCATATTTTACACCATTAATGCAATATTAAAGACAACCTTGATACATGTGTATCTTGATAGCTCTTGCTCGCTGCAGAGCCAAATGGGAGGAGCTGGAGCTCTAGCTCCCCCTCGCTGGAGGTAATGGGTGGAGATAGACACCTAACCACACCCTACCCCTACTCCTTACCCTATCCTAAACATAACTCCACCCATTAGTTCACACAGAGGTGGAGCTGGACATCCAGAGAGGGGGAGCTGGAGGCCATTCGGCTCTGCAGTGAGCAGTACTTGCTTTGAAATGCCATCATGGCGCCTTACAGTCTCACAGCACAGCCAATAAAAATACGCTTGTACTCCTCTCGAGATTGGTATCTTAGTGGCATACCACAACATCCTTTGTATGCTCTTTGTAGCCTATGTTTTTCCACGTGACTGCTTCTGTTGCAAAATGAACAAGCCACAGAACTGTTTTCTTTGCTCTGAAAATATATTCATACAAGAGGCCCACTTGAAACTTCAGAGATGTTACACCCATTCAAACGAAGGTGGAACATGCCCCCTCAGATTTTGCAACAAATGGATTTTGAATGCAAAAAATAAATAAATAAAAAAATAAATAATAAATAATAATAATAATAATAATAATAATAATAATAAATAAATAAATAAATTGGCAAAAGTTTTTGAGAGTGCTTGAATACATCTGGGAATATTTCAAACTAAAAAGAAAGAAAAAAATAAATAAAACTACTAAGCCTACAGCAGTTCTACAGCACTACTGTGGCTGCTGTGTGTCACATGACAAGCATGACTAGGCCCCCCAAAAATAGTGAGTGCATGATGCCCCTGTGAACTTTGCATATGGAATAACAGTCAAAGGACTGAGGCACTTAAAATAGACCTATTGGAGAACTTATGAATGAATGTTTATTTTATTTTTACTTATTTTAATACACCTAATTAATCAGTTATACAGCAACTTCATGAAGAACAAATTCCAGAATCAAATGTAACCCCAGTGGTTGTGATTCATTATTTTGACCACCAGATGGCATAGAGGTTGAAAAGCCTAGGCCATACCATCAGCAACAAAGAGACATTATCCCATAATTTATTTCTTTATTTTTTTTATTTATTTTTATATAACATTGATGTATAATGAGCTGTCAGTCTGTATATTTTAGCAATTATGCATGAGGCGTAAGTATCCTGTTTGACCTCTGAGTACTTTTCAAATGATTATTTTATTTCATTTTAAACTAGGGGTGCCCAAACTCAGTCCTGGAGGGCCGGTGTCCTGCAGCTCCAACCTCAATTAGACACACCTGAACCAACTAATCAAGCTCTTACTAGGCATACTAGAAACTTCTCAGCAGGTGTGTTAAGGCAAGTTGGAGGCAAACTCCCTGTTTTAGTCAAAGCCACAAGAAGGCAAGCCTGCAACCATTAGCCAAAAAAGTGTAACGGCTAAAGCCAATGCTTCCGGTCTAGCAGTATGTGCAAAAGGAGACCAGAGGCCTTTTTTTTTTTATTTTTATTTTTTTTAAATGTATGTTAATGGAGGAGAGGCTTTACAATGCTGAATAAACAGCGTTTTAGAGGAAACGGCTTATCATTTAATGAGCCAACAGTAGGGATGTCACAACTCTCAATATAATATCGAACAGTTTGGTACAACATGCACGGTTCAATACGCGCTTGTGAATTGCATTTTTTTGGGTTTTGCATTTAAATAACTTTCTTGTTTTATTCCTCAGAATTTGCTGTATGTGTGCCTGTGATTTCATGTGCTGAAATGAGAAAACTCTTCCCCGCTTATATTTGAAAAAGCAACACATGCAGAGCATCTTCCATTCTAATGACATGCAATGACAAGCCTTTCTAAACCTGTTTTCCAACAAAAGAACTATATATATATATATATATATATATATATATATATATATATATAACATTATAACTTGTTTTTAATTCACAACATCAGTCAAGTGTTTGAAATAACTTCCTTATGTGATCTGATGTGCATTCTTATCACAGAATGAGGCAGACAATAAATTTTATACTCATATTCTATACATGTCGATTAGCAATGGCTAATGAAAATACACGAGATGGCCTGAAGAACACAGATAAAACATATATTCTTGTAGACAAGTGTTTATTGTCCTTACATTTCATCATTCAAAACGTTTACCGTTATATCTTGTTTTTATTCAGTTACAGCATTAGTGATGCCTTTATCCATAATAGAGAAGCTGGAACAGAACGTCATCAGTGCTACGTTTTTTGTGGATTTTCTGCACGAGGGCACCCTCTGGAGTCCAGTATGAATAAAACCCATTCTATTTCGCATAAAAATCAAAAAACCAAAAATATATTTCTCTCTTCAAAGAAAAATTAAGCAGACATATACTAAACCATGCTTTTTTTCAATGTGCAGAGGTTTACAGGAGTATTTTGTTCATTTGTTGCAAAAAACACTAAAGGGGCAAGATATCAGAAGCGAACCAAAGCGAAAACTGTGGTTGAAACCCTAGGTACGTATTTTACCATGGACTAACTGTATTGTTGCATCCCTAATAGAAAATTTTATGTTTATCTACTTACCCCCAGGGCATCCAAGATGTACTTTGTTTTTTTCAGTAGAACACAAACAAAGATTTAACTCAAATGGTAGCAGCTGCCTCTCATGTAATGGTACTGAATGGCATCCACGGGTTTGAGAGTAAAAAAACATACACAGCCAAAACCAAATTAAACCCTGCGGCTCGTGACCATACATTGATACACTGACGCATCACACATCGGCTGTTGTGTACGCGTTAGGAACGTCTGACATTCCGGTGAATCAGAGGTAAAAAATTATATAAATACTGTTCAGTTTCTTGCAGAGACCAGTTGTTTTGTGTCTTAAGACCTCAATGTATCGTTATGAGGTGCAGAGTTTAATTTGATTTTGTCTGTGTATTTTTTTTTTACTCTCTGTGGATCCCATTGACTGCCATTATATGACTGCAACATTATATGACAGACTGCAGCGGAGTTAAAATCTTCATTTGTGTTCTACTAAAGAAACAAAGTCACCTACATCCTGGATTCCTATGGTATCCGTAAACAGTGTTGCACAACTGCAATGTGATTGGTTATCAAGGAACATGTGATCCAAGTTAGCCATTACGCTTTCTCCAACAGTAAGTAATACAGACCCTCCCCTACAGTAAGACTATCTCTGTTTTAAAGCTGTTGATTATGTCTAAGAGATACTAAGTGAGACTATGAGGTTCACAAAAGGACAGGAAGAAGGCCTTAACCCACAAAATAAACACACATATAAAAAAAAAATGTCCGCTTTACTGCAAAAGCTGTTTGTCCACCCAACAGTTCACACCATGTTTCTGAAGAACTGAGTTTGCAGTTTCAGTTTGACTCAGATGTTGAACTGCTCGTGTCACACTTAAGTAAGACTGGTAATGAGAGATTGCAGACTGCTTTTAAAATTCACAACAACTGATTGATTATAAATCCAATTTAAAATCCATAAGATTTATTTTAGCATTGAATCTAATAAAAACACAACTGTACACTTTTTTTTACTATTTAACACAGTCAGACATGTACCTTTCAAAAACAATGGTAAATTATAACAATGTATTCTATTTGATTCTATTTGATCATTTTCCACCATTCAAGTCTTAAAAAGAGACAGAAGATCATTATATTAATATAATCCTAACACACATTCAGGTGTGTGCGCATTCTGAAGAGCAAACTCTGCTGGGGGAGGTTCACGCAAGCTGGAGTTTTTTTTTTTTTTTTTTTTTGTTTAGCAGATAGTCCTTTAGATCAGACACAAAACCACAGAAGAAAATGTTTCACATGTTCTTTTTGTGCTGGTGGAGACTGACTGGTAAGTTTTTAATTTTATACACCTGACTTTATGAAGCCCATCTGATGTACAGATAAAAATTAAGAATTAAACTTAAACTTTAAAGGCAGAACAAACAGGTTTTGAAACTGCACATATTTATTTTGCTCTACAGCAGGTACATTTAAAACACCTCCTCACACATCTTTTTAGTATAGATGTTACTGGGCTTCTGTTCTGGATGTTCTTCAGTTCACATTTTAAATTGACATACTATAACTGACTGCAGGGTTTGTAAGCCAAAAAAAAAAAAAAGGCATTATAAATTGCGACAAAATCACTTCATGTTCATCAGGTGTGTTTGGTGAGTCAGTGTCAGTGATGGAGGGAGATTCTGTCACTCTACACACTGATGATACTGAAATACATGAAGATGATGACATACTGTGGAAATTTGGAGTGGGAATGTCTCTGATAGCTGAAATTAGGAGAGATCCTGGAATCTTCAATACATCTGATGTTCCTGATGGGAGATTCACAGACAGACTAAAGCTGGACAATCACACTGGATCTCTGACCATCACAAACATCACAACTGAACATGCTGGAGATTATAAACTGGAGATAAGTGGAGCTAAACGGTCATCAAAAACATTCAGTGTTTCTGTCAATGGTGAGTATAAATCTAATTAAGTAATATATACTGCAAAATAGTTAAAAAAAAATGTTATGTTTGAGATGACATACACTATTATCCACATTTCTCTCAATTCTCTTGTGTTTTCAGCTCGTCTGCCTGTTCCTAACATTAACAGAGATTGTTCATCATCATCATCTCAGCAGAATTGTTCATTGTTGTGTTCAGTGGTGAATGTGAGTGGTGTGACTCTCTCCTGGTACAAAGGAAACAGTTTATTGTCCAGCATCAGTGTGTCTGATCTCAGCATCAGTCTCTCTCTACCTCTGGAGGTGGAATATCAGGATAAAAACACCTACAGCTGTGTGATCAACAATCTCATCAGCAACCAGACCAGACGTCTGGACATCAGCAAACTCTGTCACACATGTTCAGGTATGTTGGTGTTGATATTACCATTGATTAACTGAGCCGATCTATCAAGTAGTTCTGATGTTTCATAGTGTTTGTTGTGGATAAAACAGAACAATTAAATTTTGTCCATTACAGATAAGGGCCTACGTGTATTGTACATAGTGTTGATTTCTGCTGCTGCTGGATCTCTGTTGATTGTAGCTGTAGCCGCGATCTTTTGGATCTGCAAGAAATGCACAAAAACTGATCAAAAAGGCAAGAGTTGTCTTATTTTAAAAACATAACTTGATTAATTGATGATTAATAGTCCAAAATAATGTGTAGTTTATTGGGTTAGGCAATTTTTGTCATTTTTGGTCAACTTTACTTGTTTCTATTGCACAAAGACAGATTCTGCATTTCTCAATATGCATCAGAAATGCAAAGTGGCATTATTTAATAATAAAACAATTTTTCTTCACATGAACATATTCTTGCAGTATTCTGCTGGTGTTCAGATGATTTCTATGAATGACCCTTTTGCCTTTGTTGGTAATGTTTTCCTTATTGAGCTTCAAAGAAAAATGCATTTCACCATAAAAAGAATGCAAATGACTGTTCGACATCTCACCTGGGTTTCACTTGTAAATTATCTGCAAATAATGTCTTTCTTCATTTTTATAAGCACATACGCTGCTTGAGACTCTCTCTCTCTGAGTGTGTGAAAGAGAAAGTTATAAATGTCAAATTAAACTAATAACATTTTAAAATGGCATTTAAGGCCCAATAATAATACATATTGTGTGGGGGGAAATCTAAGCTACTTAGTATTTTATTTTAATCCATCTGTCATTACTTTTTTTTAAAAAAACAGTTGATACTCATAAGGGAGAGATCACTTACGCTGAGCCAACGTTCTACAAAAGAAAAGCACAGAAATTGGTAATGATTTATTTCTAATAAGTCATCTACACACTGAACGATTTTAGCAATCCTGTAAGATCATTGCTGATCATTGCTATTAGGCATGTTTCCATTACAGATTTGCGCAAAACTCTGGCGATAATTTATAAATGTCGATAAAAAATTATTGCGAAATGACGTTTCCATTAACCAATAGGCTCGTTTGACATGCGCCTCGCCTAAAATGTAGGCGAGAGTAGGCGGCTGCAGTGAGGGGAGGAGTGAAATAAGTGCAGTCAAGACGGACAGTTCTGACCTCGAGAAGTAGAACAGATACCTACGAGATCAAAGGCGGATATCGCGTTATTACACTCACCTGCTGTGTTGCTGATAAACATGATATAATTTAAGCTCTGTTGTTTTTATATGAAACTAAATGTGATGAACAAGACTCTCAAAGTGCTTGCTATAAGGCGTATTTATCATCCATTTTTACTTTAATACAAACGTGTATTTTAGATTTTTATAGAAATATGACAACAATCACATCTCACACAGAGATTGCACTGGCATAGTGTTTGGGAATATTCATGCATAATTTAAACACATAACCACATGATATTAGAACCAAAAATAAAACATTTTATAACAAAACGGCAACATCACGGTTGTCTGAACCAATGAGCATTAAGCTGTGTCCTCAGTCAGGCGTTTCCCATCCTGCTTTTGGTCAGTGCAGTTGGTGGAGAGCTACTGCGCCCGACTGCTCAATCCCACACAACCGCCTCACCGCCGTCGAGTTTTTGGCACACGTCAGCATGACATCAGAGCAAGGCGGACGTAACTCGGACACATTTCTAACCATCATGCATCTTGCGGTGATCACCGGTGATCGATTCTGCGCAGAATTTGGTAATCTCAAACAAGCCTATTATTATGCGACTAAAACGGAATTTGTTCATCTCACGATAAATCATGGCAACGGATTTTGGTGGGATTAGGACGGATTTTGGCTTTATTTAATCGAAAGAGGCGTATGCATGTATCTGTACAGAAGCAGCGCGGAGAGCCGTTTCAGAAACGTGTGCTGCGCTCCTGGTATTAACATAACATCAGCTCCGGTGACCGCATCGGAGCCGTTACACGCCGCAGATGCGTGCAGCATACACAGTCTAATCATTAATATCAGGGAAAGCCCCTTATACTTGAGAACGGCTACGTATGAAGTGTTTCTCGGAGTTTATAGGTGTGTTCGACTTAACGCAGCGCTGCGCAGCTCGATCAAATTCTGACTTGAAGCAGTGCATCCTGGTTAGAAATATTGTCCGACTTGATGCGGCGCCGACGCCTCGTGACTGTCACGTGTGGCATCAAAGTACCGCGATAGCGAATCGAGAGCAGCGACTGACTCAACCGGCGCAGTTTCTCCAGAGCGGCTGCAGGAGCTCTGATGACCACATGACTGTTTCACGATTGGCCGGATTCACCGCATGACAACGATCACGTGTGTTTTGGGTTTATTCTAAACATCCTCAAGTCCGATAATGCTGACAAATCTGTGTTTTTAGAACATTAAAAGTCTTTTTACTGTAGTCACAATGTTATATTGAGTCACATTTATTCACAAAATACTGATAAAAGCATAAATAACCCCGCTTTAGCATTCAAATAGTATATGTTTATGTTTATCATTATTCTTGTTCAGATGGCGCTGTATTAAGCAGTATATGAAACGTGTTTCTGTTGCTCATGAAAACGCTTTTAAAAAGTCGGTGTATTTGATAAATATTGCATTTAATTCACTTCTTCTGTGATAGAGCGTGCAAACACTGCGAGAGCTTCTCTGGCGGGAGTAAAAAGTGTCCGTCTTGACGCCTCTGTTTTCAACTCCGCCCCCGACTGCTCGCGTAGAGGAAGTCGAGCACACCTTATAGTACGTTGAAGAATGATCATATGACTTTTATACATGTGCCATGTGACCTGTAAATGCGAAAAAGAAATATTCCTTTTTCGAATTGCCTGAAAAACCACCTCATGAGAGCGTAAAAACTTTTTTTGCGATATACGGGAGTTTTTGCGAAATTGACGCGTTTCCATTAGGCGTATGTTCAATTTAAATTTGCGCATCGTGAAGGGTAATGGAAGGTACTGTAGAAAAATAAAACGTCATCATCATCAGTAAACAAAAAGAGGAAGGAATAAGAGCTGGAGGTAAGCAGTTTTGTGTTTTAGCGCCATTGATTTCATGTCACATTTTTATTGGCTGGTCAGTAAACGTGGGTTGTGGCGGCAAACACACCATGCGATAATCAGGATGAATTTCTGACATTGCCAGAAAATGATCGTAGGCTATCTTTGGTCGCAAGACCATGACGTCCGTCTTTGAACCTCTCTCATTAGGCGCGTTTCCATTAGGCGTATTTTCAATTCGCAATTTAAATTTGCGCATCTTAAAGAGTAATGGAAACGTGCCTAATGTAAGACACAGGACAACAGATTATGAGCCACAATCACAGAAATCGCCACGATTGTTTCACGATGCCAATCTTTCGTCTGGGACAGCCGAAAATCGTGCAGTGTGTAGAGGGCTTCATATGTTGTGTCTGTGTATCATTTCATCAGGGGGTTAGATTTGTCTGTATTATAATTGATTGCATACATCACACACTATTACACACAAAAAAACATTTATAAAAGCCATAACGCCATCAATCAGAGAGTAAGTGCCTCATATCCCATAACGCCTGTGTCTACTGAAAGGATACTTGTCATTATGTCCCATACTGCTCAACATGAGGCATTTTGGCATATATTTCCTGTGTCAACTAATTACATCACTGTTCAAATGCTTTAGATGGGTAGAGAGCAATGCTAGTTTTGAACTCACTGACTTTTGGATCATTTGATACATTCCAGGCCAATTTAATGGACACCATGCAAGAGTTATTTCTTTAAATTACTGTACAAAATTAGCAAATGTCAGTGTAAAAATAACCCAAACAGGGTAAATCCAACAGAGAAGTAAGCACCGCAACACACTGTCGATACAAGACCAGACAAACAAGAACTGAAACAGAGGAACTTAATCAAATGAGGTGATAACAGGATAATTGAGAGTGCACATCTGAAACTAATGAGTGTCCATAATAACAAGCTATGCTAAGAGAAAAACAGTGCTGACTGAAAACAGTCTGTGTGAAATGAAAATGTGACAAGTTTGACATATTGTGTCAGAAAGCCACATTAAAGACTAGTGGTTCTCAGCTGCTGCTGTACAATTTAAGAAATAATAATATTATATTAATACTGTATTGGGCCAAAGTTTGTGCAAAGTATATGCATTGATATAATTGTCCATTCAGTTTGTGATATGTAATAATTTAGTTTGCCTATGTTCATTGTCTTATTACAAACTGTCAGTATTTGGTTTTAAAGAAATGGCTTTACCTTTAAAAGGACAATTTGCTAATGTAAAACAATATCTTTGATATAGATGAAGTTTATGATGGATGCTGCTTCCAAAACATAACCCCAAACTTCAAAAAAAACATTATATTTTATGTAATTCTTGTTTTTTTGTTTGTTTGTTTTTTACAGAAAGTTAAAGAGGAACATAATGTAGTGTATGCATCTGTCGTCATTTGAATATGACCTTCAGTCTATGATCTTATGATCTTACATCAGGACCAGAATTTTGTTGCATTAAATTTTTACGGAATGATTTTTATTTTTCTTTTATTCCCATAAGTTCCAAGATTGTTGACAAGAAAGAAAGTAGCAGCAGTAAAACTGTCTAATGCTATGAGAGGGTGGAGATATATACTTAACAGCCTCCAAAATCATCATCTAATAACACATCAGTAATATTTCTGTTACCTACTGTAATGCTGGTTATACTCCGCATGAGCAAATTCAGGGACATAGGGATTGCACTTTATTTTTCAGTTTACTTAAAATAAATCTCATTATAGATAGTCAGCCTAGATGCCATACTGAATTTAACATGGACAAAAATGAGGTTGAGTTTTTTTCAGAGTTTTTGTTTGCTGAAAGTTTGTTTTCTTCAGAAAGATGTTTAGTCAGCATTGCACCACCCAGTCTCCAAGCTGTACACTTTTAAGCATTTGTTAGAAGAGTGGTACTAACACTATTGTCTTCTAATGACACTATTGTCTTGTCAGAGCTGCTTTACAGTGGAATTTGCATTTGCCTCATTTGATTGTTACTTTGTTACTTGACCAAATAAACTCATCTACTCACTAGTCTGTTATTATTATATGCTAGCTTATTTATATATTCAGTTTTGTAATCTGATATTGCAGTTGTTTTGAGCTGAGTTGTTTTAAGTCTGCCTAATTGCTGTATTTTAGTATTAATTTATATTTGTAGGGTTTTAAAGTTCCTGGAAGCACATTTAACATTTTTTTTTTTTTTAACTTTTATAAAAACTGAAGCCAAATAATGCATCTTAAGGTCACAAAGAAAAAACTAACCAAAAGAGATGATTGTATAAACAAATGTAATTTTCTCTAAAATAATGGAACATGGGCACATTCTCCAATAATGCATAAAGACAAACAGAGACCGAAACTATTGCGGCTGTGGTGTAGTTTATTTATAGCCACAGTGATGCTAACATCTGGGTTGGCCTACAAAAACACATCATCACTGCAGCACTATATAGCTAACTTCTGTAGGTATCTTTCTAATACCATATAAACTTAATTCAGAACAGTGCATCAGTTTCATAACTGAAGGGGAGCATAATGTATAGTGTAACCATATAGCACTGTTGTTTGTAGTACTACTCAAAAATGAAAATATTGTAAATATGTGAGTGACGTACATGTGATTTTATCAATAAAATGCATATGTAATGAATGAAAAATACCAAAAAAAAAAAAAAAAACAAAAAAAAAAAACACATAACTGTTTCCTCATTGGGACTGATGTGATAGCACAGACATTTCTGTACATACTTACATATTCAAAAATTTGTCAATAACAAACTCTCTTCCCGTACAAACCAAGCCTGAGGATTTGAAAGCTTTGAAGACCCCTGACCCAAATGCAGATAAAATACTAGTAGTTTAGTTTGTAAGTCAAAATAAAACCTACTCTGATGTAATTTATTTACACCTATAAAGATGTGGTTGAAGCTGTTGGGTAGAAAATCAGCTTGAACAGGATGTTTGTGGTTAATGTCAGTTTTTCCATTCCTGCTTATATAAAGCTCAGTTCAACATTGCTCTATACAGGCAACTTTACTGTGAAATACTAAAAGCATGAAAGCATGTGATGCGATCTGGGAAAACCTGTCGGATGTCACGCTGGGACCTTTTCAGGAAATTCGAAAAATAGGTCGAATGTAATTTTCTTATCAAAATTAGGTTTTCATTAAATTATTATTCTATAACATGTTGTCTATCATCTCTGAAAATATCTCGGTGAAATCCACTTGTTTAGTGCAGAAAATAGCCATTTATTGCAGCAAGCAGACTGTGTCTTAAAGTGCTCCTATTATGCCTTTTCAAATATGATCTTTCATGCAGTGTGTCATGTAGCTGTATGTGAAAATAAACTATCTGCAAAGTTGTGAAGCTGACAGTGCGATAAATAAAGTTACTGTCTATCAAAACAGTCGGCTCACATTTGCCTAAACATGTCTATAGGAATTTGAATCTTTTTCTGTTACGGCCATACGTCACAAAGTAACATATTTGCATAATGTCCGCCCACGTCCTAAGTCGCGAACAACTTGTCCGCCCACAAACAGTAAAATGTCTATGTGGTTTACGTCACATGGAAATGTACATGTACATTATACAGAAGACGCTGTATCCTACGCTGTGAGTAAAATTGGTTTATATTTACTTCCAAAAGATGAATCTACAAAGATTGTATTTTGTATCTATATCTATCCTTCTATCTATCTATCTATCTATCTATCTATCTCTCTCTCTCTCTCTCTCTCTCTCTCTCTCTCTCTCTCTATATATATATATATATATAAGGGCCTTGAATACTTTCTGAATAATTTCTAAACCATTTGAACTTGACTAATTTCAGAAATTCTCTCTTGGAAGTTTACTGAGGCCCCCTAGTGGTCAAGAACTGAATTTACTGGCGACAGAATATGATTTGCAGTCATCACTGAACATGCTCCAACACGTTTTTCACTGACATTAACCATCATTAACCATGGTCAGCAATTGAACATCTAACCTTTGGCAAAGAGTCAAAGAAACATATAAATTGAAAATCTCACCTTAAGGAAACCTGATGGTGCCCACAAAGCCCACGTTCAAACTCGGTGGTACGCCCCGGTCAAGTGAGTCGTCATCTGCGAACACTCGGTCAAGCCAGCCGCCATTTGAATTTGGATGCTCGTCTATTTCGGAATTACGGTACGAATGCGGGGCTCGGCCTAAAAGCCGAGAAGATGCTTTTTGGAAGCTCCACGTATCACACCACCGTAATTCCACAGAGAGACGTGCAAGAAAAGCCAGGTGGCGGCTGGCTTGACAGGGTGTTTCGCGGTAGAGGTAGTGGTGATGATATCTGAACGGCCACTTGAGGAAAAATGTTCTGAAACAAACAGGCGATGAAGTCTTAAGTGGTATTAATACTAAAATAGGAAATGTGATTTAGTTTACCGTGCTATGAGGTGGTGCGAGGTGGTTTTTCACTTGTCAAATACTTCGCACTTAAATGTATTTGATCTTCTTATGTTTCCATATTGGTTGGGTCCTGGTGGATCTTCTTTTTCGTGTCTTATCGTTCAGAATGTGTAAGTCTAATCACCTTTTACTCAACATGAAAGTTTTTTTTACCAGCAGATGCCGCCCACCTGCGACGTTTGGAGCATTTCGAAACATTGCATCATTTTACGAAGCAATTGATTCGGAGATTCCAGAAGCTTCGTTTCCCCCATGACTACCATAGTGAGAGCTTCAACCAATTTATTCCACATAATTACACCTAATTATTCTGTACTGTAAACATATAACCTGATCTGCAATTCCACATGCTAGTTCACAGCTTAAAATTATAACAGCATTTGGCCACTATGGGATGCGTCATAATTTCAATAAATATAATATGGTACTATTCCTTGTATTAGGGGTACTGTGGTATATCACTTATTAAAAATGGTGCATTAATAAGCCATAAAGCAATTTAGCATGGTAACCATATGGTAATGACAAATTTCCACAGTTTTAGTGTGACAGTGACAATCACCATGAACTTTAGGGTTTTCCCCATTTATTTTATTATTTTATTAATTTGTTTATTTGAACAATTTTCTATATGTCTTTCATTTTTTTCATATGATAAAAAACAAATATGAAAATATGTAAAAGTGGTTTAGGGAATAAAAATCTTATTAAATAAGTCAACGAGGAGCAACTAATTCTAAAAACGTGGTTATTTTTTGCGTTGTTCACAATGAATATAAGGAAAATTTTAAAATAATAAAAAAATAAATAAAGAAAGAAAACCCATCAACTAAAATAATACTTTTAAAGGGGTCATCGGCTGCAAACTTCACTTTTTCATGTTGTTTGATCATTAACGTGTGTTGGCAGTGTATGTACAAATCTACCCTATAATGATCCATACAGTGGTTTTAAATTGATCTGTAAAAATAATATCCCCTTTTTCAAATCGTCACACCGACAGAGGCCGCTCCCATGATAGCTGATTGACATGAGTGTCTTACCTCAGATCAGCTGTAACAGTCCAGTAGCTTTCCTTGTTTCAATGCCGAAGCAGGGATGTAAGTTAGACAAGAATATCTCAGATTGAGTGATTAAGGTGTTGTGTTGCTGGATGTAATAATGAACATAGTGGTCGTTATTTACTCCCGACATCTGAACTGCTGAAGATGCAGTGGATTACATTTGTTTGTGAAGGGAATGCGCCTCCCGTTCTATATATATCCGTCTATGTTCACACAAATCATTCGTGATCCAGCTTCACTTACAGCAGAAGTGAGTATAAGGGTTTTTATGAATCTTTGCGAACACCTTTCCTTATAATGTGGTAGTTAGGAAGTTTAGCGGCTAAATGCAGCTAAAGTAAACAAGCTGGTCACTCCACAGAGAGAAGAGAGGGGCGGGGTGAGCAGAGCTCATTTGCATTTAAAGGAACAACCCCTTAGAATGAGATGATTTTTGCAGAGCTCATTTTGGCAAGGTAAAAAGGGTGTTGTTTTACAAAACCATTAAGAATTTTTAATCAAAGTATATTAGAGACTTTTCATTAAGACCCTAAAGAATCATATCAACTTGTGGAAAATGGGCATCCGATGACCCCTTTAAAAAAATAGTAACTTTTTTTTACTGAGCTAACATTTTATTTGTTGCTTTTGTTCGTAATAATATACAGAAGCACACATCATGTCATCACTTTGACTAATGAGGTGGTTGTCTCTCTTTTACACCTTTCCTGGATGTGATGATGTCATAAACTACAATAACAACCATAGCCACGGCCACCAGAACAGAGGTGGCCAATCGGGTGACAGCTTCAGATGCATGACAACAGAATGTGCAGTCTGAGAAAACAAGAAAACAGTGTAAAATAAATAAATAAATAAATAAAATAAAAATGTTAAAAGTTATTTCACAGCCAAAAGATACTTATAACTAACATACCTGAACATGGTTGACAGAAATCAGTGATGTTGGCATATTTATTTTGGTTGCTGATGGGATTGCTCACCACACAGCTGTAGGAATCATCCAGACACTCCAGACGTAAAGTCAGACTGTTATTGAGATCAGACATGCTAATGCTGGACAATAAACTGTTTCCTTTGTACCAGGAGAGAGTCACATCACTCACATTAAACGCTGAACACACCAATGAACAATATGATGATGATGAATTTTGTGGGGAGTCACTTATAATAACAGGAACGCGCAGACGAGCTGGAGAGAAGAATCAGTAAGTGTCAATTATATATGAAAAAATGCTATTAAACAGAGCAAACTGTAAACCTCTACTCACCATAGACAGTAACACTAAATCTATATGTAGTCTTTGTCTTGCTGCTGATGGTTACTTGATAAACTGCAGCATGTTCATTTGTGACGTTCATGATGGTCAGAGATCCAGTCCGATGATCCAGCTTCAATCTGTTTCTGAATCTCTTATCGGGACCATCATCTATTATCGAGATATCGTTGGTCGCCTGATTGAGTTTCGCAATAAGAGGCCCGTTAGTTTTAAAGTTCCACATGATAAGATTGTCAGTTTGTTTATTTGTAAGATCAGGCTTTAGAGTGACTGAATCTCCCTCCGTCACTGCCACTGACTTCACCGCATCTGAATCACCAAACACACCTGGAGAACAAGTTATTTATTTATGTATTGAAGGAGAAATGATTTCCATATACAAATAAAGTAAGCAAAGCCCCTAAAGTTTTACTCGTTGTTAGACAACAGACCTGAATTAGTTTATAATGGTACAGAACATTCCTATTTGAAATAAATGCTGTTCTTTTGAACTTTCTTTTCATCAAACAATGTATTACTGTATTTTTTTCCAACATGCCTTATTGAGAAGTGACCTTTTTTAAATTACAAAATCGTACCAATCCTACGTCTCATAGTAACATCTTAATTGAATTTAAAAAGCACTTTTCCTCTAAGAATATAAGCCACAGCACATCTGTTTGATTTTTTAGTTGAGCATTATTAATTTGTACTAAATCATCTACTACCATAAAGCATAAAATGTCTAACTTACCATCCAGACAGTAACAGCACAAACAGAACAAAACTAATCTGTCGAACATTTTCCTCAACAGTTCAGTGCCCTGAAACAATATCACTCAAGATGCCTAAGTTTAAAACACTGAAAGCTTGTGGCTTTGCAGACAGTGAAACCGTTCAATCTCTTCCACTGCATCTTTTCTCTCCTCCCTCCACAGATACAACATCTAACCTGAACATGCAAAATGACTGACATGAGAACTTTCTTACTGACAAAAAAACAAACAAACAAACAATCCCAACTGAAATAATTTTGTTTATAATCATCTATAGTCACAGAGAGTTCAAAAAAGACAGTTTTACTGGTCAAAGCACAAACACCACAAATGGATACATTTACAATTCGTCAGACTGGCTCACAGACTGGTTTATTGGCTCACAAGTGGTGTAAGTGCATTTACACCGATCTCAATCTCAGCTAAACAATACGCCTTGTGTTCAGACATTTATTGTTAATGCTTGTGTAAAACAGGAAGAGTGCTGTTTATCATGATAACAATGAGATTTCTTTTACATTCATCCACGTTCATTCTGCTTATTCTGAAAAGTTTTCAGTAAAGTCTGCAGTTTAACTCATTTTAATGTGATAATAAAGCTCATGAGAAGAACAAGTGGGAAACTCCAAATGGGAAGTCCAAATGTGCTTTTGCTGTGGCTGTGATTGAACGCAAGAAATGCTTGAACCCAGTTGGGAGTCAAAATGAAACTTGTTATTTGACGTCCGATCTGGAAAACAATGTGGTTTGATGATGAAACTGTAGATTCTGCTGGACAAGCAGCATGTGCATGTGATGACTGTAGGTGTGAAAATTGCATCTGGGCCTTTTGTTTTCTTCTTGGTTCCTGCTTATATGAAGCTAACAAAACAGTTTAACTATGCAATAATGAACCATTAAAGTAAAGTTCGACATTCAAAAGCACATTTCTTTGTGAAATAATAAAATGTCATGCTTTGGATTAAGATTAACCTTGTTATCCATGAATTTCACATTGTATAACAGTGTGGTATTTCAGTAGAACTTAGCAAAGGACACTTCTAAGAAGCGTGTTATCACACCTAGATCCCACATCCTTGTAGAAGACATTAAAA
Source organism: Labeo catla (assembly GCA_012976165.1). NCBI lineage: Eukaryota > Metazoa > Chordata > Actinopteri > Cypriniformes > Cyprinidae > Labeo > Labeo catla. The sequence goes on from VONZ01000466.1 coordinate 441,642, forward strand.
ACACATGTTGTGTGTGAGTATGTGTTTCAATGCTTGTGAAAGTTTACTTTTTGCACTGTGAAGTGATGCAGATGTTCACTGGTAGTTCTCATCTGTTTTGAACTATTAAATGAATCACTGAACCTTTTGAACTAATAAATGAATCACTGGTGAAACATTATTGGAGAGAGATATTTTTGCCTACAGAATGGTGTAATCAATCATAGCAGGGACTAATGAGGCTATGCAAACCACCTAAATCCTTATTCTAATTTCAGAATAAGGAATGTAAAATCGGAATTCACTTCTCATGGTTTAACCCTACGTTTGATCAATAGGATGTGCAACACTCAGGAAAAATAAAAAAAGTAAAATAAAATTATATATGTGTATATATATATGTATATGTATGTATATATATATATATATATATATATATATATATATTATACACTTGTCAGAGTTCTGTGTGCCATTTGGACTGTTTATGTTTGTTTTTCCCATTGTGCCCATATTTGGTTCTTCCTGTCCTCATTTTGTCCTGATTAGTTTATTTACTACACCTGTCTGTGTCTTAATCACCACCCTTTATAAGTCTGCTTGTGTTTTGAGTTTGCTGTCGGTCCTTGTCGTTATTTGGATGTGTGTGGATTATCGTTCTGTTCCTGCCTGTTCCTACTAAGAGTTATATTAAATTGTTATTTGTATCGTATCTCGTCTCTCGACTCATCGATCCAGCACGTTCCGTGACAGAAGGACCGCCCTACAGTTTATCCCCGGCGTTTCCCTGCTTTATTTTCCGGTTTTTCCCAGTGTTTGTTTTTGATTTTTCTTTATGGATCCCGCTGTTCAGATCATCATCCTGGAGCAGGGGAACCGCTCTCTCGAGGACCACACCAGAGACTTTGTGCAACTCATTCCACTCACGCACTACCCGGACAGCTGCTTATGCACGTTCTATCGTGTTGGACTTAACACCACCACCAAGGCGCAGCTGTCCGGGGAGGGTCCTCGAGAGAGCATCGCCGATTACATTGAGTGGGTGCTGGCGTCCTGTAGATCATCATGGACCATTGACTTCGTCAAGGAGGACGTCAGCCCCACTCCAGACCCAGAACCCAGCCAACCATCACCCCGACACGCGGAGTTTGAGCCCGAGCCCACCGCGGATGACGAGCCAGAGCCACGAGCGACAGAGCAAAGGATCGCCACAGAGCCAGAGCCCAACACGTCCGACCAGGTGCGAGAGCCGGCTACAACTACCGTAACGGTGGAGGGCTGCGTGGAGCAAGAGAGGGCTATGGAGAGCCCTGCCCACTGCACCACCGCTGGGGGTGAGCTTGAACTGAACTCTGGGGACTTGATTGACTTCTTTACTGAAGTTCTGGAAACTAACTCTGGAGATTTAATAGACTTTTCTACGGATATACCTACCTGTCATGAGCTACCTGTCGGTATGGAATTCCCACCCACCCCCCCTCTTCTGTCTGTCTGGTCACCGCTGTCCCCTGACAGCCCCTCTGCTCACCCCCTCGTCCGATCACCGACTGACTGTCCATTGCCCGCCCGACGGTCGCACCACTGCCTCCAACCGGGATCTCCCCGCCACGCCGTCGCCAGAGCCTAGCTCACTTGGCCCCTCCGGATCCTCGGTGTCGCCTTGGGATTCGCTCCGTCGCCTCGGCTCTCCCGCCAGCTCTCCGCCAGCGCTCGGGCCTGGGCCGGTCGCCTTCTGAGTCGGCAGCCTTTTCTCCACCATGGCTCCTCCCTCCGTCGGCTCCACCGTGGGTCGTCATGATGGCTGTGGGCTGGGTCTCGCATGGCTCCTCCTGCTCCGGGTCCCTCCTGAGTTCTCCCTGGCTCCTCCCTCCGTCGTCACCACCCTGGACTTTGTTTATTGTCCTCCTCCCGGAAGACCGTCCGCCACCAGAGCCTCCTCCCACAATGACTTTATTATTTCCACTCCCTTTCCACGCCGCGAGGTCGCGCCTTCCGGGAGGGGGGAGTAATGTCAGAGTTCTGTGTGCCGTTTGGACTGTTTATGTTTGTTTTTCCCATTGTGCCCATATTTGGTTCTTCCTGTCCTCATTTTGTCCTGATTAGTTTATTTACTACACCTGTCTGTGGCTTAATCACCACCCTTTATAAGTCTGCTTGTGTTTTGAGTTTGCTGTCGGTCCTTGACGTTATTTGGATGTGTGTGGATTATCGTTCTGTTCCTGCCTGTTCCTACTAAGAGTTATATTAAATTGTTATTTGTATCGTATCTCGTCTCTCGACTCATCGATCCAGCACGTTCCGTGACAACACTACTGTTCAAAAGTTTGGGGTCAGTAAGACTTGTAATAGTCTTTAAAGAAGTCTCTTATGGTCATCAAGGCTGCGTTTATTTGATTAAAAATATAGAAAAACAGTAATATTGCAAAATGTTTTTACAAAATAAAATAATGTTTTTTATTTTAACATACTTTAAAATAGAATTTATTCCTGTGATGAAAAGCTGAATTTTATCAGCTGTTACTCCAGTCTTAAGTGTCACATGATCCTTCAGAAATCATTCTAATATGCGGATTTATTATTAGAATGATCAATGTTGGATAATATCAACAGTTGTGCTGCTAAATATTTTTTGGAACCTGTGATTTTTTTTTTCAGGATTCTTTCATGAATAACAAGTTTAAAAAGTACAGTGTTTATTCAAAATATAAATATTTTATAACAATGTAAATCATTTATTATTAACTTTTAATAAACTTTTAATTATTAACTTAATACATCCTTGGTGAATAAAAGTATTAATTTCTTAAAAAAAAAAAGAAACAATAAAAATGTACTGACCCCAAACCTTTGAACGGTAGTGTATATATATATATGTATATATATATGTAAAACTTTACACCAAAAAGGTGTTCTGTAATAATATAACCCCACCGACTAGGCTGTTAAACTCCCAAACCAGAGGTTCAAGCTAGACTTTTAACTTGGACATGGTTGTAAAAAATCCACAAGTAATCTATTATTACCAGTCATTTTAATTTTCATATTTTAATTATGTAGCAATACATTTAATTGTTTTTATTTTTGTTATGAACTCCACTGGTGATAGCGAGTGTTTAAAACAACAAAATACTCAAATACTTAGGGAATTTAAAAAAAAAAATGATTTCTCAATTTTAATAAATTCCTAATTTAATGAACCAATATAGATTTTTAAATCCCTTTTGATTTTTTGGTTTATGCTGTTTTCAGTTGAATGAACAGTACATAGTTTGCCTCCCATCCAATAAATCGCAATAGGCTGAGCTCTGTGCTTTGTTACTTTTGATAAGAAACAAAGTATCAGACTTCAAATTCTGTCCATTTCATGACAGGATTGAGTGCTCTGCTGCCACACAGGAGCGCACTCGCCACCAACTGGACAGGAGTGGGAATTACAGCTACAGTTTACAATAGATCACCCTCAGTGTCATCTGTCAAAGTGACGGACGACCTTCAGATTTTTCCGTCAGTGACTGACAATTTTCGGTTAAAACAACCGCTGCCCTAAATGTACAATTTTTGCACATTTTGTCTCTACAAACAGATCTCACAGCAGAGCAGACAATAAGCCAATGATAGACACTGGTAAACCAATAAACACTGCTAAAACAGTTTAGAAAATTAAATATAAAGCTTTCGCAATACCAAAATAAATATTCTGTCCCCCATTCTGTCCTACATTTGTTCTATAATCTCAAACAGAGAAAAAAAGGATAGATTTTCCTCGAAAATTGTGTGAAAATTTCTAACAAAAGTGCAGGAAATTCAGTCATTAAACAGAAAAGCCACAATAATACATTTTCTGGAAAACATTCATTGTTAAACAAATGAATTGCAGTAAATGACCTAAACCAGATGTCTGTTAAAGATCACTTAATCTGGAAAGCATCTGCTGAGTACAAACATCTGACAGACATCTGTAAGATGTCACTTTTACATACATTCTACATACATTCATAGGAAGTGCCCAACAGTCGTATTGCAGTTCAGCAAACACATTTTTTAGAGTGTTTGCTCATCTGCAATACGTCTATTAGATGTTTCCTATAAGATGTCAAATAGACGTCTATTAGATGTCTTTAAGATGTTTATGATTTAGAATGTATGTAAAACTGACGTCTTACAGATGTCTGTCAGATGTTTGTACACAGCAGATGCTTTCCAGATCAAGTGATCTTTAACAGACATCTTGCAGACGTACATGTGCTATCTGGGTTTTCAGTGTCTGTTTCAATCTGCTGCTCCATTTATTTGAGGACTTTCCCCAGATAGCACACGTACATCTGTAAGATGTCTGTTTTACATACATACTAAATCACATGTATGCATGTTTGTTCACTACTCACTGCTGTATGTGTGCACTCGGATGGGTCACAAATTCCGTGTATGGGTCACCATACTTGGCAACATGTCACGTCCTTTATTTTTCTTTCCTTTAATAGACAACTATTTGACATCTGATAGGAAACATCCTATAGACGATGAGCAAACAATTAAAAAAAATATGTCTTCCAGACGTCAAATAGACAGGGTCCCATCTCTGATACCACATGCACATCACAGAGATGTCTATTTGATGTCTGCATTTACATCTGCAAGATGTATTTTGTGTCTGTAATTTGCAATATGTCTATTGGATGTCTCCTATCAGATTTCAAATATACGTATATTAGATGTCTTTAAGATGTTTGTGATTTAGAATGTATGAAAAACTGACATCTTACAGACGTCTGCCAGATGTTTGTACACAGCAGATGCTTTCCATATCAAGAGATCTTTAACAGACATCTTGCAGATGTACGGGTGCTATCTGGGATGGTATATTAGCATACAGATGTTTTTGCTTCTCACACTGAGTTCTGTATTAATTAAGTATTTCCAGGTGTAGTACCACCTCATTCATGTTTGAATAAACCATGTGAGATAAAATTATTTAACATGTAGTTTCTGTCAAAAATTGTATTTTTACTCATATTTAAGGTGTTATTTTAGTTTGGCCTAGTTCCCTGCATATGATGGTGTAGTCCAAGTCTTCTACACTACCACATGACACACATGCCTCTTTAGCCCTAGTTTTTTACAGTCCAAAGTTATTTAATGATGTTTATTCATCCTGCTCAACTCGACTCTCATTCCTTCAAACTTCTTGCTCCGTCTTTCGTTCTTCCTATCTTGCATGCTTTGCTTGGCATGTATATTCATTGCATTTACAGTATGACCAGCATGTGTTGTCATTTGCACTTATGTATTTTGTGCAGTTCTTGCATGTATTTCTGGAATACCGTGCACGTCTTTTCATCTATTGTGTGCAAGTGTGGTAGGTTATAATATTGTCCATATTATTATAATGAGACATTCCATTAATGAAAATATGAGTTCTTTTTGGGCTAGACACATTATTTGTAGACAAACCTTTAAACAATAAAACCTGTATCATTTCAGGTATGTTAACACAGCTTTTTCCATATCAATTTTTTCTGTTATCACATCTGTTAAATTAACAGTTTCATTTCAGATCTTTGGCATAAATCATGGTTCATCCTATATCATTTCCTTTAAGCAGTCTACTTTTGTGATCTGTTCTGTGAAATTTAGGACGTGCATCAATAGAGGAACACCAACAACTGCAGCCACGAGCAGAACAGAAGCAACATGCACTGTATTCCTGCTATAGGACCTGAAGACTGTGTAGTGATACATATAGACATTATTTTTACTGGAGAGCAACTGATAACTTTGACTGATGTTTACACCTTATGACACTGGTCTCAAACTCAATTCCTGGAGGGCCACGGCTCTGCACAGTTTAGCTCCAACCCTAATTAAACACACCTGATCCAGATAATCAAGGTCTTCAGGATTACTAGAAACTTCCAAGTAGGTGTGAAATGGAGCTGGTTGGAGTTAAACTGTGCAGAGCTGCAGCCCTCCAGGAACTGAGTTTGAGACCTCTGCCTTATGATATTATAACTGATAAATGGCACCATCTGGTGGAGTTTGAAGTTAAAACAGCATCACAACACTGGAAACACCAGCACACTTTTCATATAAATAAGATTGATTTTTAAACAGAATGTGATGACACTGACACATAATGCTAAAAGTGTGTCACATTGACATGCGTGTAAAGGTGATAAAGATGATATTAACTTCACATAGCCTGGATCTGACTGTGACTGACAGTTTAGGAGTTATGAGTGATTTTGTACTTTTGTTGCTGTAGCGCCCCCGTCCAGCCAATTAGGGTGAGACTTGGTCACGTTGTCAGCGTTGTGAGTACTACCATCCCTCCATGTTTCAAGTCACTATGCCAGGGGTGGGGAACATTGATCCTCGAGGGCCGGTGTTCCTGCAGAGTTTAGCTCCAATCCTAATCAAACACATCTGAACAAGCTAACCAAGGTCTTCAGAATACAGATTTTCAGGGTTGGAGCTAAACTCTGCAGGGACACCAGTCCTCCAGGATCAAGGTTCCCCACCCCTGCTCTACGGTTTGGTCTGCACGGTCAGTTTTACATGGAGATCACTGACGGCTCAATTGGATTGTAAAACCTTCATGTGAATACATCAATTAATCAGAATGAAAAAAATCCAATGAAAAAGTAAAAAATCTCACACGTTTTTTTTTATAGAATAAAAATACAAACTTGAACATTTGTACATTTCTTTTTGCACAACAAATGTTATATTTACATTTTGTACAATCACTTCTATGTAATACTTGCATACTTGCCTTTGTTAAGCACTAAGTTGCTACAGCTATAACCAGGAGAACAACAATAAAATCAATAATACCACCAATAACAGAAGCACTTGCTGCTGCAGCATCTGAACGTACTCTTGAAACTGGAAAAGCTAAAGACAGAAAGCCATTATTACTAGAGATCAACTGATAACCAATAATTTCAGTAGACATTTGTTACATGTAAACATTGTCACATTCACTATAATAATAATAATTTTAGTAGAAAGGTATACATATATATATATATATATATATATATAGATATAGATATCATGGTGCTGTTTTTTTTGTTTTGTTTTGTTTTGTTATATATATATATATATATATATATATATAGATATAGATATCATGGTGCTGTTTTTTTTGTTTTGTTTTGTTTTGTTTTTTTTCAGCAACATAGACTTTCATAGGAAAACTGAGTAATATGCATTTTTCTTATTAACAATAGGCTTCAAAATTGTAAACATGTTTAAAGATGAGCGATGATCCACAATTAAAACATTTTCCTGGACAATTTAAGTATTTAAAACTGTTAAGGCACTGAATGACTAAAATGACACTCACCAGTCACAGTAACACTGAAGCTCCTAATGATGCTGAATCTGCTGCTGTTGATCTGTAGTTTATATAGTCCAGAGTCTGTGGTTCTGGTGTTCATGATGGTCAGAGATCCAGTCTGATGATCCAGCTCCAGTCTGTCTCTGAGTCTCTCATTGCACTGTTCATCTGTACAGATCTTACTCTGATCTCCGGTGATTTCAACAATGGGAATGTCATTAACATACCATTTCATCACACCATTTGGCTTTATTACACTAGGATCTAAAGTAACAGATTCTCCATCCTCCACTGACTTTCTCTTCATTTCATCTCGTTCATCAAAAGAAATACCTGAAACACAAACAAACAGCTGGAGGAAGATCTTTTTGTGTTCAAAAACAAACAAACAAACAAAACTACACTTTAGACAAGAAAGTGATTACTATTGTTTTTTCAAGTCTGAAAAGCAACATTTATCCATGTTTTTGCATTTTACATCAAATCCTCATTTAAAAAGATAATACGCTGTAGGTAAAAAGATAATCAGAAATAGCATTAAAAGTCGTAATCTCAGGAACCAAAACTTTTAGAATTAACAAATCAGCAGTTGAAATTGTTTATTCAGTTTAATTCAAACTGAGACAACTCTCCAAATTCCACTTTAACAGCAAATGTTTTTTTTTAAAAGATAAGTGTGAATAAAAGTCGGCCGATTACCAAAACAAAATTGTAGCCAATCATCAGTAAGGGGCGTGTCTACTCATGATGGGGAGGAGAGAGAGCTCAGTGCACAAAACGACATAGCTGTGCCTAGTCACGACAGAAAGGCAGAGATGGCGAATTAAAAAAAAACAAAAGAGGAAACCGTCTACGCGAACATAAGAAGGCTATGACAAGGCAGCGATTCTCAATTCCAGTCCTCGCCCCCCTGCATATTTTGCATGTCTTTTTTAGTTAACACACCTGATTTAGATCACCAGCTCGTTAGAAGTGAGCTCCGAGCATTAACTGTATTCCTGTTGACATAGTCCCTACACAGTGTTCATTGCTCCCTACTCTCTGAGCAGGGGAAATCCGGTGAATTTTTCCTCACTTCGGAACATTCATTCATGCAGCGTCTTCACACACAGACCAAACTTAGGCTACTAGAGAAGTGTGACAGTATATACCTCTGTAAGCAAATGCAAATTAAATTTCACGTCTTGCACGCTGCCCTCTCAATGGAACATATACACTCGTTTCGAACTGGATGGCGGAATATCATGTGATGTCCACTTCACAGGACATTTACAGACGAATAGAACAAACGTCGTTCGTGAGATACATACGAAATATGCTGGGATTGGGAAATGTTGTGATAAGGAAAGAAGTAGGACCCGTGTAAATTTCGGATCAGCTTTCCTGCGCTGGAGAGAACTAAAGGGGCTGGAAATGGACGGAGCTATTAAAATAGGGGTGAGACCCTTTTGGGGTAGGGGTGTGTTTGTTTTGGTGATTTCAAATATAAACACTGGCTACCAGAAATCACTTACCCTACCTGTAATAGTCATAATTATGGCTATTTAGATGCATTTTCATTGCAGATCAGATGCGTTTAAACTGCTCATAAGTCAATGAGTTTTGTTCATTGTACATTCACTGATTCACAAATGCTCTCTTAATAGACTACAAAGTCTGCATATAAGTGGTAAAAACAATGCTTTCTGTTTTGGCAAGGCAATGAAGTAAGAAACCAAGGCACACCTTAACCGAATTCTTGTGCTGTTTGAGATGCTTTCATATGGCTCATCTTTGACAGCTGGCACATATGCATTCCAGAATGTAAATTATCAATCCATTGCAATGACTGTGCAATGTCACTGTTTTGATGTACTGATACATACATAAGCTATTAATTAAGAAACTTTTTTTTTTCTTTTTTTCTGTAATTCAGATTTTTTTTTTCTTTTGCATTTGCATTTGTAGTAAATCTTGTTGATTAAGGGTATTTTATGAGGGACCTATTATGTCCTTTTATGTCCAAGTCTTGATTTTCTATTTGGGGTCTACTAGAATAGGCTTATTTTTCACATATTTGGCATTACTGTTGCACAGTCTCTTAGCTCCTGTATCTATGAAGCCCCGCCTTTTGAAAAGTGCAGTATTCTCTGATTGGCCGGCAGTACCAGGGTGTTGTGATTGGTCAACCGTTTTAAATGTGTGTTTGGAAAATGTCACGCATAATGCACAATTATGATTTGTCAATCTCAATGCCACTTCTATACAAACATAATGTATGTTAAGTTTAAAACACATATGACTCACCTCTGACAGCAACATTGAAGATCTCGTAACGGTTACGACTGTTCATCAATAGTTTATAAACGCCATCTTCTTTGGTTCTAATGTTTGTGATGGTGAGATCACCTGTGTGACTGTCCAGCTTCAGTTTGTCTTTGAATATCTCTTTACATAGTTCATCTGTACAGATCTTACTGTGGTTATAAATGATTTCAGCTATTCGGATATCATAAAAGTACCATCTAATTCTGTCTTGTTGATTAATTTTAACATCAGTGTGCAGAGTGACTGAATCTTGCTCCATCACTGACACACCATGTGTATCAACACCAAATGCATCTGAAAAAAGAAACATACAGCTTATTATAAGCCATTTTTGGAAGAGTGCTGTAGAAACTGTCATAGTTGCAGTCAGTTTTGTTTGATTTGCTATTTTGCTCAGCTTTTTTGTCACTAACTTCATCATTTGCATTTAAGTTCTATTTTCTCTGTTCATTATTTTCTGGGTCTCTGTCTCTTTATTACAGAAGTAATCAAATAAAGTTCCCTTCCCAACCTTTTGTGGATGGTTCACGCTATATTAAGCCACAGTGCATACTTTAAATCAGTGCTACATGACTAAAATACAGAGGAAACGGGTGGAGCAGCACTTTTGCCAAAAATGTGTGGAACTTTCACACCCATTAGCCATTGGGCTTGATCATTAAAATGTTCATGTTCATTTACTTTAATGTGCATTAAGTTGCTAAAAAAGATCTCAATTATGATATAGCTCAAAGCAACTTCAAAATATCAAATTATATTCTAAATCTGCAATAGTACATGTACTAAATGACACTTACCAGTGACAGTAATGCTGAAACTCCTACTGATGTTGAATTTGCTGCTGTTGATCTGTAGTTTATATTGTCCAGAGTCTGTGGTTCTGGTGTTTGTGATGGTCAGAGATCCAGTCTGATAATCCACTTTCAGTCTGTCTCTGAATCTGTCAGGACACTGATCATCTGTACAGATCTTACTTTGGTCTCCAGTGATTTCAGTGATGAGAGTGTGATTAAAAAACCACATTATCACATCATTTGGGTGTTTTATTATACCAGGATCTAAAGCGATGGATTCTCCCTCCCTTTTCTTTATTTGATCTAGTTCAGCACCTGAAATACAAACCAGCATGAGGCTGTCAAAACTAACAGCTCACCAATGGGAATGATTTAGTTGTAAATCAAACTGAAGTGTTTAATGCTTCAGATTTTAACTCTACAAACTGTTTTTTTTTTTACATTCACTTAATGACTTACCGCTGACGGAAACACCAAAGATTATTTCAGTGTTATGGCTATTGAGTAGTAGTTTATAAAGTCCAGTGTCTGTGATTCTTATGTTTGTGATGGTCAGAGATCCAGTCTGATTGTCCAGCTTCAGTCTGTCTCCGAATCTCTCTTTACACTGTTCATCTGTACAGATCTTACTCTGATCTCCAGTGATTTCAGCAATGCGATCAACATGAAAATACCATTTCATTCTTTCTTGCTGGGATTTAATAAGTCCAGTGTATAGAGTGACTGAATCTCCTTCTATCACTGACAATGGCACTACATCTGAACCAACATCAGATGAAACTGAAGGATAAATAACAGATTGTAAGTAGAAAAATATGTCTCAAAATGTATGATACATGCAAAACAAAACAAAACATAATAAGAACACTGATTTACACATTCACTCAGACAAATGTGTGAGTGATGGATGAAATTTTAATAAACATACTATACACCCATGCAGAGATTAATGTTTGAGTATTATTAATTATGAATATTATCACTTTAATTGGCTTCCTCAAACTTTAAACTTAAGATGCCACTAGTTGTCTCCACAAAAAAAAACACACTGTATTGTCTAAAAAATAGCCTATAGCTAATTAAAACAGTTAGAAACAATACATTTCTGTACTTATTTACTTTATATTAAAGTATATTTTATAGCTACTATACTATACTTTATAGCTACTATTAGAAAGAGTGGTACAAATATGTGTCTTACCAGGCACGAAGTATGCACACAATATGGTGCACAAAATAAAGACCTTCATTCTGACAGAATGCAGATAATGTGGAAATAAAAAGCATTGACTGTGCCGACAGACACGGACCAACACTGACAACTGACAAAGTGCAGTATGTAAATTCTCAGATGTTCTAAAAACCTGATTAACACGTCTGTGCAGAGTGAGGTGTGACGTCCCGTGTAAAGTGAAAGTTTAGACTAACTAAACAAATAACTCTAAAAAGAAAAAATCCTTCAATGTGAAAGGTGTTGATAAAAGCTCTTTTTCGTCTATTGTATGAAGACGAAGTGTTGCACCACCCGGTGACTTTAGGAAAACAGCAAACGGTGGGCAATATGCATTTAAATTGGTAAATATAGAAGGAATATGTCTAAGTCATTTATATTTACCAAACTTCCTGCTACCAGGTGGTGGCACCATGACTATAATTGGATATTGGCATGTCTTGAGGCCAGCACTTTCACCAAACATTATGAAGTTCAGTGCAGACTGAACATGGCATGTTTGAGTTAGTGCAAAGCATGATGTTTCCTGTTGCTATGAATATAACTGAATATTGGCCTCTAGATGTGTTCAGGCCAGGACTCTTATCAAACATTTGAAGTTTAGGGTGGATCGGACATTGTATGGCTGAGTTACAACAACTTCTATTCTCATTGCGAAACATCAAACTTTGTCAGGCCGCCACGGACACGCCCTTCAACGAAAACTCAAGATCTTCACAATTTATCATTGCAAAGACATTAAGAGTAGACTGACCAAATATAATGTTGATGTCATTAAATCTCTATGAGGAGTTCGTTAGAGGGTCCCTCAAAAATGTGATTCATTTTGGAAAAGAAGAAGAAGAATCTAAACAATTCCAATAGGGTTCTCGCACCATTGCTGCTCGGGCCCAGCTAATAATCAGAAGTTTATTAGGTGCTACTTGTCATTTTCATCACATAATGGAGCGATCAAAGACATTGCAAAGTATACCTGTGATGTAATGAGACGGTTATTACTGCATCATTACGATCCAAGGATAACAATTGCTGTTTCTTCTCGTCTTGTTCTTCTTCTCCAAAATTAATCACATTTTTGAGGGTCTAAACATGCTCGAAAATGAATGAAACTTGTGCACGGCCTAGAAGTGGCAAAAATGTACATTTAATACAGGTTTCAGAAGTGTGTGTGGCAAAATGGCTCGATAGCGCCACCTATAACATTTCAAAGAAGTGCCCCTTGAGCTGCGTTAAACATACATGCATGAAATTCGGTAGACACATGTAACACACCAGTACCTACAAAAAAGTACCCCAGTGTATTCTAAAGTTCTTTGTGATGTTAAATTGCAAAGATTTTTTATGTTTTGCCACGAAAAAGGAAGTTGTTATAATTCAGGCATACAATGTCCGATCTGCCCCAAATTTCACGTTTAATAAGGGTCCTGAAGTGAAGAGATCTACATGCCCATATATAATTATAGTCATAGCACCACCTGCTGGCAACAGGAAGTGACATGTTGTACACTATAACAAAGTAGTGATGTTAAATTGTGAACATCTTGAGTTTTCATTAAAGGGTGTGTCCGCAGCGGCTTAACAAATTTCGATGTTTCACCATGGAAAAGGTTTTTGTAACTCAGCCATACAATGTCCGATCTGCCCCAAACTTCACATGTTTGATGAATCCTGGTCTGAACACATCTAAAGGCCAATATCCATTATAATCATAGTGCCACCTGCTGGCAACAGGAAATTACTTGTTTTACACAAACTTAAACATACAATGTCCAGTCTGCACCAAACTTCAGATTTTTAGTCCTGACCTGAAGACATCTAAAGGTCAAAATTCACTTATAATCATAGCACCACCAGTTGGCAGCAGGAAGTTAGGCATATATAATTGATTTGATGTATTCCTCCTATATACTGCTTTAAATGCATATTGCTCACTGTTTGCTGTTTTCCTAAAGCCACCAGGTTGTGGTGAGCCCGGGTCATTTCAGCACTGCTTGTGGCTTTATTTGTGTCTGCGTTGCTACATGAATGTTAAAGAGTAAATTGAATAGCTATTGCTTGTGTCTTTGACTTTTCATAGTCATACAGATTTTCAGTACAAGGGCTTCAGTAATTAATGATTAGCAAGAATTGACCTGACAGGTTTTCAGCAATTAATTTAATTTGATTGTAAATCTATTCTGTGCAGGAGGGAAGTCAGATTGTGCCTGTGAGGTTCATAACCGCAGCACAGGAAGAAGCCCTTCACCTACAAAATAAGCCCGGCTGAAAAAAAAAAGGCTACTGATGCACAAGATATTTGTCCATCTAACAGATCAAATCAGATTTCTGAAGAAATACAACCACAGCAGCTTTCAGTTTGACTCAGATGTTGAGCTGCTCGTGCCATTCTTCAGTAAGAAGTAAGAATGACAATAATATCAGATGATCTTTGTCATTTGCAACAACTGAATGGTTATAAAACCATTTTAAAATCTTTAACTCAGGTTGTCTAATACAATATACTTAATTTATTTATACTTTAAATTTAATTAATTAATTAATTAATTTATTTATTCATTTATTTATTTTTTAAACATATCAGAGAAAGTGTATGAAGTAGGAGGGCTAAACTGGGTCATGGGAGGATACACATCAGATTGACTTTTATCAGCAGATAGTCTTATTATTACATCAGACTTTTCACAGAACAATTGAAGACAATGTTTCAGACACTTGGTTTGTTCTGTTTGTGTAGTTGCCATCTAATTGGTAAGTTACAAACACATTTTTATGATTTAATTTCTTCCTGTTTTACAGCAATAACGCTTCTGCTACTGTTTTCAGTGAGTCTGTTTTAATAAGCCAAATACAAAAATATGAAACTATTGAAAATGTCAATTGACTAATTGACTTGTCCTGTAACTGCAGATGATCTACGAGCAGATAAAACATATTAAAGATCAAATTACTGGTTCACATTCTCTGTACATGAATATCACCTTTCTTTTGCATCCTATTCTTGAGTTCATGTTTAAAGGTTACAGACAACATCTGATTGTAGGGTTTGTAAACCATCAGGAGCCCTAATCTGTGACAAAACAAATTCTTCAGGTGTGTTTGGTGAGTCAGTACCAGTACCAGTGTCAGTGATGGAGGGAGATTCTGTCACTCTAAAAACTAATGTTGCTGAAATACATGAAGACGATGATATACTATGGAATTTTATAGCTGAAAAGTCTCTGCTAGCTGAAATCAGTAGAGATGTTGGCATCTTCTTTACATATAATGGTACTGATGAGAGATTCAGATTCAGATTGAAATTGGACAAGCAAACTGGATCTCTGACCATCACAAACATCACAACTGAACACACTGGACTCTATGAAGTAAAGATAAGTGGAGAAAAACTGTCATCAAAAACATTCAGTGTTTATGTTTATGGTGAGTACAGACCATTTGTTCAAGATTGTTTTATTAAAGGAATATTTGGGGTTTAACATATTCGACTGTGTTTGTGGTTTGAGGGTGATTAACACACACAAATGTTGAGAACGTCTACAGAACTATGAATAATCCTATTGAAATGTTTAATTTTATAATTTTAGATGACATGCTGTCACTGTAAATAACACTGTTGTTTACATTTATCCATATTTCTGTTCATTATATGTTTTCCAGCTCATCTGCCTGTTCCTAACATTATCAGAGACTGCTCTTCATCATCATCACAGCAGAATTGTTCATTGTTGTGTTCAGTGGTGAATGTGAATAAAGTGACTCTCTCCTGGTACAAAGAAAACAGTTTATTGTCCAGCATCAGTGTGTCTGATCTCAGCATCAGTCTCTCTCTACCTCTGGAGGTGGAATATCAGGATAAAAACACCTACAGCTGTGTGATCAACAATCCCATCAGCAACCAGACTCAACATTTCAACATAACTGAACTCTGTCAGCCATGTCCAGGTATGCTGGTACTGATTTTATCAGCAATTAAGCTGATATATCAAGTCATTGTTTCATAGTGTTTCTTGACAGGCAAACAGATTCGATCAGTCTAATGGTTCATTTTGCTCATTACAGATCAGGGTCTACCTTTATTTTACATAGTGCTGATTTCTGCTGCTGCTGGCTCTCTGTTGATTTTAGCTACAGTTGTGATGTACTGTTGCATCGGCTGGAAATGTAGGAAAACAGGTCAGCAGAACAAACAATTAATACAAATTGATTTTTTTTTAAGACAGAAATTTTGATATAATATTATTACTGTTGTTTTAACACATATGCATTATTGTTAATGCAGTCCAGACACAGGAGGAAGACAGAACTGAATCAGCATTGTGTAAACCAACAACACGAAAAACAGTAAGATCATAAAATGTAAATTTTCGTAGTTTTTGAACAGTAGGTGGCACTGTGCTAAAACTGCTCATGTACCATCAGGTCATGCTTGCTATAATACACCGAGTGTGATCTGAGTGCACTAATACATTGCGGAGAAATAGCCTCACATCCATTTTTTGCACAAACTTTTACTAAATTTGTTACTGTGCTTCACGAGAACAGTTTGGTCTATCAAAAATCTTAAAAAAAACAAAAAAAAGTTTTTGACAGAATGGTCTGAGGATGATCTGAGGCTATTTCAGTGAAAAAAAACAAAAAAACAAAAAAAAAAACGACAAACTGTCTAGAAAAAAGTTAATAAATAAATAGATTTTTCGAAAAATATAAAATTGCCACAAAATAGTGCTAATTTGGCCTGTTGGTGGCACTAAAGAGTTTGAGCTAGTGACTGTAAAGAGAAGGGTATAACTGCAGCCTGGAGATCTCCAAATGGGGGCGGGAACTCCAAAACAGGGTGGGAGCTCCAAAATAGGGCGTGGCTTCCTCCCATTGACAGGCAGGTACATGACACGCATTCGCAAATTTTTCCCCCATTCCACTTCAGCACAAACTCCGCCCCACAGCTGATTCTAAAGGTTTTATTGGATGTGTCAGTCACAGTGTTGATTTCCTACACTATTCTACAAACAATGCTAACCCCTAAACCTACCCCACACCTTACTCTAACCCTAACCAGTGAAATTGACTGCACGGAATTGGCGCTGAATAGCATGGTGGATAAACAGTCAGTAAAATGATGCGATATAAGACAGACTTCTTGAAAGGGGGAAAAAGTTGTTATTCTCAAATAACCCATACAAAACTTCATAAAATTTGTTTGCCAGTGAAAAGAAGGTATGACACAAAGCTGTCAACCATGTGATCAGGGCTGAAGTCTGGTCTTGAGCTGCAGCTGTTCTGCGGTTCATAATTATCTGAGGGGAAATGCAGCTTTAGATGGCATTGGTTGATTTGTTGACATGTTGCAACAAGTAGGTTTATTCTTTGATGTTGCTTGTTGCTGCCGTGACCAACCTTCAGAAATGATATTTAACCTATGTGATGAACAAGATTGATATCAGTCTAGCTTTTCAAAACAATACAAAATTGTCAGTATTTGTAGATTAATCTTAGCATCTTAGTCTTAGAAACATGTTAATGTGCTAATAATTCCCCATCACATCAGCAGATTCCTGACTGAGTTTGTGTTTCCTTTGCAGAAATCAAAGGAGGGGCCTGTGTATGAAAATATCTCCAAAAAATGATCAAATACTTTATCTACTGGAAATGTTAGAATTCATACAAGTTTTATACATCACTTTTGGATATTCTCTGACAGGATGTCTATATATGTATTTTTTCCTCAACCATATGCACATACATTGTTAATATAATTGTATAAAGTGCTGTTTCTCTGTACATTTTAATGATGCACAATTAGAAACGGTTATGTATTATAAATAGTTGGAAATGGTATTTCATTAAGACATGGTATTTAATTCATGAAGACATTGTTTATAAACTGTACCAGATATATACAATAAACACAGTGACATCTGTTGTTTAAAGCAGGGATTCACCTTTCCAACCTGACTTTTTAAACCTGAGTCTGACTTCAGCAAAAATAAGTTAGACTCTTCCAGGATGTTAAAGATATCAGTGTCTTTGGATTTGCATGTGTTTTGCAAACCTGTTCATATCAATATTAAGGGTCATTTGAGAGGTTTGGCCAAATCGTATCTTATCTGCCAAAAGCCATTCACCCAGCTGAGAACCTGCAAAGCCTAACAGTAAAATTGAATAAATTAAAGTTTATTTCACTCAGATATGACTAAATGTTCATTGCACTTCATAGAAACATTTATATGAACTCAATAACTGATTATATGTTTATTTGCAAAAAAAAAAAAAAAAATTAAAAAAAAATAAATAAATCCTGGCGCCGCGCCTGATCAGATGTCTCTATTTAAAATCAGCCCAAACCTTCTATGCTTCAAGGCTACAATCTTTCGCAACATTAAAGACCAGAATGAGACTATCTAGTGCCATTTTGGCACAAACATATGTTAGAAAATAATGGCCGCCAAAAAAAAAAAAAAAATAAATAAAAAGCTTTCACATTTTTGATTTTCTGCATTGTTTTCTGAATTCTACAGTCTGTCTTGGGTCAGTTTGATAATATAACTTCATCAGTGTCCCTTGTGTTTAATCAAAAAGTAGAATGATTACTAACTGTCCTGATTACCTAATCCCTCCATGAAAACACAAAATAAGTCCTATAGTAAATATAGAAATACATTACACAGACACTTCTTATTTAGTGGTACAGTACTGCATGATTTGGAGATTATATTTAATAGATTACACTTTGTTAAAAAAAAAAAAGGTACCATTACATTCTTGGCCTGTGTATTTATGCATTTACAGAATGTGTCATCATTTGTGTTGACTCATGCATTTTCTGGATTTGTGTGGTGTTTATGGCAGTGTGCTAGGTTATAACACTGTTTTCAGTCTACATGTGTCTTGTTAACAGAAGTGCAAGCTCTTTCCGGGCTAAAAATAATTTACATTAAAACTTGGATAATTTCAGGTACATAGGTACATGCACAGCTTTTTCCATATCAAAATCTGTTATCACATCTGTTAAAGAAACAGTTTCAGTTCAGATCTTTGGCAAAAATCACAGTTTATCCAGTTATATAATGTACTCACCCCCTTGTCATTCAAGATGTTTATGCCCTTCTTTCTGCAGTCATAAAGAAACTGTTTTTTGAGGAAACATTTTCAGGAATTATCTCCATATAGTGGACTACAATGGTGCCTGTGAGTTTTAATATCCAAAATGCAGTTTAAATCTGTAATCTGTAATCTGGGTTAGGGTATGTCAAAAAAACTCCCATTTTCTCCTCCAACTTTTTCCAAATCATCCTACACCGCTGCAGAAGTACCAACCAGTGTTTACAAAGTGAAAATGCAAAGAAGGTCAAACGCCCTTCACAAAAAAAAAAGGTAAAAAAGTGATGCAGGACGATTTTGAAGTTGGAAACGAAAATGAGATACGAGTTTTTTTTTCGACATACCCTAACTGTATTGACCTGGATTACACAGAGTTTGCATGAGCATCACAGAGTTAGACAAGATGAGCATTTGAGATTAAAAAGTATATAATTTGTAATATATATATATTTTTTTTTAGAAAATGACTGATCATTTCGCTAGATAAGACCCTTATTCCTTGGCTGGGACTGCTTGGAGCCCTTTGAAGCTGCACTGAAACTGCATTTTGGACGTTCAAACTCACGGGCGCCAATGAAGTCCACTATATGGAGAACATTCCTGAAAAAATCCTGAAGAACTGAAGAAAGAAAGGCATGAAATCTTGGATGACAATGGGGTGAGTACATTATCTGTAAATTTTTCTTCTGGAAGTGAACTTTGTGATCTGTGAAGATTAGGACGTTTACTAACAGAGAAATCACACCAACAACTGCAGCCACGAGCAGCATAACAGAAGCAACATGCACTGGATTCCTGCTATAGGACTGGAAGGCTGACCTGAATCTGTAAAGATAAATACAGACATTATTATTACTGGAGAGCAACTGTTACAGTAGCTCTGATTAATATTTACACCTCATGATATTGATTCAACTGATAAATGGCGCAATCTAGTGGCGTTTGATGTTAAAACAGCATCACAACACTGAAAACATCAGCACACTTTTCGTGTAAATAACTTTCATTTTTTAAACAGCATGAGATTGCAAAGGTGCTAAAGTTGTGTCACACTGACATGAATGTTAAGGTGATAAAGATGAAATTAACTTCACGCATGTAAAAAGAAAAAAAAATCTGTTTATTTAAACTGGGGGAAATGGGGAAATTATCTGAATGACTCAGTGATACTCACCAATGACAGTAACAATGAAGTTCCTTTTGATGCTAAATCTGCTGCTGCTGATCTTTAGGTGATAATGCCCAGCATGTTGAGTTGTGATGTTTGTGATGGTCAGAGATCCAGTTTGATTGTCCAGCTTCAATGTGTCTCTGAATCTCCCATCAACATATGTACATTGTACACGTGTACAGATTAAACTAAGATCTTCACTGATTTCACTGAAGAGAATGTCATTAAAATGCCACAATATTAGATCATTTGGGTTTTTTATTACTCCAGGATCTAAAGTGACAACTTCTCCCTCCTTTATCTTTCTCTTCATCTTTCTTTCAACACGTTGAGCAGCAGGAACATCTGAAATACAAACCAAACACAAATATTTTGTGTTGGAACGTTTTATATACACACACACACACACATTCTAAATTCTAATATATATATTAGATTGTAGAATGTAAAATCAAATTTAAAAAACCTTACCAACAGCAACATTGAACATCTTTAGAATGTGGTGTTGTCTGATGTTGATCTGTAGTTTATAAAGTCCTGAATCTGAGGTTCTGATATGTCTGATGGTCAGATCACCTGTGTGACTGTTCAGCTTCAGTCTGTCTCTGAATCCCTCTAAATCAGTACAGATCTTATTCAAAGATTCATTGTGTTCTGCTATGTGAATGCCATTAAAATACCATTTTATTCTAGTATGTCTGCCTTCTCGTTTAATATGTTTAAAACCAGTATGTAGAGTGACAGAATCTCCCTCCATCACGGACACTTCATCTGTTTGATCACCTGGAGAAGAAAAAAAAAGTTAATCACAGCCACTTCTGGGACAGTGGAGCCAAAAAAATATACAACAGTAAAGCGCTGTCAAAATGTAAGACAGGAGCAGTTGCTGAAATGGGACTGCAGATCAGAAGTTGTGTTAGACACTTCGTCATTTTGATGAACATGGTCATAAAATTTCTGTCATAATCTATTATTACCCATTATTTTAATTTTTATATTTTAATTATAATAACACATTTAATTGCTTTTATTTTTATTCACATTATTATTATTATTTTTTTATTTAAGAACCTACAGCATGATATAGGCTTATGCATTTATGTTGAAGAGAACAGACGAACAGATGACACTGCATATTTTTTATGTTTAACACAAGTGTGCCACACAAGTCTTGAAAAGTGAAGCCAAAACGTTTCGATTGCCCCCAGGTGGCTGGTCCCAGTATAGGTCATAAACCCTGCTCTGTCCATGTAATGTAGTGGGACGTGAGGCAAAGTAAACGATTACATTTTATTTACTTTATTTTAACACAAGCCTCTAGTATGGCAATAAGCAGACAAATTTTTCAAATCTGTCCATTACATTAGGAAATTGAAGCAATAAATACCGTTTTGGTGCTTTTTAGTGTGATAGATCGTTGTAGCTTCTGGGTACTGTCTGTGCATAATCAAACGCATAGCAAATTTCTACAGTTTTTATTTTTGTTCTGGATCCCGTGCTCTGCTGCTACACTGGAGCACACTTGCCACCAAATGGACATGGAATTACACTTAGAAGTTACGATAAGTCACCCTCAGTATAACCTGTCAAATGACGGCCGGCCTTCAGATTTTTTCGTCACTGATTTAAAAAAAAAATAAAAATAAAATAAATCCATCAATGACGGACTATTTTCGGTTAACGCGACCTCTGCTGCAGATGGAAATTTATTCTCAGTAACAAAGGAACAACCTTAAAAATCTAAGAAGCATTTTAATGCATCCCAGTCATACAGATAGTAGGTAGAGAAAAGTATGACTGGTATGTATATCAATGCAAACATGTAACACATGCAAACAAACAGCCTAAGAATGTCATTAATTTAAAAGTAGAGATAATTATAGTATATTGTTATGGACCGCTGATAAAGGATTGGAAATCAGTGCTATTTCTCACCATATTACAAGTTATCTTTTTTTTTTTTTCACCATATTACATTAGCTTTTGTTTTTTTTTTTATATTCAGAATCTATCACTTATTTTATAGTATGATAGTCAGTGCCAGTGTAAGATATTATGTTTAAATCAAAGAAAGATCCATGCACAACCTTTTGTGGTTGGTTTAAGCCATATCAAGCCACAGCGAATTTTTTTTTTTTTTCTTTTTTTTTTCAGGGCTACGTGACTAGAAAATACAGAGGAAAAAGTTGTAGCAGGCCTTTTGTCAAAAATGTATGGACCTTAAACACCCATGAGCTGCTGGGCTTGATCAGCCTGTTTGAGGCATACAAAAAATGCAGTAATTCGATCTGCAAATTCCTGGGGCTAAAAGAGTGACCAAAAAAAAAAAAAAAAAAAGTAAAAATGTTTTATTTCCGTATTCTGCATGAAGGCGATATATATTATCTCAGTTGTATTACTCAATATTGTAATACTTGGTCTAACTAACTTCAAAAATATTGAATTGTCTTCTGATACTGTAATTTAAAACACACTGATTGACCAAATATCACTCACCAATGATGGTAACACTGAAACTCCTCATGATGCTGAATCTGCTGCTGTTGATTTGTAAATAATAAAGTCCAGAGTCTGAGATTGTGGTGTTTGTGATGGTCAGAGATCCAGTCTGATGATCCACCATCAGTCTGTCTCTGAATCTCTCTTTACACTGCTCATCTATACAGACCTTACACTGATCTTCAGTGATTTCACTGATGTGAATGTCAGTATAATACCAAATTATCACATCACCTGGGTTTTTTATTACACCGAGACCTAAACTGACAGATTCTCCCATTATTTTCCTTTTGTCTAGTTCAGCAGCAGAACTGGCTGTAATACAAACCAACATGAGACACTATCTGTCAAAACTAATTATATCATTTTAAAATGAACTAAATTCATTTACAGGTACTGAAACAGTAGCCATGAATGCCACTGCAATAATTAACAATGATGTGATTCAAACACAACATTCACCAAATAACTTACCACTAACAGTAATATTAAATATCATTTCAGTGTTGGGGTTGATGATATCTAGGTGATAGAGTCCAGAGTCTGCAATTCTGATGTTTGTGATGGTCAGAGATCCAGTCTGATGATCCACTTCCAGTCTGTCTTTGAATCTGTCTTTACACTCTTCATCTGTACAGTTCTTTCTCTGATCTCCAGTGACTTCGGCGATGCGACTGCTCTTAAAATACCATTTTATTTTTTCTTGTTGGGTTCTGTTTATTCCAGTGTATAGACAGACTGAATCTCCTTCCATCACTGACACCACATCTGCACCAACACTGGATGCAACTGAAGTAAGAAATAACAGACTGTAACTAGAGAAATATGTCTCAAAATGCAATACATGCAAAATAAAACAGATTAAGAACATCACTGATTTACACATTCACTCATCCTCAGCTTTGTCTTTTCATACTTTAGGTTGCTGTTATAGTTACAAATAGATGTCTTACCAGACACAAAGAATAAGATGCACAAAATAAATGCCTTCATTTTGAAAGAAGGCAGATTCTATAGAAATAAAAGGTGAGGCCAATCCACACAGCACTAAAAACACAGACCAAAGAAGACAGCCGACTCAGTGCAGTACGTAAATTCTAAGACG
The DNA here is from genome assembly GCA_012976165.1 of Labeo catla. Classification (NCBI taxonomy): domain Eukaryota; kingdom Metazoa; phylum Chordata; class Actinopteri; order Cypriniformes; family Cyprinidae; genus Labeo; species Labeo catla. The sequence continues at coordinate 465,168 of VONZ01000466.1, forward strand.
TTTCTTTTCTTGGAATGCACTGATTACAAAAACCCGACGAACGTGCCTGTGCAGTGTGACAGAACATCCTATGTCAAGTGAAAGTGAAAGAAATGCTACCAATTAAAGTTAATTCAACGGCAAATAACCAAACGTGTCAAACCTGTGTCAAAGCGTAACAAAGTCCTTCAAAATGAAATGTAATTTCTTAAATGAAGTATTAAATGTTACAAACTAACTAAAATTCATTACAGAGGTTTGATAGGTGCTATTCTTCGTTTTCACCACATGATGGTGAAGCCGTTGTAAAATACACCTGAGACCTCTTCTCCTTAACATTCCTGCAGAACAACATTGCCTGATGGTAGAATTACTGTTTGTAAAAAATACTGCATACTTTTTTTATGAATTGTGCGGTTTTCAGTTATTTCAGAACCGCTACGCCACGCTCTCACTGCAGGAAATGTGGTCCAAATCCCCATTTTTGCACATCCTATGTGATTGTTTTATTACATGACCGTGTGAACAGCACAAAACACATAGAATCTGATCTTTTATATTCTGATTTGGGCCACTTTCACATGTGGTCCTAAATCCGATTCAGAACAGATGATCTGTCTACACTACCGTTTTGGTCATTCAGTGAACATGACCTTTGCGGAGGATCTGTGTATTAGCTACAGTGACAGCTCTATACAAGCTAAGGGTTTGTACTGCAAATATTTAAAATAACTTTGGCCTCTTTCTTCTCATCTTTGTCCTCCTTATCGCTAATTTGCTAACTTCCACAGGACACCAGCAAACTGCTGAACGCAGATTGTAGCTAGAGGGGATACAGCTCTGACCAGAAACTAACAATGAAATTAATTGTTCTACTTACTAGATTGTGTTTTATTAACGTCTACACCTACCCCAACCCTAAACTTAGCCTTTAATATAATACAAAAACAGTATTATTGCTGTACAGGGAGACAAAAATAACGTTAGATTGATGTCCGCGTTCCCAGTAGCCACAGCTGTACCCCTTCTAGTCTAAACCCAGCCGGTGCTCAATTCAGTGGCCACCATGTTTACTAGGCTACGTATGAAAGCACGTCTCGTGCCGTTTGGAAAAAAAAAAAAAGTCATGCGTTCACACTCCTACTGAAGTCCCCTTATGGAGGATGCCAGGACATACCAGGATGTCTTTGGTTTTATTGTTGTATAAAAAATGTCCTATAAAAAGTCCTATTAAGAAAAAAGGCTCTGTGCTTTGTTTTGCATTAGCCTGTGTGTGTGTGTGTGCACGTGTGTATGTGCACCTGGTATTTATCACGTTATGGGGACCAAATGTCCCCACAAGGATAGTAATACCAGTTAATTTTGACCTTGTGGGGACATTTGTGAGGTCCCCATGAGGAAACAGGCTTATAAATCATGCACAATGAGTTTTGAGAAAGTAAAAGTGTGCACAGTCTCCTGTGAGGGCTAGGTTTAGGTGTAGGGCGATAGAAAATACGGTTTGTACAGTATTAAAACCATTACACCTATGGAATGTCCCCATAAAACATGTAAACACAACGTGTGTGTGTGTGGGTGTGTTTGTATTTTGTTTACTATTCCTACCTTTGTGTATTCAGTTTTATAACAGTGATTTCAATTAGCAATCATGTTATGTGTGTACACACAATAAACAATGCACACTTGTACTACAAGTCTTGTAGCCTTGAGGTAAAGGAAGTGTGCAAATGAGGCAATGCACAAAAGTACTGAACATAAAATAATGGAAATTATATGCACAATTAAACATCACATACTGTACGAACTATACATTATAACTATGAATGTTTTTTAAAAAAGTTGATTGCTTAGTAGCTATTTCTTGTGTCTTTGATAATCAGTTTTCTTTTCTGGTTGACCTTTCAAAGTCATGCTGATTTTTCCTTGATATAAGACTTCATTAATTAATGATGGGTAACCTCTGACTGGTTTTCATTAATTTGATTGTAAATCTGTTCAGTGTAGGAAAGAAGTCTCAATACTGTGACTGTAGGTGCATAACCGCAGCACAGGAACAAGCCCTTCACCAGCAAACTAAACACAGATGAAACAAAACAGCCACTGTGTTGCACAAGATCTTTGTCCACCTAACAGATCAAATCATTTCTGAAGAAAACTGACCACAGCATGTTTCAGTTTGACTCAGAAACTCAGCTGCTTGTTTCACAGTAAGACTGGCAATGTGAGATGATCTTTGCCATTTACAACAATTGAATGATTATAAAACCATTTTGTTATCCATAAGATTAGAAACATTCAAAAATCATGAAATGCAGGTTAACTGATCCAGTATTCACACAATTTATTAGCATGTGTGTTTATTTTTAAAAATTCTGCATGGCATTTTTTTTAGATCTTAGAACAACTACCTTATGAACTAATAATTTGCAGCAAATTGGAATTTGTATTGATGCAAAAGTCATGGTTAATAGTTAGTTAATGGTGAGAATTGGTCCCCACATGAAAGTGTGATTATATAGGTTATCAAAACACATATCAGACATGTGTATGTGAACTAGGAGGGTCAAACTCTGCTGTGGGAGGTAATCATATTGATTTTTATCAGCAGATAGTCTTATTATTTCATCAGACTTTTTTTACTGAACAATTGAAGAAAATGTTTCACACATTTGGTTTGTTCTGTTTGTGCAGTTGGTGTCTGATTGGTAAGTTATAAATATATTTTTATGGCCTAATTTCTTCCTGTTTTCAGTGAGCCTGTTTTAATGAGCCAAATACAAATATATGAAGCTATTGAAAGTGTCAAGAGGAATTAAACTTAGTTTTAATAGTTTAACTCAGCAGTAAATAACTTGTGTAACTTCACATACTTTTATCACTCTGCAAGCAGATAAAACATATTAAAGATCAAATTGCTGATTCACATTGTCTGTTCATGACAGACTTTCTTTCTTTTTCAATTCATGTTTAAATGTTACAGACAACATCTGATTTCATGCTTTGTAAACCATCAGGAGCTTTAATCTGTGAATAAACATGTTCTCCAGGTGTGTTTGGTGAGTGTCCAGTGTCAGTGATGGAGGGAGATTCTGTCACTCTAAACACTGATGTTACTGAAATAAATGACGACGATGATATACAGTGGACTTTTAGATCCAGAAAGTCTCTGATAGCTGAAATCATTAGAGTTGATGGAATCATGAGAGTGGATGTTTCTGATGGGAGATTCAGAGACAGACTGAAACTGGACAATCAAACTGGATCTCTGACCATCACAAACATCACAACTGAACATGCTGGACTCTATGACGTAAAGATAACTGGAGCCAAACGGACAACAAAAACATTTAGTGTTTCTGTCTGTGGTGAGTAGAGATCCATTTGTTCAAATGTTCACATATTCTTGTTTTAATAAAGAAATATTTGGGGTTCAGTACAAGTTAAGCTTATTCGACTGCATTTGTGGCATAAGGTTAATTAACACATATACACAAACAATTCTGAGTCGTCCCTTTTTAATGGATGTGACAGTGAGACACTTAAAATGAAAGTGAATGGGTGAGTGAAAACAGTGTAAACTGAAAATAACACTGTTGTTTAGACTTATCCATATTTTTTGTTCATTCTCTTGTTTTTCAGCTCATCTGCCCACTCCTGACATTACCAGAGATTGTTCATCATCATCATCATCACAGCAGAATTGTTCATTGTTGTGTTCAGTGGTGAATGTGACTGATGTGAGTCTCTCCTGGTACAAAGGAAACAGTTTATTGTCCAGCATCAGTGTGTCTGATCTCAGCATCAGTCTCTCTCTACCTCTGGAGGTGGAATATCAGGATAAATCACCTACAGCTGTGTGATCAACAATCCCATCAGCAACCAGACTCAACATTTCAACATCACCGAACTCTGTCAGCCATGTCCAGGTGTGTTGGTGTTGATATTATTGTGAGTAAAATGATCTCTGCCATGAGAATCAGGGTTCAGTGTTTCTCATAGAGCAGATGAACAGATTCACTCAAGCGAATGCATACTTTTGTCCATTACAGATCAGGGTTTACCTTTACTTTACATTGTGTTGATTTCTACTGTGGTTGGATCTCTGAAGATTGTAGCTGCAGTTGTGAGTTGCTGGAACTACAAGAAATGCAGAAAAACAGGTCAGCAGAACAAGCAATTAGTTTGTACAAATATTAAATAAGACCGAAATTTAAATATAATATTGAAACTGTCATTTTAACACATCTACATTATTGCTAATGCAGTTGAAACCCAGGGGGAAGACAGAACTGATTCAGCATTGTGTAAAGCAACAACACAACAAATGGTAAGATCATTCATGACTGTGTTGCAGTTAGTTTGTATGCTGATTGAGGTTTAGCATTGTGCAGCATCAGATGGTCAGTGAATAGACTTGGGTGATCTATCAGCCCAACGGTCATCATTTTATGTTTTCATGCTACTTACACCAAGCCAACAAACTGTTTGTGCCTCACCCCTGCTATAATCAAAGGAATTGTGTATGTTTGTGAGCTAAAATGACATTTTTCATATCTTTTGACCAGTACGTGGCACTGAAACTGTGCATGTACCCTCAGGTCATGCTTGGTATAAAATGTACCAAGTTTGGTCTGAATCCTCTAAAATATTGCAGATATAGTCTTACATGTATTTTTGCTCAAACTTTGCCAAATTTGTTACCGTGCCTTACAAAAATGGTTTGGTCTATGAACAAATTCTCAGTATATATATTCATATTTTTTTTTTTACAATCGATCTTGGAAGAGTTTGAAAAAATAGATTTTTCTGAAACTTCTAAACTGCACTGTTGGTGTTTGGCCTGTTGGTGGTGCTAGAGATTGTGAGTTAATGACTCCAAATTTACTGTGGTCAATGTTGAGACTGTCCTCTATCTGTGTGCCAAATTTGATAACTTTCCCGCAAGCTGTTCTGTGGGCTGCCATAGACTTCCCTTGGGGAAGAAGAAGAAAACTAAATGACACAATAAGTCCCTACACATACCTTTGGTGCTTGGCTCCTAAATAAACTGGGTTGCTATTCTCAAATAACCCAAACAAAGACAACATTATACCGTTAGTTTTTAATTAAAAAGAAAGTCCACATAGTGGTTAAGCCATGTATGCTGTACTAAAGTCTGGTCTTGAGCTGCAGCTGCATGATTATCTGACATTGGTCTTTGGTGTTGCTTTTGTGGGGTGTTGCATTCTCAGCATAGTGGCTGTTGTGACCAACCTTCAGAAATAATCTGTAATCAGTAATGATTTAACTGCTTAAAAAGTTATGCAATGAACAAGATTGATGTCATTTCCTCTTGCTGCTCCATGTTAGCGTCTGTTCTGCAGTAGTAGTTTTTCCAAAACAAGATTTGCACAGAAAAACCTAAGTTAGTCTGCTAATTGCCTGTCGCATCAACATAATTCTGATTGTGTTTGTGTTTCCTTGCATAAATCAATGGAGGAGCCTGTGTATGAAAATGTCCCCTCAAGAAGATGATCAAATAATATATCTCCTGGAGTTGTTCTTGCATCACACCTTTTGGTTTATTCACGTTTATTCTTAGATATGATGTCTATATTTGTTTTTCTCACCCATATGAACATACATTGTTAATATGTGACACTGGACTACAAAAAAAAGTGTCAACTTTTTAAAATTGAGATTTACACATCATCTGAGAGCTGAATAAATACCCTTCCTGTTGATGTAGGGTTTGCTAGGATAGGACAATATTTGGCCGAGATACAACTATTTGAATATCTGAATTCTGAGGGTGCAAAAAATTCTAAATAAATTTGTCCAAATGAAATTCTTAGCAATGCAACATTACTAATCAAAAATTAAATTTTGAAATATTTATGGTAGGAAATATACAAAATATCTTCATGGGACATGATCTTTACCATCCTAATGATTTTTGGCATTAAAGAAAAATCCATAATTTTGACCCATACAATGTATTTTTGGCTATTGCTACAAATATACCAGTGCTACTTAAGACTGCTTTTGTGGTCCCTGGTCACATATATTGTTTAAAAGTTGTTTCTCAAATAAAATGTTCTATGATCTCATCATAAGGAAATTTATGTAACTTTCATTATTAAATATTAATCCCACCCTTCACCATGCTTGTTTGTCTATCAGTTACTAGCAATTAAAGTCACAACATGTTTGGCCTTTTGTTACTTTATTAGTCAGATAGGACAGTGGAGAGATGACAGGAAAGTATTAGGTGGAGAGATTATGTGGGATCGGCAAAGGACCTCGAGACGGGAATCGCACTCGGGTTACCGTGAGAGCGCAGCTGAGTTGTATATGTCGGCGCATTAAGACTATGAGCGTCGATCAAAAAATTCAGAATTTGCTCAAACTAAACTTAAACTTACCTGCAGGGGTATAAACTTAATGCTTCACGCAACAGGCCTCACAGTAGGCGTTTCTATTACCCTTCAAGATGCGCAAATTTAAATCGCGCATTTAAAATACGCCTAATGGAAACGCGTCAATTTCGCAAAAACTCCCACATATCGCAAAAAAAGTGTTAACGCTCGCATGAGGTAGTTTTTCAGGCAATTCGAAAAATGAATCACGCTTGGTTATGGCAACACTATCAAAGCCAAAATAAATCAGCAGTGGTCATGTGGTACAAATTAAAGCACTTCTTTCAATTTCTTTTGATGGCAGCGACATTTGATATCATACTAGTTTTAATGTAGTCAAAATCAGTAAGTCTGTAACACCTGTCGCTGTTTACCGACTGTGTACTTTTTTTTTTTTTTTGTAAAGAGCATCACACAGCATGTGCATAAATCAGTATGTACGCTGTAGTCTAGTGCGCCATCTAGTGTCATAATAAAGAATATTCCAAGAAGAAATGTGAAAGTTTAGTGAATTAGTTTCAGATGTAAACACACAATGATTACTCACATCATGACTTAATGCTAGCTTAGTTAAACTTAAAAATAGTTATTGGCAAACAAATTCGCATTTGAGTCATTATGAAGGAATCTGATCTGTTTAATAACATTTACTGTATTAGAAGAACATACACATACAAATCTCCCCTCCTTTTCTAAAAACTGTGTTTTATGTGGATTCAACTTTAAGGCACTGTAAAGAGGGAAAAAAAATGTCCAAAAGTACTGCATTGAAATATTTTACCTCACAATAGAAGACTATATATATAAAGACTATAAAAATGTGTTATTGTTTTCCTAAGTCATCATATTTGTGTGCTGTAACATTTCTCCTGACAAACATCACAGGGAGAATTGACACCAGAGTAATAATAACATTAAGCATGTTATTTGATTGACAGCTTCCTCAAACACTCTTTTGCATTTTATGCACATATTCTGTGAAGAGCACTTGCATCTTCGCAAGGAATTTGTGTAAACGCAGTCAGTTGTATTATATCTACTGTTTTAGCAGCTACTGAAATCTGGTGTTGTAATGAAAATACCTCCACGTGAGCAATGTGTCTTCTACCTCTCCTTCAGTTTCTTATCTGATTCATAAGAAAAAAAAATCTACATTGATGTCTCACTGTCACTCTCAGTGTGATTGGGGGACATCGCATTAGCAGAAGTCACCAGTAAAGTGTCATTCTATGGGGGCAAGTAGTCTACGCAACTGTCCTGAAAGAAAATGTTCAAGCGTTACATAAAACACAAAAATATGAGTCTCACAAGGTGAGTAATTAAAAACTGAATTTTCATTTTTGGGTGAACTCAATGCTCAAAGCATGCTCAAAATTCTATGTGAAAACATGGGCTAATGTTGTATCTCACCTGATCATTGTGCTGTATCCTGATGTCTGTTTGAACAACAACAAAAGCGCATTGGTTAAACAGAATAAAAATAAGTTTCTCCACATTTAACATCTTTTAGTAATAAATCTCATATTGTTTGTTAAATCAGCTGTGTAAAACTTGCCATTCTTTTGTGCTCATTTAATGCTTCTATGGCAGCAGTAAATTATACATGCAGTTACTCCTCCAATCACCAGCATAAAAACCACACAGCCAACAACATACAAAACAATAACACTAGCAAATAATCCTCTTTCAGCATCTGGAGACAGACCTGAGGCTGTAATGACAGATAGGCATTATTGCAAGAGATCTAGCTACTTATAACAAATTTTTATCATTGTTTTAGACTGATAATTACACCTTTTATATTGGCAGCACAGAATGTAAACAATGCCACTAAACCGAACGGAACTCACAAATTTAGCTGATTATTGCTGCTGAAAATAGTCAATTACTATGTTTTGGGCTGTACCAATCGGTCGGACCGGGAAAACATGTGAAGTAGCCTACTATTGATTGCCAAATGTTATAACAAATCAAGGAGAAAATTGCAAAAGACTGTCTCGAGGAAAGAAGCTATTTGTGGTTGGCCAAACTGAACCTGGATTTCCAGGAAATCTTGACAACATCCGAGTTTGTTCTTATTTCCAGTCAGGTAAGTGAAGTGTTAGGCTAATATCTTAATATGTCAAAATATTGCACATTTCCGGCTTACAAAGTCTTTCTCTATACGATTTAGTAGCTTGTACATTAACCGTGCAATCTTGCAGTTGTTTGCATCCGAGTATCTCCAATATGGCCATGTATCCAGGTAACTGACCAAACTGTGACGTAGGTGCAAACCCTCTATTGAGGGAACTGACAAATGGCACCATGTGGATGAACCTAAAATTAACGGCAGTCATGAGGAAACTATGAATATATACATACACACACATATATATATATACACAGTGGGTACGGAAAGTATTCAGACCCCCTTAAATTTTTCACTCTTTGTTATATTGCAGCAATTTGCTAAAATCATTTAAGTTCATTTTTTTTCCTCATGAATGTACACACAGCACCCCATATTGACAGAAAAACACAGAATTGTTGACATTTTTGCAGATTTATTAATAAAGAAAAACTGAAATATCGCATGGTCCTAAGTATTCAGACCCTTTGCTGTGACACTCATATATTTACCTTGAGATGGTTCTACACCTTCATTTGAGTCCAACTGTGACCTTACAGAGCTCACAGTGCATGTCAGAGCAAATGAGAATCATGAGGTCAAAGGAACTGCCTGAAGAGCTCAGAGACAGAATTGTGGCAAGGCACAGATCTGGCCAAGGTTACAAAAATTTCTGCTGCACTTAAGGTTCCTAAGAGCACAGTGGCCTCCATAATCCTTAAATGGAAGACGTTTGGGACGACCAGAACCCTTCCTAGAGCTGGCCGTCCGGCCAAACTGAGCTATCGGGGGAGAAGAGCCTTGGTGAGAGAGGTAAAGAAGAACCCAAAGATCACTGTGGCTGAGCTCCAGAGATGCAGTCGGGAGATGGGAGAAAGTTGTAGAAAGTCAACCATCACTGCAGCCCTCCACCAGTCGGGGCTTTATGGCAGAGTGCCCCGACAGAAGCCTCTTCTCAGTGCAAGACTCCCGCATGGAGTTTGCTAAAAAACACCTGAAGGACTCCAAGATGGTGAGAAATAAGATTCTCTGGTTTGATGAGACCAAGATAGAGCTTTTTGGCCTTAATTCTAAGCGTATGTGTGGAGAAAACCAGGCACTGCTCATCACCTGTCCAATACAGTCCCAACAGTGAAGCATGGTGGTGGCAGCATCATCATGCTGTGGGGATGTTTTTCAGCTGCAGGGACAGAACAACTGGTTGCAATCGAGGGAAAGATGAATGCGGCCAAGTACAGGGATATCCTGGACTAAAACCTTCTCCAGAGTGCTCAGGGCCTCAGACTGGGCTGAAGGTTTACCTTCCAACAAGAAAATGACCCTAAGTGGCTTCACAACAACTCCGTGACTGTTCTTGAATGGCCCAGCCAGAGCCCTGACTTAAACCCAATTGAGCATCTCTGAAGAGACCTAAAAATGGCTGTCCACCAACGTTTACCATCCAACCTGACAGAACTGGAGAGGATCTGCAAGGAGGAATGGCAGAGGATCCCCAAATCCAGGTGTGAAAAACTTGTTGCATCTTTCCCAAAAAGACTCATGGCTGTGTTAGATCAAAAGGGTGCTTCTACTAAATACTGAGCAAAGGGTCTGAATACTTAGGACCATGTGATATTTCAGTTTTTCTTTTTTAATAAATCTGCAAAAATGTCAACATTTCTGTGTTTTTCTGTCAATATGGGGTGCTGTGTGTACATTAATGAGGAAAAAAATGAACTTAAATGATTTTAGCAAATGGCTGCAATATAACGAAGAGTGAAACATTTAAGGGGGGCTGAATACTTTCCGTACCCACTGTATATATATATATATATATATATATATATATATAACACGTTTTTTATGTTTCAGTCGCTAAAACTGTCACTTGACGTTCATGTTAATATTAAGTCAAGACTTAATTTGTCAAACATGTCACAGTGAACAGAAAAACAATGGACCCTTTTCACAAGCCTCTGATGACGCGTTTCAACGGTCATCATCATAAATCCTTTAAAGTTTTTTTTTAATATATTTATTTTTAAAAATATGTATGTACATTTATAACACTATTCTTTGTATTATCACCTTTTTATCAAGTTACAAAAAACTAGTTAACGATGCATTACACATTTCCATTTATCAACGACTTAAAATAGTAATAATAAGGGATTATAAATGAATTTCTGTTGTTACGTCATCGGACGTATATTTATTTTTTTTGTACTCATGTTTGTTGTTGTTGTTATTGTTGTTGTATTGCGTGCAATACATCGTACGCAGTTCCTCTCTCTCCCTCCTTCTCTCTCTCCCTCTCTCTCCTTCTGGCAGCGCTTGATTGGGACCAGCTGCAGGAAATTGCGCAGCAAGCGGGAGCGTTTGAATACGGGGAAGCAGAGCAGTATTGAGAGCTTCTGTTGAGAGCGCGTGCTGAAGCTCCGTCGTTTTCGTCCTCTGTCTCCTGCCCCAGACAACACTTTTCTTTGTTTTTTTTCCAGTGTACCATGTTGCGAATTACGTTGTTTCGAAAACCTGGTTGAATTGTTGTGTGAGTAGATTGTTACATTGAAAGAGAGATTTGTTTCTCCTGTGTCTTGCAACGGTACATTTTCAGTCTGTAACTAGTTATTCGTTGTTTATTTTGTTTATTCGTTATTTGTAAATAATCTTTCGTTCCTTTTTGAAGCAAGTAGGTTGGGGATTGCCTTTTTTTGTTTGGTGTAAACTTTTTCTCCTGGTTTTTGGTTAGTTAAGGAGTCAGGGAAGGCTGCTTCTGTATTTCTTTTGAGATTTTGTTTTTGAAAGGTAATTTAGTCCTAACTCCTTAGTTTAGTTTTCCTTTTGTTTGTTTTGTTGGCCTTGATCCCCTTCCGAAGAGATATGCTTCCAATTCTTTTGTTTTGTTATAATAAATTTTGTGAAAACTGATCTAAATCGTGTTTGTTCGTAATCTTTGTGAGCTGGGACAGGAGAAGGAGTGTTGTCGATCTTAAATTTACCTCTTTTTATTTTCCTTGTCATCGGCCTCTCCAACCTAGACTGGTGAGGTCGTGACACTGTCGAATTTACCAAGATTAAAAATTACAGTCCAGCCGTTCACGACGTTGATTAAAAAAAAAGAAAGAGAGAGAGACTAAATAAATGTCTTATATATCTTGTATACCGTGGTCAAGTAAAATAGCAATAATATGTGGAAGTAGCGTATTGCTGACTACATTGCATTTAATAGCAATAAATGCCAATATTTAAAACAGTTTGTACATACTTTCTTATAGAAAGGGTTCAATAACTACTCAATTATTGTCACAATTAAAATTGTTACAAAATTGACTTATGAAACTAATCCATTTAAAAATGCATGTGCAGTAAGATTGTCATAATTTTATTTAAAAAAAAATTGTCCCACTGTTTCCACTAGTTGGTGTTACATTACTTCTGCACAAAAATGTGGTGTGATCTGTTGGGTGGATAAACAGGTTTGGTATGGTTTTTACTGCAGTGTGCGGCTGTTTTTAATTTGTGAGTGTGTTTAGAGGTCAGTTGTGTGTCTATATGACTAGCATGCAGTTTTTTTTTTTTTTTTAAAACAATTCGTTTTTAGCTCATCTCAGTTATTTCTGATTACAAACTTTAAAATGACAAGCTCACAGATTTCAGCAGTTATGTGTTAATCAGATCTGTTTTATTGCCATCAAACACATGAACTCTTTCAAGTTAATATCCACTTTAAGTATAAGGCACCCTTTCCTTTCATACAAGGTTAAAGAAAACAGAAAAAAGTGTTGGGATATTCTGCTCGAAAAGGCACAAAATGATTGTGTATTACTGAGGTTGTGTTACAGGCTTTTGAGTTTGACCTATTACAGTACATCAGCTCTGACACAATTTTTCTTAAAATTCCCATTCCAAAAATTGGCACCATATTGCTCTTGTAAGAACCTCACACTCAGTATTCGGTAGGCAGCTAAGGAGCTTTTTAAATGGGTAACTCAGAAGGGTACACGGCTGTGATTAACCTGAGAGAAAGAAAGAAAAAAAAAAAATAAAAATCAGCACAATTAACACTCTCTTCCACTGTTAAAAAATGTATAAATAAATGAGTAAATAAATAAATAGATAAATCAATAAACAGATTTAAACTAGAGTCAAACATACTGTTCTTGTTCTCAGCACAGCTCTACATGCATTAAAAACTTAAAAAAAAAAAAAATGACAAGAAATGAAAGGAAATTGATCATGATAGTCACCACTTACCTTACACACTCCCCTTTAGATGTCTCCATGTCCCTGCTCAGATAAAATACAAGAACTTGGCAGTAAAAAAATTGGCAGAATGTTAGTGTTATTTCAATAAAATAAAAGGAAAGAACATTCATTTTTGCACATTATTAAGACATCCAGCGGTAAAAAAAAATATGTGACATCTAATATAAATTTCAAATGTCATTCATTGCATCACTAAACACACATTTGTAAAATGTAATTAAAATACAGTTCAGATGCTGAACACCAGTACACAGCTTGAGCAGCAGTCAGTAACAGTCACAAAATATACTATAAAACAATACATGACACTAAACACATATTTGGCATTTTGTAGCTGCTTCTATCGACTGTGTCTTACAGTGCACTTCTTAGTTTAGTTCCAGAGAGTTTGCTCAAGGACACAGTGAGATTTCAAGGACTGACCCTTGCTGGATTTCAACCACCTTTCTTTCACAACAAAAATGTCAGTTTAGAGTTGACAAAACTGTAGTAAGGAGCACCGTTACCCCTTTTCCACCAAGACAGAGTGCTGGTTCGGAGCCAGAGCCTAGGTTCAACTCAGTTATTTGTCTTCCAGCACCCAAAGCACCAGTTCTGAACCAGGAAAAGTGGTTCATAAGTAGCACCAAAATACTGCTGGTATAGAAATAAAAACAAAACTTGACCAGGCTTTTTTTTTTTTAAATGGAAGACGAACACGTTGGAATTTGCTGTGTTTGGTTGCCAATGTAGGTTTGTAAAGCCATTGTTGATATTAGGCTTGTTCGCCCTGTGTCAGCACTGCCCGGACTGGTCTGCGTGTGGCGTCGAAGCACCCCAAGAGCAATTTAAAGGCTAAAAGAGGCATGTGCTCTCCGACCTTTGGTGTTGTGCACCGCGGGCTGATGCATCTTCAGCAAGCCTGACGCACTTGAGTCTGCTGTGCTAGTGTTACTGGGAAACAATAGACATATTCAGTGGCGCAAGACCTGGTGGCTCTCTAGCCCTTGAAAAAGCAAACAGGTTCTTAGAAGGCTTGCCAGTCAAACCAATACAGAACCAGCAACAGCACTAGCTTTGAACTAGCACCCGGTTCCTGCTGGTGGAAAAGGGGCCTGAGAGTTTTTTTGGCCAAAATGCCAATCTTGAAAACATACTTGGGTTCATAGCAAATTATAAATAAATATAAACAACATTTGATATGTCAAGATCACATTTACATCCACAAAAACAATCCGTTAGTAATTGGATGGATGGCTTAAATAAATGGCAAAACCTTCCTGTAAACGCCTTAAACAATCTGAAAGTCAGATCAGATTGAAAGGAGTAGGATGGAACTAAAAATAATCTGATCTAGAGGATCACATTAAATATGTAAACGCTTAAATCTTCTCAGTCAGATTCAAAAACATGCATAGTGTCTTTTGAACGTCAGTATGCTTATTTAGATCTTATGAACTGGTTAGTAGATGAGACTGAATATTCTATAAACATTTACAAATACGCTCTTTCAACACGTCAGCCTTCTTTTTTGGTATGTGATCAAGGCAAAAACGGTAGTTATACTTGCGGCAGCCTGAGTAACATATCATAACGCTTTTTATGGTTTATGAATTTCAGAATGTGAACCATTTTTTTTTTTAAATGAATGAACCATTTTATCTCCTGTGTTCTCAGAAATCATCAGTTTGTTAAACTTCCCATTTGCTCCACAATAAAATTTTATGACTTCATTTCAAAAGAAAGGACCATTTGTTTAAAAATGGTTTGGACAAGAAACTTCATGTCGCTGGTGTTGATGCAGACTGCTGATTACTATGATGAGCAGTTTCCCCATTAACAACATTCATTTGAATATCATTTGACCCAGGTAGAAATTTTTGCACTTCTTCATTCTCCGGAAAGAAAGAAAACAGAATTACAGAAGGTAAAACAAATGATCAGGATCCAGTTACACAAACACAAAAATGTCTTTATACATATGATGTTTGCTCAAAGTAAAGACTCATGTTCTTAATTTAGGAATGATACAGCACAAATGAGGTGCTCTTTTGAGTAAGTCAATAATAATAATAATAATAAAACACTTTTTTTTGCGCTCTTAGTACCTTACCTTTTGATCACCCTTGCCTATGGTGTCTGTTCAAACAATAATAAAAAAAAAAAAATCTTTAGTCAATTAAACTAAAAAGACAACCTTTAACATTTTATAGATTCTTCTTGTGCAATAAATCTTGTATTTATATTTTGTAAGATTAGCTATATGTAATACTTGCCCTTTGGTTTTGTATATCTTTTGCAGCAACAGAAAATCACAAAAGCTACCACAGCTATGAGCAGAACACCACCAACAGCACCACCAATAACAGCAGCATTTTCTCCTGCAGCAGTTGAAGGTGGATCTGGATTTCGAACAGCTAAAGACAAACGGTCATTATTACTAGAGGTCAACTGAAAATTAACTCATGAAGAGACAAATCAATGTGACAATTGTCTGTCACTTTGATATACATTTGAAGATGACAGATGATCAATAATGAAACCATTTAGTGGGATGATTTTAGTATTTCAAACTGTTTTCTAAAATTGCTTAAGGGAAAAGGCACTGAATAATAAAAAGGTTACTTACTAGCCACAGGAACAGTGAGAGTGAAGTTTCTAACGATGCTGATTCTGCTGCTGTTGATCTGTAGTTGATATCTCCCAGAGTGTGTGTTTGTGATGTTCATGATGGTCAGAGATCCAGTCTGATGATCCAGCTTCAGTCTGTCTCTGAATCTCTCATCACACTGATCATCTGTACAGACCTTACTCTGATCTCCAACAATGAGAATGTTATTAAAATACCACGTTATTACATCATTTGGGTTTTTTATCACACCCATATATAATGTGACATTTTCTCCCTCCTTCACTTCATCTTGTTCAGCAGCAGAAACATCTGAAACACAAACAATAAGCTGCTTGAAGGATTTTATTTTTTTTTACAGCAGAAAGGAACATAACATGATAACTGTGGATATGACAGTGATAAAACATGCTTTCAAGACTTTATTTCTGAAAAGTAACATTTATCCACATTTTGTGCTATTAAACACATTTTACATCTTCCCTGATGAACTAAAAACATTTTTAGTAGATGGAGAGGTAGATTTAACCAGATGATAATAAAAGGTAATCAGAGAAAATATTAAAAAACCTGTAAAAAAAATAAAATAATAATAATAATAATAATAATAATACAAGAAACTGAAATAAGCAAACTGACATTACTAACAGCTAACCAAAGGAAAATCATATTAAAGTAAATGTAAAGTCAACTTATCACTTTTTACAGTGTACAAATTTCAATTCAGCCATAAATGTGTTCTTTAAGACATTATCTATGAATAAATATACAGATAAAGAGAACAAACACTTCTGAATGTTACTACAAAAATATTGCTAAATATATGAAGATATAAATATGATTGACTAAACGTATGAAGTTTTGCTTTTAAACATAATGACTTACTATGGACGGCAAAATGGAAGGTTGTGTCAATCTCGTCAACATTTTTACTGCTGATACTTAGTTCATAAATTCCAGCATCTGTGTCTGTGATGTTTCTGATGGTCAGAGATCCAGTCTGATGATCCAGCTTCAGTCTGCCTCTGAATTTCTCAGTATCTTCATTACACTGAACATCTGTACAGATCTTACTGAGATCTCCAGTGATTCGAGCAATGAGAGTAGCATTGAAATACCATAAGATTTTGCTTTGTTGGTTTGTTTTAACACCAGTTTGGAAAGTGACTGAATCTCTCTCCATCACAAACACTGACACTCCTGTTGTATCATCACTAAAAAAACCTGAAAAAGAAACAAACAGTTCATTAGGTTTTATAATAAACAGTTTTGCCCACAATCAACAATATTGCCCATAAAATATTTATTTTGTACTAGAAAATTGTTCTATTTTCCACTACATTCAGGTACAATGTCAAGTTTTTCCACAAAATACTGTTATTTTTACTCCTAACGTTTTAATCTCTTCCATAAATAACATGTTTTCATATATATTTTTACTCACCCACAGTTCGAAAAAAAAAAAACAACAACAACAAAAAAAAAAATGATTACTAAAGATGATTTAGAAATGCCAGAATTTGTAATGAAATGTTGATGTCAGGTACGCATTGTGCAGAGATTTTTTAATATTTTATTTGCATGGTAACATTAATACATTACACAACTGTTAATCCAATGGTGTGCGTGTGGGGGGTTGCAGAGGGGATGATTTTAGTTATCATTATTAATCATCATATCATTAATGCATTTTTTTCAACATCCTTTCTCAAACTGTGAGATTTAAAATGTACAAGACTTGCTTTTCAACATCACTCACCATGAACAGTAACACTGAAGGTCTTTTCAGTGTCACTGTCGTTTCCATTGCTGATATGTAGATCATAATTGCCAGCATCTGTGGTTCTGATGTTCATGATGGTCAGAGATCCAGTCTGATGATCCAGCCTCAGTCTGCCTCTGAATCTTTCAGTACCTCCATTGCATTGAACATCTGTACAAGAAATACTGAAACTGCCATTGATTTGAGCTATGCGAATGTCATTAAAATACCATCTAATTCTGTCATGCTGGTTTGTATTAACATAATTTTGTAGAGTGACTGGCTCTCCCTCCTTCACTGACAATGACACTTTCTCTGTAGCAGCACCAGACACACCTGAAGAAGAAACAAACAGACAATCCTAAGCCAAACAAACTTATACAACAAGGAAGTGTTAAAAAAGTATTTTATGAAGATGATAATGATTAGAGGTAAAGAAATGCCATAATGTAACACATGCAAACAAACAGCAGAAAAACATAACTGATTTATTCATTCACTCACCAGACAAACATACGCAAGTCTTATAAACAATCTTTTTTAGAGTACTGCCCTGAATTACATTTATCAGATAACAGATATTTACAAATAGTTCAAGACAAAATAGCATAACACAAAGAAATCAGTTCAAAAGATTACATAAGCCTGATACTTAATTATGTTGTTGTCTGGATAATCAATAACTATTGATTTGTGATAGTTGCTCACAAGGCCCATTGTTTGTACCAAGTAGAGGTTGACCTTCTTGAGCACCAGTGAATGTTTTCACCTTTTGAAGTAGTTTGTGTTCCATCAGTGAGATCCCTCTTATCTTGTTAAAATTGTTAACATTTAGCATTTTCTTCAAAGGGTTATGTAAACTTATGAGCTTATGTACTAAGTCCATTATGTTTTTATTGACAAGCCTTGTTAATTGATCTTAAGTTTACTATTGTTTCTAATCAAATTATTAATGTTCTGAGTTACTTAATATTAAAGAGAAGAAAACAATAATAAAAAAAGAACAGATGCTTTGGCTTGAGTTTAAGTGATTTTACACTTCTTTTTTTTATTATTATTTTCTGAGATCTCTTGATTGCTCTGATGCCTCTGTATCCTCTTCCCTGGACATATGACTGATTTATGACTGATCTGAAATCAACATTTTGCATAGGCTAATATCTCTATTTAGACCAATTCATGACTCCTGCTTTTCATTTTTTACATACTACATACTGGGCTCTCGCCAGACTACCTGTGTTTCTAACAGTAGAAAACATGATGAACAGATTCAAAAGCCAAACTTTATAATATGTGTGATAAACACAGGAAGGCATTTTTATACAATTCATATTAGCTATATGTATGTAACATTTGTGGCACATGTGACAACGTTTTTGATAAGTGTTTAACTATTAAAAATGGAAAATGAATGATGCTGTAGGATCTTTCTTACTGACTCAGGTTCCTTTTCCAGTTTCCATACTGTCTTTTGTCCTGTGACAACCACTCAGTGGCAACCGCAACTTTTTCATGTTGAACATATGATGAATTATTACATATATGGCTAATATTTCAAGAGACACTATACATCACTAACCTCCTAATCATTTGGCACCTCACATGAATAGGATACCTCTCTCCTAAACATCAATTAGAATAGGATAAGCTTTATTATGTACTTTATTGCAGACTTATTAAACTAAAAACAATATGACACATATTCAATTTCATAAATGAAATGTAATGAGCGGGGGCCTCTTTACATGTAATATAACTTTGCATTATGCCAGTTATTTCATTTCAGTTGCTTGTGTAGCTTCTCAGTGAATTACGACTGTGTAGTAAATGCTGCTACAACTGAAAGTACATGCAAATACCACATTGCCTTTGGATGGCAATTTACTACTGATCACAAAACCTTTCTTCACTGACAAGATGCACACATGAATATCACAGCTTCCCCTAATATTGATTGTGATATAATCATCATGATTTGTCGTGCAGCCTTAGTAGTTAGAATAGTGCCTATATTGTACTGGAATAGGTAGAACTTCAAATGTTAATGTTGAATCAACACTAGTTAGCACACAGATAGCTAAAATGAGTACTAAACTAAACGAGCGATAGCTAGAACAAGAGCTAGAATGAATGACTGATAGTGAGAATGAGAGCTAGAATGAACAGCCAATGCTAGAATGACCTAGAACAAATAGCAAATGCTAGAATAAGCTACAACAAATGGGCAATAGTTACAACAAAACCAAGAAAGAATTGAAAAGTTCAGATGCAAAACCAGCTAAATGAAGTATTTCTTCAAAATGAGCATTTCTTTCTGGCTACTTTGTATAGGTTTCTATGCAAGTACGGGCACTTCTGATTGCACTGTAAAAAATAAAAAGTTGAGTTAACTTAAATTAAGTTAATCTGCTGCACAGCAATTTTGAGTTTACTCAACTTTAAAGGAGGGAAGTTGTGCCAACTCATATATAAAAGTTCAGTGAACTTCAGTGAAGTTGAGTGAACTACCAGTCAGAGTTGGCACAACTTAGTTCTTGAAGTTCAGTAAATTCAAAAATGCTTTGCAGCAGATTAACTTAAATTGTTAAGTTGACTCAACTTAAAATATTAAGGTAAGCTGCAAAGCTTTTTTGAGTTTACTGAACTTCAAGAACTAAGTTGTGCCAGTAATTTTTTGCTTGAAGTTCAGTAACCTCAAAAAAGCTTTGCAGCCGGTTGCTTTAGTATTTTAAGCCAGCTCAACTGCATTTTTTACAAATACCTTATTGTTAATTGTTATTAGAAAAAAAAAAAAAAAACAAAAAAAAAAACAACATTCAATCCAGGAGTGTAGCCTAAACACAGTCTGGGCGTGGTCTGTGAGACGCGACATGAAAACGCATGAAACTTCCCTTAAACGGCGTCTGATACATTGGAATAGCGAAAGGGAAAACAACAGAGTTTAATAATGATACAAACAGACAACGTGGAAAGCTTTGAAATCTGTTCCGTAGAAAATTCATGTGACGAATCTGTGGCCGTCCAACACCTGCTGGAATCTCAGGTAAAACTATTTGCGTGCACGCACATATCCCCAGATAACATGATCCCCAGTTGATCCATAACAACGGCACCGGAAACTGGGCCTGAACTAGGTTAAATGCGTCACATTCGTGATTCGTTTTTATCATCGACAAACGACGCGATTTTATTAGATTAATGACATGTCATAGTCAAGCAAAAGCACACACTCCAGAATACAAAAGGTAAATGTATTTCTGTCAAATATAAAGCGATTTGAGCTGAGACTTAAACTGTGTCACAGCCAAGATAAACAGGCCTATACATTAAAACACATATCACGACGTCCTACTACACTACATCTGACATCTTCTGTTTTGTTCCACACAGCATGCTAAAGTCACCCATGTGTGGGACTGTTTTGGATGAAAACGTTATTCTTTTAAACGCAAATACAAGCTAAGAACAGAAAACCGAAAGAGAAACCAGTTAACAGATTTCTTACCGTGGTAGAGTAAACAGAACCACAATATGGGTAGGATAAAGCGACTATTCTTTTTTAGTAGTTTTTCTAAAAAAGAAATACAGATTTGTATATGCAAAAGTGATCTATTGCTCCGCGTCCTTAATGCCAAAGCCATCATTTCGATTTCTTCTTCTTCTTGTAGGGTTTATTGGCGGTTGGCAAACCAACTTAAAGGTGCATTCCCGCCACCTACTGGAAAGGAGTGTGGAGCACTTGATGGTTGGATTGGAAGTGTTAATCTACTTACTTTAGTAAGGATGAGGGGAGAGAAAGGAGGAGGGTAAAGAAAGACAGAGAAAGAAGGAAAAAGAAAAAGAAAAAAAAAAAACACTTCTATTGTTCTATTCTATTGATCAGACCAGTCTCTTTTAGAAAAATAAATAACTTGTGGAATATTTCTATTTGTTTTGATCCATCTCCTAACAACACCTGCATTGATATTTTGTCTATCCCCAACTTATTTAATGCCTTAGTTAACTGGAATCTTTGCCTTCCGTAAGCCTCACACTGCATTATTACATGTTCAATATTTTCATCCTGTCCACACTTGTCACATTTTCCATTTTCATGTTTTCCTATTCTATATAATGATTTATTTAAGAAACAATGCCCTATGTGCATTCTAGTGATCATTGCATCTTCCTTCCTATTTCCAACACTTTTCCTCATTTTTCCAGCTTTTTCTTGTATCTTGTATAAATGTCTCCCAGTTGATTCACATTCCCATTCCTTTTGCCATCTTTTCCTTACTTCGCATGCTATCATACTTTTAACTTCTGATTTGCTTAATGTAACCTATACTCTGGGTTTCCTTGTTTACAATCTAGCCAAAACTTATAAATTTTTCCTGCTCATATTGCCAACATTCCCTCAATACACTTTTTACTGGATGTTCACCTAAATGTCCTTTAACACTAACCCAATATCTCATCCTTAATTTTAATCTTCGTAACTCTAGTGGCAACTCACTCATTTCTACTTGCACAGCTTTATTTGATGATGTTTTCATTGCTCCACAGCATATTCTCAAAGCTTGCGACTGAATACTAGTTTTTTAAGTTGGGATTTAGATGCCGAGCTGTAAACCATACATCCATAATCCATAGTTGCTCTGATCAGTGCACAGTAAATGCTTTTAAGGGATTACAGACAGGCTCCCCAATCTAATCCTGCCAAGCATCGCATCACATTGATTGCCTTTTTGCATTTATCTGTCACTTTTTGGACATGAGTATTAAAATTCAGTTTTGTGTTCATCCAGATTCCCAAAAATCTTGCGACTGTGACTTGCTCCAACTGTTGCCCATATATTTGAATATTAATTTTTGGGTTTGTTCTTTTCTTTGTAAAACATATCACTTGGGTTTTGTTCACTGAAAAACGGAATCCCCATTCATTAGCCCAATTTTCTACTTTTCCCACAGCTGACTGTATACATTTTTCCACATACTTCACATTACGTCCCCTTTTCCACAGTGCTCCGTCATCAGCATATAAAGACCTCCCTATACCCATATCAATTTGATTAAAAATATTGTTAATCATTATGTTAAAACGAATTGGGCTACAAACACTTCCCTAAGGTGTACCATTCTCTATTTCATATACAGAGGATAGTGCAGCTCCCACTCTCACTTGAATAGTTGTCTTACTTAAAAAATTCAATATCCAATTATTGTACATTCTTCCCTTTACTTTCATTTCTTCTAGTTTAATTAGTAGACCCTCTTTCCACATCATATCGTACGCTTTTTCAACATCAAAAAACACTCTAATCACTACTTCTTTATTTACTTGCGCCTTTCTTATCTCATTTTCCAGATGTAAAACAGAATCCATAGTATTCCTTTTCTAAAACCACTTTGGTAAGATGATAAAAGATTCTCCTTCTCTAGCACATATACCAGTCTGTTTATAACCATACGTTCCATTATCTTGCATAAATTTGACATCAGTGCTATTGGTCTATAACTTGTTGGGAGTCCTTACCAGGTTTTGTTATTGGAACTATAATCCCATGCTTCCATTCAACTGGTAACCTCCCTGATTCCCATACTTTGTTATACAGACTCAATATAACAGTTTGAGTTTGAAGAATTTTCTGATAGATGTTTAATCATTTCATAGCAGATATCATCTTGTCCTGGTGACGTTTGTTTGACCCCCATAAGTGTCTTTTTTAGTTCATATAAACTAAATTCTACATGTAATATGCCACCCTCTTGTTCCTTTTCCTTCCATATTTGAGGATTCATTTTAATTTTTTGATCCCTTTCTCTCTTTATTTCTTCAGTCAAATTTGTGTTACTGTGAACATTTACAAAGGTTTCTGCTAACATTTCTGCTTTTTTCTTTGTCTGTTATACTTATAGCTTGCTTTCCATTGCATATTAGTACAGGTTTATTGTTCCTTTTTTGTACCCCTCCCATCTTTCTAATCATCCCCCATACTTCATTGATTTCAACATCCTCCCCAATTTTATTACAATACTCTCTCCAATATCTTCTTTTGGCTATTCTGATTACCCTCCTTACTACTGCCTGTGCTCTTTTGTGACAAATAAAATCATTAAAATTGAAAGATTTCCTTACTCTTTTAAGTGCTTTATTTCTTTGCTCTATTGCTTTATTACACACACTCATTTACATTTTCTATTTTCCTTTGACTTATCTCCTCATATTTAACCCAATCCGCTGATTTGAACCTCCACCTTGGCCTTCGTTCCACCCTAGTTTGTGCTATTTCTATCCCAATTTTAGTGCAGATAGGAAAGTGATCACTACCAATAGTGTTTTGCTCTAAAACTTTCCACTGACATTTTCCAGCTAATCTCTCTGATACAAGTGTCAAATCCAACATGGAATATTTACCTTGTGCCACATCCACCCTTGTATATGTCCCGTCATTAATAGATACTAAATTTCCCCAATCTAACATTTCGTCTACCATGCTTCCGTTAATATCTGTTGTGGTGCTCCCCCATAACGTACTGTGCGCATTAAAATCTCCACACCAAATCGTTCTCTGAATTCCACTTCCTCCAATTTCTTCTAATATTTCCTTGCTCAACCTGAGACAGGGATTATAAAAATTGATAATTCTAATATTTTGGTTTCCCTCCCAAATTTCAACCACCACAACTTCTTGATCTCCTTTAGTGTTAATTATTCTATGTTCTATTCCTATGTTTTTATTTATGTTTTATAAATGTTGCTACCCCCCCACCATTTCCCTTCTGTCTATCTCTTCTTATCGAAGCATACCCATGTATTACAAAGTTTAATTGAGGTTTAAGCCATGTTTCTTGCACACAGATAAGGTCTATTTTTTTTTCAGGACTATTTTCATGATTTGATATAACTTTCTTAAATTCCTGTCCATTAGCGATAAGCTTCTTGCATTCCATTGTAAGATTGTGAGTACCATTAAGTACCACCACATTTTTTCTGTTTGTTTGTTTTCTGACTGTTTACTGCTTGCACCTTAAGTTTTTCATTTATCATTTCAACAGTAACTCTCTCTAATTCTAAATATTTTTCTGCAACTTTGATTATGATTTTGATCTTTTCAGTTCTACTCTCGGTTTGAGCAGAACAATTCACTACCTCTGCAACGAATGTAACCAATGCTGCTTTATCTATTGCTTCTTCGTTCCCTATTTTGTTTTCTTTCATCATGGTGCTAGTTTGTGGTGCGGTCTTGTTTTCCTTTACTTGATTCTTAGGTAGATTCACCTTTCTCACAGCTTCAGCATACGAGATTCCTTCCGTTATTTTAACGTTTTGAATTTTCATTGCATTCTTCCTCACCTGACATCACCCATATCCTGCACTGTGTTCTTCCCCACAATTACAGCACTTTGGGCTTACTCCTTGCCCACATTTACCATACTCGTGTTCTCCTCCACAACGTGCACACCTTTGTTTGCCTCTGCACACTGCTGCTACGTGACCATATTTTTGGCACTTAAAACATCTCAATGGTGGCGGAACATAAGGTCTGACCATATAGCTTACATATCCTAAGTAAACCCTTTCCGGCAATTTGTTTTCGTCAAAGTGCACCATTACTGATAGACTATCTGTTATTTCATTATTTCTGAAACATTTGAGTCTTCTCACCTCCTTTACTGCCACTCCAGACAAATTTTTCTTAATTTTGTCCTCTGAAACTTCGGTTGGAATCCCTGTTATCACTCCTCTAATCCACTGTTTTTCTTCTGGTATTGTGCATACTACCTTACATCCTACTAGCATGTTTAATCCTAACACCTTCTTTTGTTGCCCACTATCCTTACAAAACAACAATAGTTTGCCATCTCTTAGAGTTTTTATGCATTCAGTCATTCCTACCTCTTCCTTCAGTGTTTTAGTTAGTTTCAGAGGATTAATCACTACATCAGTTTCCGAAATAAACTTCAGCAGTACCTTGTATTCCTCCTTCCTCCTTCTCACTTGATGGTTTTCCTTTTCACTACCTGATTCTGAGATTTGCCCCCAGCTTCTTTTCCGTCTGTCCACTATTTTCCACACGTTACTCGCATTACCTCCACTGTCATCATACACACTACTTTCCTCCATTTCCGGATCACTTCCGGAGTCTACACCACTTCCTTCCATCAACGCTCCAGTCACAATCCAGCTGTTGCCAACCGCCCCCCTATCCTCACAACAACCCAAGCCATCATTTCACTCGTAAAAAGTGCAAATCTTCTTCTATGAATTTTTTTTTGGCAGTTTGCAAACGGAGTGCATTACCTCCACCTTCTGGACTAATGTCTGAAGTGAACTTGTCAAGTGAAAGTGAGAGGCTGTGTTCGAAATGGCATACTTGCTTACTGCTTACTGCCCAGTACATTAGTGCATGCTAATATGCCTAATATTTTTTTAAGAATAGTGTATGAAACAGTATACACCAGGGGTGGCAAACGTCAGTCCTGGAGAGCCGCAGCCCTGCAGAGTTTTGCTTTAACCCTAATCAAACACATCTGAACAGGTTAATCAAGGTCTGAAGGCTTACTAAGAAGCTACAGGGGGGTGAGTTTTATTAGGGTTGGAGCTGAACTCTGCAGGGCTGCGGCTCTCCAGGACTGAACACTTCCCATAACACCCGATGTACTCAGTGCATCGTCAGAAGAATGGCATCTATGCTAATATTAGTTTGTTTCTTTCTTATTCCGAGGTCCTTAACCACCAGACCCAGTCCGTATCCAGATGAGATGGTCACTGCAGTCCTCCGGATCCCGTCCGTACCCAGCCCAGACGGTGAATCAGCACCTAGAGACGACCTCTATAGCACTGAATGTCAGCTGAGACCACATCAACTAGATGAGCCCCAGAGATGGATCCCCAGTGAAGACCTCGTCACCTACACAGCTGTCGGCACAAGACCACGGGCACCTGGTGAGTCCTCTGAGTCTGGCCAGAGGAGAACTGGCCCACCGACTGAGCCTGGTTTCTCCCAAGGTTTTTTTCTCCAGTTGTCACCGATGGAGTTTTGGTTCCTTGCCGCTGTCGCCGCTGGCTTGCTTAGCTGGGGACACTTTATCTTCACACAATATTGTATTTTATTTTATTGTATTTGATTAACTACCTTTACCTGAAAATTGAGTGTTTACTGTTGCCCTTTGCATTGTTGATGTACTATTTCCTATTTAATACTGTACAGCCGCCTTGTCACAATTCTGTATTGTTAAAGGCGGTATATAAATTAAGGTGATTTGATTTGATATGATTTGATTTGACTGGAGTTTGCCACCCCTGGTATACACAATAAGCAGTGTAGTATGCTGTCACATGACAAACACTTAACATTAATTCAGCACAGCTGTCAAGGTTGTTACCTTACAAACAAATGGACTAACAATTCTTTTTACAAAGGCTTGTTAAGGCTTCTAGTAAACAATGCTATACTGCCCAACTGAACTCATTTCATAGTTAATGAGCTTTACATATTGGACAGAGCTGCAAAAAATGATCAATTCTGTTTACACTAAAATAGCAGCATTTCTTTAGCATGTAAATAGTAGTTAGGTGGAAGATATTTATTCTTCAGTACTGTAGTACATTAAAAAAAAATAAGTATGCAATGACATATTGAGTGTAAATTATCATATATATAAATTTTATTAGATGAATGCCACTTTATTGGCACAAAAACCTCCCTAAACCAACAGCTAAGTATAACACTGTATTATTAACTAGGTTTTTTTTTTATTTCCACTTTTCAAATATTTACTTTATTTTTATTGAAGATAAATGCCTTTCTGATATGGTATGTGATGGTAAAAGGAGAAGCACGAGTTTGACAGAAGGCGGATTTGAATGCGGGTCAATCATGTCAAAAGTACACATGCCATGTCTTTTACTCCCTGTGCTCTCCTGTGTCTTTTGCAGTCCTGTTTATGGCAGCAAGGCATTGCTGGGTGGAGTTATTGTAAATAGCATCTCCCCAACAAATTGGTCTTATTTGTCCTTTGATAAATACTCCCCATTTGTTTTTAGAGCTGCTTTAAATGGAATCTGAAATCTGTTTGCATAATTAAAATACTGCTTTTATTTATATATGTTATTTGTATATTATATTTCTGCAATATTATTATTATTTAATATCTTTAAAACAATCAAGCTATAGAGATAAAGGTGACATCATTTTACTTGATCGGAAACATGCCGTAGACATTAAAGTACAATTTATGTCCTACTAACGATATTGTTTTTAGATGTACAGTACTGTGCAAAATTCTTAGGCCACTAGTATTTTCATTAATTATTATAATCCAGTGGGATTTTTGTATGGAGCACAAGCTGTTGTCAGACTCCTTGTGCAAAGAGAGATCTGATCTCTCCATCATTCAATCCAGTCTGTCTTAAGAAACAGAAAAAACAGACTAAATCCAGAAGAACTGTGGCAACATCTCCAAAATGCTTTAAGAGACCTGTACCTACAAAACTACAGTACTGTTACAATTTTTAGGCAGTTAAGCACATAAAATGAGGATGCTGTCAAAAACAATGTCATAAATAGATTTTATTTATCAATGAACTTCTATTAACTAAAATAAATCAGCATTTGATGTGACCATCCTTTGAATTTAAAGCAGCTTTTGCCCTATGTGCCATTGTGCAGAGTTTTTCAGGTAGCTTTTGTTGTGAATTTTTTCTTAGAGACCAGGAGACATTTGGATATCTTGAAGCAGAAGTTTCTCTTTATTCAGATACTCGCTGCTTGGTGCTGCAGTCATCAATGTCGTCTTTTTCTTCTGACTAAATCTCAGCACAGCAGAGTTAACTTAACTTGGGAAACCTTCCAGATGTCCAGGAACTGCATAAAGGCAAAAGGTTACTGTCTCAGGGCCTGGGCTGCCTGCTCTTAGACTGTCACAATATACATAACTTTTTCAGTTCATGTTGTTATATTGGAACCTATAACAAATATGCATAGGATCAGCATATTTTAAACAGATTCTTAAATTTGTAATCCTTCACTTTGCAGGTAGGTTATTTGAAACACCTTGGAGATGATGAAACAGTTCTTCTGGATTTAGTCTGTTTCCGTTATTCTGTTTCTTCATGTTATTCCAGAGACAGACTGGATGATGATGATGAGATGAGATCTCTGTGTGGAGCACTGGCTGTTGTCAGACTGCCTGTGCAAACAAAAATCTCACTAGATTATTACAATTAATGGCAAACAGAATGTTTGGAAATGTAAATTGATGTTTCCTACTGACACACTACAGCAAAAGATAGAAATAACTTACTTTAAACCATTTTTTAGCTGGTAAAAATAATAGTGGCCTAAGACTTTTGCACAGTACTGTAGTTTATATGTATATGCATATATGTACATATACATGTGTTACATTTATAATTGCTATTCCCCGCCTCCAGTTCACTTACACATTTGTAGATGAAACGTTACATGGAGTGCATTGCATTCTGGGAAACAGTATCCCATGCAGTGTCTTCAGATGCATACATCAAATTTCAGCAAATGTAGCAGGTAATCCGAGTATTCCATGCAGACAGAAAATTCACATACTATTCACAGTATACACATACTGCAATATAGTAGGAGTTGTATGGTAGTATGCTATTCAGAACACAACTTCTGTACTGAGTTCAGTGTACTTGAGTTATTTTTAGCAGATTCTGGCAAATATAGTAGGTCATCCAGGTATTCCATGCATACAGAAAATTTGCATACTATGCACAATATACATACTGGGTACTGCAGAAATAGTAAGAGTAGTATGTTAGTATGGCATTTCGAACACAGCCAGAGACTCCCTACGCACTGTAGCTTGATGATGTAGTCACGTGTCATCACGTTCTCTGTCTTTCTAATAGACCACAATTGATCAGAGTAATTCATTACTGTCCACCCTTGTTCTCAATGCTGGCATTCCCAAGAGATGCGTACCGATATTTCTTTATATTCTCTATACAAATATCCTCTTTTTTAAAAATCCTTTCAGGATTATCATTGATGGAGTGATGGCTAAAAGGGTGGAGCAAAAGCTCAACTTTAGTCAACATACTTATATTCATAACACCAGGACCGGAAGAAGCCCTTTAACGACAAACTAAACTCACATCAAACCAATGGCAACATACAAGATGTTTGTCCACCCTACAAATCAAACTGTGTTTCCATAGAAATCAGACCACAGCAGGTTTCAGTTTGACTCAGAAGCCGAGCTGCTCATTTCACACCTTTGTAAGACTACGCTAATGAGAGATGGCAGACGGTTTTAGTAACTATCAGTTTTGTTACAATCATTTATATATAGGCAATTAAATTAAATTACAAAACAAGAAAAAATTAAGTAAGCTCTTTTTTTAACCATTTATTTCTTAGAGATTTACATAATGTTCTTCTAATTATAAATATATAATGCATAAGACATCTATATTTTCATTGTTAATGACATGCTTGTTTTCACTATTAAAACTGGTTAATAGTTTTTATAATTAAATGTTTTTATGGAACTATATAACATGTATTCAGATAGTGTGAATAAGGAGGATCAAACTCTGTTGGGGGAGGATTCACAACAGCGACTGTTTTCAGCAGATAGTCCTTTTAGGTCAAGTTTAACTGAACAACATGTTTCTTTTGTGCTGTTTGTGCTGGTGGAGTCTGATTGGTGAGTTATAAATGCATGGCTTTGTAATTAATTAATTAATTAATTAATATTTTTTTAGAAAAGCATAACAAACGACTGTTAGTTTTCACTTGCCGTTTTCTCAGATCGGATCAAACTAATATTGTGTGGTCTGCTTTGCAGGCTGAGTTTTAAAACTGTGACTTACAGGCATAAAAATGTATTAAACTGTTAAAAGTCAGTGAAAAAAGTATATGGAAATTTCTAATGTGAATAAACCCAAGCAGTGGAGGCTCAGGAAGTAAGATGCTTTTCAAATGTCAGGCACTTTTTATTTATTATTATTATTATTTTTTTAATGTTTTAAATGTTTAACAGTACAAATAGTCATCTCTAAAATGATTACAAATAAATTTATACAAAAGTAATAAAAATTAATTAGTCTAAAAACAAACAGCCGCTGACTTCAAGGTTTGTAAACCAACAGTCTTAATCTATTTCTGTATGTTTTTCAGGTGCATTTGGCAGTAAAACTAATGAAATGCAGTCAGTGTCTGTGATGGAGGAAGACTCTGTTACTTTACAAACTTTTGTTACTAAAATACATGAAGATGATGACATACTATGGAAATTTGAAGCCGAAACATCCCTCATAGCTAAAATCAGCATTGAGAACCAAATCTTCTCCACATTTGATGGTGCTGATGGAAGATTCAGAGACAGACTGAAGCTGGACAAACAAACTGGATCTCTGACCATCACAAATATCACAACTCAACATGCTGGAATTTATCAACTAGAGATAAAGGGGGTAAAACGGTCATCAAAAACATTCAGTATTTCCGTCTATGGTGAGTAGAGATCATTTGTTTCATCCCTCATGTATTTAGCAGTTAAACTCAATTCACATTTGTGGCATTATGCTTACCACAAAGAAATTCCGACTCATCCCTTATTTTGAGGTAATGCTGAGGCTTTGTAGATGTGACCAATATTTAGAGCATTTAAAAGAAAACTTCATAAGAGCACTTATATAATTCCTGCCTTCATCATTTTTACAGTAATTTTACAGTTAAGGCATTGTATTGTCATGGCAATACAGTTGATTGGAAAATTGGATTACAGCTGTTATTTTTCACACTAAAATCATGTTAACACTCATATTGTTCATATTGTGCATCTTGTGTGTTGAAACGGTACAGATCGCCCATGCCTCATTGTAACCCAGATTTTTATTTGGATTTGGATTTTTATTTTTAGTAATCAACATTATGTTAAAGATGCATAAGAATGAGCTTAATTTATACTGAATCCAAATTATTCATTTAGAAATTTACATACTGAATTGTTTAATCGTTTTATGCTTTATGTTGAAGGAAACATTCATTGATTGTCAGCACATACACTAAAAATATGACTAATGTTGAGGTTTATCTATATTTCTGTTGATTCACTCATATTTTCCAGCTCGTCTGCCCACTCTCAACATTACCAGAGATTGTTCTTTATCATCATCATATTGTTCATTGTTGTGTTCAGTGGTGAATGTGAGTGATGTGACTCTCTCCTGGTACAAAGGAAACAGTTTATTGTCCAGCATCAGTGTGTCTGATCTCAGCATCAGTCTCTCTCTACCTCTGGAGGTGGAATATCAGGATAAAAACACCTACAGCTGTGTGATCAACAATCCCATCAACAACCAGACTCAACACCTCAACATTACTGAACTCTGTCAGCCATGTACAGGTATGCCGGTGTTGGTATTTACATGAATTAATAAACTGATTTCTCAGTTATATAGTGCTGATGTTTAATAGTCTTTGTTGTATCAGACAAACAGATTCTAAGACACTAATGGTTCACTTTGTTGATTACAGATCAGGGCCTACCTTTATTTTACACAGTGCTGATTTCTGCTGCTGCGGGATCTCTGTTGATTGTAGTTTCAGTCGTGATGTGCTGCGTCTGTGCGAAATGTAAAAAAACAGGTCTGGAGATCAAGCAAATCATGAAAATGTATCCTTAAGACACAAATTTTGATACAACTGTCATTTTAACATGCCTGTATTATTGCAGTCCAGACACAAGAGGAAGACAGAACTGATTCAGCATTGTGTAAACCAACAACACGGAAAACGGTAAGATCAGTCATGACTGTGTTGCAAGAAGATGTGTTGCAGTTGATCTGATTGAAGTTTGCAGCATCAGATGATCACTGAAGGTGTGTCGGTACTATTGGCCCAACCGTTAGCTGGAATAGAAAACACATCAAAAGGCACCTCATTGTACGTTTTTCCATGTTGCAGTTTTAAGTAAAGTTGTGCAGTTACATTGTCATGTGTTTTTAGTTTACAAACAGCCTGCTGATATATGTTGACGTGCAGCTGCTGTCTGATGGAAAGGCGATTTATTTACACATAGCATGAATCGGGTATAAAATATATTGTGTGTAACTTTTGGCCGTTACAAAGCCAGCTTGTGATGATGTGTCTGTGGCCTACTAATTTAAATCATGGCTTGTTTAAAATCATATCTAAACAGTTCTACTTATAAATAAATTGGTTTGTTGTTCTGAAATATCCCTTACAAAGTCAGTTTTATACCAATATATTTTCATCGGAAAGAAAGTAGAACACAAAGCTGTTAACCCATTTTACATGTGCTAAAGTCTGGCCTCGAGCTGCAGTTGCTCTGCGGTTCATGATTATCTGAGGTGAAATGCAGCTTTAGTGGTCATTGGTTGATTTGTAGAAGAGCTGCAACAAGTGGTTTTGGTGTCGCTTTTGTGTGAAAGACAGTCATTCTCAGCCATTCCGTTGTTGTGAGCAACCTTTAGAATTTGTGATAAATAGGATGTTTGATGTTATTTTCTATTGCTGCTCCATGTTAGCATATGTTGTTGCATATTAAAAATCATCTTAACGTACACGATCAACTAAAATGAATGGGAAAATTATGTTCAACTGAGTTGAACATAAGTACAAGTAATACTACTGACGTCAATTATAAAAGTGGTTCTGTTACATCAGCAAGGTTCCTGATTGATTGATTTTGTGTTTCCTTGCAGAAATCAAAGACTGAGGCGGTGTATGAAAATGTCCCCAAAAAGCGATGATCAAATACTGTATCTACTGGATTTTTGTTGTTAGAGCTCATACTGGACAACCTCTTCCATTCTCTTCCAGGATGTCACTGTTTGTATGTCATCTTTTGGTATTTTTGTGATGTCTAAAATGTTGTTATTTGTTGTAAATGTTGTTTATTTTTAATTTAGCGATTTACGAATAGCCTATCATACGAAACTTAACTAAAATGTTCAATTTTTAGCTTATCACATGGAAATTTACCTAACGTTCATTATTAAATATAAATCACACGCTTCTGTGCTTCTTTGCCTGTCATTTACTGTTCTTGTTTTATTCTTGTTACAAAATATAATGGAATATCGAGTGCACTGTATAGCAAAGACTATAGAAATACAAAGACTGTTCACTCCTATACTTACGAATGGGAGAAACTGCAACATGCAATATGGTGAAATAGTCCCGCCTTCTAACCCTCTATGGTATGCATTATGTTCTAACTATGAAATATTTTTTTCACATAAGTTTTTATTACATGAAATAGCTTCAATTATACAAAAAAACAACAATGAAAAAAATGTAAAAAAAAAAAAATTTTTGGAGGGGTATTTAGGAAAATGTTGCCATATGGTAACAGTGTACCACAATGGAAAATGGCCCAAAATTACTTTTTCCATTAAATTATGATTTTCTTTTCAATTCAACTGCACATTTCTTTTAGAAATTGATGCCTCCAGTCTTAATTTACATCAAAATCTGCCACAGACACATATACACATGCAAAAACACACTCATTATACGGTCACTGAAGGCTAACTCATCCTCATTGTCATCACATGGAAGAGGCAACTCTGCACTCTTCCTATTGTCCTTTCCTTAAAATATTGTTGTATTATTTTTTTTTTAAAGACAAAGTTATTTCCTCATTTATACATAAATACACAT
This sequence comes from Labeo catla, assembly GCA_012976165.1. Classification (NCBI taxonomy): domain Eukaryota; kingdom Metazoa; phylum Chordata; class Actinopteri; order Cypriniformes; family Cyprinidae; genus Labeo; species Labeo catla. The sequence continues at coordinate 498,934 of VONZ01000466.1, forward strand.
ATATTACAATAAACACTTTAAATAAATAAATAATTGCAATCAAATTATTGATGTTAATATCTATAAAAAAATCCCAATAGGGAAATACGTTACTTCAGTTCCACTGTGGTACAGCGTTGCCATATGGCAACATACCTATTTTTCCATAGTGGTACAGTGTTGCCATATGGCAACATTGATATTTTTTCTCATTTTACAGAAAAACTATATTAGATAATGTTGATTTCTGAATAAAATTGTGTAATTTATTAACAAAAGATGAAAAAAAAAAAACCTTGAGAAAAGATGTTCAGAAATTAGGTTTACAGAGCAATTTCTGGAGCAGGTGTCCTCCATGTTGGGGTGACAGTGGGAAAAAAACGTGTTTTGGAGGAACATTCAAATGTCATGTGGCTTAAACTTACCAATCGGTCGGACCGGGAAAAACATGTGAAGTACTATTGATTGCCAAATGTTATAACAAATTAAGGAGAAGATTGCAAAAGACTGTCTCGAGGAAAGAAGCTATTTGTGGATTTCCAGGAAATCTTGACAACATTCGAGTTTGTTCTTATTTCCAGTCAGGTAAGTGAAATATTACGCTAATATCTTAATACTGCTCGTACGTATTTTTAACACCTATTAACTTTAATTTGTCAAAATATTGCGCATTTCCGGCTTACAAAGTCTTTCTTTATATCACTTAGTAGCTTCCACACATTTTTTTCATGGTTTAGACAGCATAAATTAGCAGAAAAACATATTCAGTTGTACATTAACCGTGCAATCTTGCCGTTGTTTGCATCCGAGTGTCTCCAATATGGCCATGTATCCAGGTAACTGACCAAACTGTGACGTAGGTGCAAACCCTCTATTGAGGGAACTGACAAATGGCACCATCTGGAGGAAACTAAAATGAACGGCAGTCATGAGGAAACTTGACTACATTGCATTTAATACAGTGTTTCTTAAAGTGTGGGGCGCGCCCCTCTGGTGGGGAACAGAGACGTGACAAGTGGGGCGCGAAATACAGGGGGACTTTTTTGTTTATTCATTTTTTTTTTTTTCATTTGTGTTATTAAATTTATTAATTCATTTATTTAATTACCATACACCCAAAACAAAACAAAGACACATTTAAACATAATCCTAAATTAAAACAACATCAGCGAACGAATGGCATTGAAAATGTCACGTGGAACCACAGTACTTTACGACAGTGATTTTACGTTGGAGTAATTGAAGCGGAATGATTAAATGTGGAGAGGCGGTACACAGTTGCAGGTATAATTAAAATGGATAGGTTTGTTACGCGGAACGAAAAGAAAACTGGAGATTCGGCGCCGGCAGAGAAAACCAAGACAGACAGTAGACCTAATCATCAAAAAGGCCAACCAAAAAGAAAATATGATGAGGCATATCTTACTCTTGGATTTACAGCTGGTGTGGTGGGGGCAGATGAGAGACCTGTATGTGTTCTGTGTCTCAAAACTTTAGCTGCAGACAGCATGAGACCCAACAAATTAAGACGGCATTTAAAGACAAAACATCCCAAACACATGAATAAACCGCTTGACTTCTTCCAAAGAAAACTCTCGGAATATCGTCAACAGGAAAGTCGAATGGTAAAATCTACCTCAGTTAATAAAAATGCACAGATGGCTTCTTTCAAAGTTGCGTACAGGATTGCCCGTTGCAAGAAACCACACACGATAGCTGAGCAGCTCATTCTCCCCGCTGCTCTTGACATGGTGTCAGTTATGCTGGATGAGACGAGTGCTGCCAAATTGAAAACTATACCCCTGTCAAATGATACCGTTGCAAAACGTATATGCGACATTTCAAATGATCTCGAGGACCAACTCGTGGAAAAACTAAGAGACACACGATTTGCACTGCAAGTAGACGAGGCTACTGTCAGCAATCAAGATTGTTTGTTTATTTCATATGTCCGTTTTGTATGCTCTGAGTCACTGAGAGAGGATTTGCTGTTTTGCAAGTATGTCCAAACCAGGGCGACGGCTGATGAACTCTTTAAGATTCTTGACAGTTATCTCACAGAACATGGTCTGAAATGGGAAAACGTCTCAGGTTACGTATGTAACCTTGATTCCCTGAGAAGGGAACGAGACACTGCGTCCTCTAGGGGGCGCTAGGGGGAACGCCGTCAGCGTGACCCGTGTCTGAAGTATATATACAAAACAACAACAAAGTTGGCCGGCGACAGCCTATGACGTCACTGCCGGCGCGACTCGTCGCTGCCGGCGCGTCACTACCGGTGCGACCACAGTATAAAAGGACACCGGTAGAGCAGGACGGCCGCTTCTTCGTCTGAAGCTCACATCCTGAAGCATGGCCCCGAGCCTAGAGGACGCAGTGTCTCGTTCCCTTCTCAGGGAACCAAGGTTACATACGTAACCTGAGACGTTCCCTTTCGAGGAACTCGAACTGCGTCCTCTAGGGGGCGCTAGGGGGAACGGTTATACCCACGCTGCCATGCTGAGGGGAGTGCCTGACTTCCGGAGAGACAGGCACTAAGTACCAACTCCCTAGGCCTTAAGGGAGTCACCCCTAGGATAAAGTGATGGCTGTCAGTGACATATCCCCTACGGCCAGAGCTTAGGCTGCATACCCAACTTACCTGTAGGGCAGATATCGGCCCGGGGTAGAGCCCAAGCTTGGAAACAAAGTATTCCTTTAAGGGGATACGGCCAGAAGCCTAGGATACCCAGGTTGGCCTGTCACACGGGAGCTACTGCAGCCCTGCACGACTCCCTCAGAAGTCGTACACAGAACGCAAGTGGTAACTCCCTGCTCAACCCGGTTGAGCGAGCATAAAATGCGCACCGGAACTAGGGCGCGTAAAAACCGTTCTTTTAGCCTGGCAGAAGCTCTGGAGATGGACCCGAGACGACCGGGTTTTAGACCACCTCGAGAAAGGGTACGGGCAATAGCGCGTGAATCCCTACCATAAAGGATTTTAGAATGGACGCAGAACACCGGTGCCTTCCATACCACAGCGTGGATTTTAGAAAAGTGCCCAAAGGTTAACGTGTGCACTTACCATATACATGGATTTGAGAAAGCGCCCACAAACATGTGGGCCTATTTTTAGACGTACCGTTGAGAAACGGTGGAATAAGAAGACCCTCAGGGTGAGGGGAGCACTGCCGGCTTAACAAGGCTCTAAGGGGAAGGCAGTAGGGGCGCATCTAGCCGCCCAATTAGGCAAAGCTCAAAGCAAAACCCTCAAGGAGAGGGGAGCACAAAGATGCCAAGCAGATAGAGGCCGCGGCTATCTATCCACTAAAACTGCCAAGAGCCGATACACTTAGCCACACAGGACAAGGCAGTGTATCGCGACAGGCTTCTACTCCCATGGACAGGAGGAGCCACTGATCCCCCCAGGGGGACGAGCTCAGAGACCCTTTCTGTAGAAAGGGGAGCATCACCGTGCCCTGTACAGAAGCCTTGGATGAGATCTGACCCGCGAAAGTTCCCTTTGGCCTGGGGAAGGCAGTAAGGGTGAACCTCAGTTGCCCAATGGGGCAGTGCTCAGGTAAACCCTCGATGGGAGGGGAGCACCCTATGCAGTAGCCGCAGCTAACTGTCTAATAATACTGCCCTGAAGCTGATATACGTACCAAGGAAAGGTAGTGTATCGAGACCGGGTTCCACTCCCGAGACATGGGAGGGACACCTGATCTCTCCAAGGAAGACGAACTCTAGCAAAAACTCTTTCCGCAGAAAGGGGAGCATCGTCGCACACTCCCAGGAAGAGATACGGGGATCAGAAATGACGGGGAGCCACCTCTACAAGACTGCACAGAAAGCAGTCACATCCCCAGCCCTCAGGCTGTTCTGTGGGTAACCTCTCAAGGGGCATAAGCCCTTCTCACCCCACACAGACCTATGCTTACCTCCTCGATGGAAAGCACGGGCCCTGCTCTACCAAGACCCGCAGAGCCTTGGGACCAAGGGCCAAGAATGCTTAGCTGAAGGCTCCTCGGAGCACTCAGAGGGTTTCCACAGAAACAGCTCTGACTTGAGAAACAGTGAAATAGCGTGACCAAGCCCACTCCTCGGAGGGGCGACCGCTAGATCACCAGATGGCATAGGTAGGAGGTCTGTGTGAAGGGCGGAAACCCCGCAACCGAAGCCCCTCAGGGCAGGATGAAGACAGAGGGTCTCAACCCGGTGGTCAATGTGTCTATCCAAAATGTCCAGGAGCTCCCTGTGAAAAGAGATTCTGAAGAGCTTACCCAGACGTAGGACCGAAGTCCTAGTTTTTCTCAGTGCTGTAAAGGGAACCTGAAAGCTTCCTATTCGAAAACGGGAGGCAGACCCAGGCAAGCAGCCCATAACCATGATTGAAGATCAGAGGGGGGTGCTCGAAGAGGACCTACCAAGGAAGGCACAAAAACAGGACCCAATTGTATACAGCATGGTAGACACATTAAACATGAGTCGTACTCACCCCACCATGGTTCCTGCGCATAACTCCAGAAGACTCAGAAAATCCTTCTGAGAAACCATCTAGACCATTACTATGACCTGTCGGGAGAGATTAAGAAGAGACCAGGTTATAGGGGAGTACAGCAAATCATAAAAAATGGGCTGTCTACCCTGCTTTCATTTTTCGTAGGGGAAGACAGCACTCACCTGGTTACCTCAAAGAGATCGCTTATTAGAAACCCTAAAAAGGGGAGCGACCACTGAGCTAGAAATATGATTCATAGTTAGACATGAAAAATGGATCGAACTCACCCATCCATGGTTCCTGAGAGGAGGCCGAAAGGCCGAGCCAGACCATCAGTAAAAGTTGCTTTTTAACAAAAAAGCCAACCTAAAACATCATAGGTCCGGCAGGGGTGCGCAGGAAAAGTACCACCAAACCTCAGTCAGGTGGAGAGACTAATATGAAGGGGGAATTAAGAGGAGGGAGACAGGAGCCCCCAAAGGAAGATAAGCAGAAGCTATCTTCTACTCTGACCCCGGCGAGCACGCTGTCTCGTCTGGATCACTTCCCTCAGGTCCTGTCTACCTCCTCTAGACCCACGCTTCCTCCCGGAACCACCCGCAGGTGGGGGAGGGGCGCGAGTGGCCACACTAGTCTTCTGGGCCTGTCTTCGTCCCTCAGAACGAGACGGGCCAGGACCCCCATACTGTTCGGGCTCAGATCTGGACCTTCGTGGAATGAAGGTTTTGAAGGCCGCTGAGCGCGCTCTCGCCTCCCTGAACTTCTCAACCACCGTCTCAACGGAGGTACCAAAAAGTTCGGAAGGCGAGACTGGTGCGTCGAGAAGAAAGCCCCTCTCTTTCTTCCCGAGGTCAGCCAAGTTCACCCACAGATGTCTCTCCGTAACCACCATGGCCCCCATAGACCTGCCCATGGCAGTGGCGGCCTGCTTGGTGGCACGGAGAGCGAGATCCGTGGTGCGGCGCAGCTCAGCAACCTCGTCCGGGGAAAGACCCTGACCCTTATCCAGATCTTTCAGCAAGTCAGCCTGGTAGGCTTGAAGCACCGCCATAGTGTGCAACGCACCCACAGCCTGACCTGCTGCTGCATACGCCCTGCCATTCAAACGAGATGTTACTTGAAGGGGAATGGATGGCAGGGAGGGAGTCTTCAGGGAAGATGCCTTACCTACAGAGAGATAGCTGGCCAGCGTCTCTTCTACAGGTGGCATCCTCTGATAGCCGTGCTCACGCATCCCCTCAATATTCGCATAATTAGAGTGCGGAAAATTATGGATGCGTGAGGAAAACGGCCTCTTCCATACCTTCTCGATCTCCGTATGCAGATCGGGAAGGAATGGAAGACTCACCTGGGCCGGGAGGTTATGATCAGAAAGATAGCGCTCATCGAGACGACCCCGAGGCGCCACCTCTCTGGCTCGCTTCCACGGCAAGTCAAGCCTTACTGTGGCGCGATCCATAACCTCCAACAGCTCCTCGTATGCAGGGCAGGAGATTAGAAAGGGTTCAGCCTCAGCTTCCTCATCTTCCAACATCTCCTGCTCTTCTTGGGAAGGACCCAACAGAGCACTAGCTGCTGGATCGGATGATGTAAGAGAAACAACATCATCGTCAGCCAGCAGTTCGTCCTCGCCCGCGACTGACGCGCGTGAAAGGGAAAGTCCCTTTTTTAGCTCGTCAGCGAGGTCCACCTGGGATCCCCATGAGCTCATTTTTCTCCGTGCCTCAGCAGCGGAGGGTCCTGAGCCACGGGGAACAGGTGGCTGTCCCTCTTCCCTCGAGAAGAGAGACAGACGAGAACGGAGCTTTCTCATGGGAAAAAGCTCACAGTGCACGCAGACTGCCCCCTCGAGGACGTCGCGTGCATGCTCCTCGCCCAAACAAAAGACGCAAAGATCGTGCGTGTCATCGGGTGTCAAATAACGAGGACACGGATCCACGCACTTTCTAAACGCCTTACTAGTGCTAGCCATATTTTTCCAAAGAAAAGGGGTCTCTTACCGTTTTGCTACACACTCCAGACAAAGAGTCAATGAAGACGAAGAAGAGGCCGTCCTGCTCTACCGGTGTCCTTTTATACTGTGGTCGCACCGGTAGTGACGCGCCGGCAGCGACGAGTCGCGCCGGCAGTGACGTCATAGGCTGTCGCCGGCCAACTTTGTTGTTGTTTTGTATATATACTTCAGACACGGGTCACGCTGACGGCGTTCCCCCTAGCGCCCCCTAGAGGACGCAGTTCGAGTTCCTCGAAAGGGAACTGTATAGGCTTTTGTTCTGACGGTGCTCAGACGATGGCAGGAAAAAGAAAAGGACTGCAAGCACTTATAAAAAGGGTCGCCCCAGAAGCGCAATGGACACACTGTATTATTCACAGGGAAGCTCTGGCATCAAAGCATCTCAGCCCCGAACTTAACGACGTCTTGACTGTCGTTGTGAGCGCAGTCAATTTCATCAAAACCCGGCCCTTGAAAGCGCGACTGTTCTCCGCACTTTGTGAGGAGATGGGAGCTGATCATACAGCCGTGTTATTTCACAGCGATGCAAGGTGGCTGTCCCGTGGCAAAGTGTTGTCGCGAGTTTTTGAGCTTAGAGCGGAGATTCTGGCTTTCTTGGAAGCGGAACGTGTGTATGACATTTCAGGAAAGTTCAGGGATGAACAATTTCTAATGAAACTGGCCTATCTTAGCGATCTATTTGGAAAGCTAAACGAATTAAATCTTCAGCTTCAAGGCAAAGACAAGCACCTACCTCACCTAGCAGACAAGATCACTGCATTTATCCGAAAGCTTGATGTATGGGGCAGGCACCTTGATGAAGGAAATACTGCTGCCTTTGAGAATCTGCATGAAATTTCTGAAACCAGTACCTCCGGAGCCACCACAGTGATCCCTTGTATCAAACTGCACATCTCTACATTGACACAATTGTTTCAAAAATACTTTCCAAACAACAGCATGCAGTATGACTGGATTATCGATCCATTTAATACACCAGGTTTGTATTTGAGTTTTATTTACTTTATTTTTTGTTGTTTTTAATTATGACTTTTTATTATAGTTATATATTGTACACTTATTTATAATATACTGTTTAATATATTGCTGTCAAACTCATTCTATCTGCAGCACCTGCAGATTTCAGCTCTGCAGAAGAGGACCAATACATTGAGATGACGAGTGACTCCACTTTTAGGCTGAGGTTTCCAGCTCAGACACTGAGTGAATTCTGGCTTGGAGTGGAGAAAGAGTATCCACTCATTGGGCAGAGGAGTCTGGCCATTCTTCTTCCTTTTGCTACATCCTACCTTTGCGAGATCGGATTTTCAGCTGTTGCTTCACTGAAAACAAAATACAGATCTCATCTTAGAATTGAGCATGACTTGAGAGTGGCAGTATCAAGCCTTCAACCTCGTTTTGAAAACATGTGTGCTACAAAACAGGCTCATTGCAGCCACTAAAATAGTAAAAAAAAATAAAATAAAATAAAGTAATATAATATATAAAATATAAAGAAAACACAACACTTTTATTTTCTTTGTTTCTAAATTGAGTTTATCAGAGGTAAAATGCAAACATAAATGCATTATTATTATAGTTATCATATATGTTTGAACAAAGTGTTATTTCATGCAAAGTGATAATATATTTGTACTTTTATTAGATGTTTTATTTAGGTTCCATGTGTGAAAGATTTTAATGCTGTTATATGAAGTTATGGTTTTAAAATGTAATGTTATTTCAATAAATTTGAACAGTTAAACTTAAAGCCCAGTTTATTACAATTTTGTTGGGGATGATTTGGGACAGGTGGGGCTTACAACCCTTCCATACCTCCAAAGTGGGGAATGACAGAAAAAGTTTAAGAAACACTGATTTAATAGCAGTAAATGCCAATATTAAAAACAGTTTGCATGTACTTTCTTATAGAAAGCGTTCAATAACTAAAAAAATTTGTCCCACTGTTTCCACTAGTTAGTGTTACATTACTTCTGCACAAAAATGTGGTGTGATCTGTTGGGTGGATAAACAGGTTTGGTATGGTTTTTACTGCAGTGTGCGGCTGTTTTTAATTTGTGAGTGTGTTTAGGGGTCAGTTGTGTGTCTATATGACTAGCATGCAGTTTTTTTTTAACAATTCGGTTTTAGCTCATCTCAGTTATTTCTGATTACAAACTTTAAAATGACAAACTCAGATTTCAGCAGTTATGTGTTAATCAGATCTGTTTTATTGCCATCAAACACATGAACTCTTTCAAGTTAATTTCCACTTTAAGTATAAGGCACCCTTTCCTTGACTGATACAAGGTTAAAGAAAACAGAAAAAAATGTCGGGATATTCTGCTCGAAAAGGCACAAAATGATTGTGTCTTACCAAGGTTGTGTTACAGGCTTTTGAGTTTGACCTATTACAGTACATCAGCTCTGACACAATTTTTTTTCTTGATTTCCATTACAAAAATTGGCACCATGATTTTATTATTGCTCTTGTAAGAACCTCACACACAAGTGTTCAGCAGGCAGCAGAGGAGCTCTTTGAATGGGTAACTTGGAAGGGGAAACAGCTCTGATTAACCTGAGAAAAAAGAAAGATTACAACAATTAACACTCTCTTCCACTGTTCAGAAAAACAGATTGAAACTGGAGTCAAACATACTTTTCTTGTTCAAGTGCAGGCGATCATTTCCATCGCACAGTGATGATATTTTGCAATACAAATGCAACAGGGAAACAATAATTAAATGATATGAAATGACAGCACAGTTCAACATGCATTACAAACTAAAAAAGAAAGGAAAATCGAGGAAAATGATCATGTGAAGTAGTAACCACTCACCTTACACGCCCCACTAGTCTCCATCACCCGCCTCAGATGAAATGAAAGAACTTGGCAGTAAAAAACTTAATCACTCCCTCAAATGGCAGAATGTTACACTTTACACTGTTATTACAATAAAATACAAGGAATAAACATTCATTTTTGCACATTATTAAGACATCCATTTGTAACAAAAATGTGACATCTAAAATAAATATCAAATGTCATTTATTGTATCACCAAAGACATTTGTAAACTGTGATTAAAATACAGTTCAGATGTACCAGTACACAGCTTGAGCATCAGTCAGTCATAAAATCTACTATAAAAAAATACATTGCATAAAAAATACATTTGGCACTTTGTAGCTGCTTCTATCCACTGTGTTTTTTAGTGCACTTCTTAGAAGTTTAGTTCCAGAGAGTTTGATCAAGGACACAGTGGTGAGATTTCATGGACTGACCATAAAATGTCAGTTTAGAGTTGACAAAGCTGGGGAAATAAAAGAATAAAGAGCATCATTATCCCTTTTCCAGCAAGACAGTTCAAGTACTGGTTCTGAGCCAGAGCCTAGTTTCAAATTGGTTATTTGCCTCTGACACACAAAGCACCAGTTCAGAACCAGGCAAAGTGGTTCATCAGTAGCACCAAAAACATTGCTGGTCTATAAGTAAGAACCGCTTATGGGTTGATCACGGAACCGACAACAACACTAGCACCTGTTAGTAATTGGACTGATGGCTTAAATAAATGGCAAAACCTTCCTGTAAATACCTTAAACAATCTGAAAGTCAGATCGGATTGAAAGGAGTAGGGTTGAACTAAAATATTCTGATCTAGAGGATCACGTTAAATATGTATACGCTTAAATCTTCTCAGTCAGATTCAGAAACATGCATGGTGTCTTCTGAACATCAGTATGCTTATTTAGATCTTATGAGCTGGTTAGTAGATGAGACTAAATATTCAATAAACATTTACAAATAAGCTCTTTCGATATATGTTCCCTTTCTTTTTTGGTATATGATCAAGGCAAAAACGGTAGTTATACTTGTGGCAGCCTATTAAAAAACCTGTAAAACTGAAATACTGAAATATAAGCAAACTGACATAACTAACAGCTAACCAAAGGAAAGTCATATTGAAGTAAATGTATATGTGAATCTAGACTGTAAAAAGTGATAAGTTGACTTTAAAACTAAGGAAACCCTTTGCCTTAAAATTATTAAATAATAATAATAAAAAAAAAATAAGTTACATGAATTATTATTATTATTATTTTTTTTTTATTTACTTAATTTTAAGGCAAAGGGTTTCCTCAATTTTTTAAAGGGTCATGAAACCCCAGAACACATTTTTTGAGATGTGACCATATGTACAGACTGCATTTCATTGAAAACACTAATAGCACTCAAATGTTAACAAAATGTGGAATTTTTAAAAATTTTCTAAGCATTTTCGTTCTTCCGGGTTTAAAAGCAAAGTCGAGGTTTCGTCATGTGACACAGAGCCGGCCCTCGGCATGCGTTCTAGAAGGGCTGCAGGGGCAGCAGAGGGACGTTTCTTCGCCACTCGTTTCTGAGCGCTTTTCTGCATTTATTCATGAGAAAAAGCTTGTTCAACCTAATAAAACATGCATGGTGTCTTTTGAACGTCAGTATGCTTATTTAGATCTTATGAGCTGGTTAGTAGATGAGACTAAATATTCAATAAACATTTACAAATACGCTCTTTCGATATAGGTTCCCTTTCTTTTTTGGTATGTGATCAAGGCAAAAACGGTAGTTATACTTGTGGCAGCCTGAGTAACGTATCACAATGGCTTTCTCTGGATTCTGAATTTCAGAATTCATGTGAACCATTTTTTTCTTTTTTCTTTTTTTTTTAAATGAATGAACCTTTTTATCTCTGGTGTTCTCAGAAGTCATCAGTTTGTTAACTTTCCCATTGGCTCCACAATAACATTTGTATGACTTCACTTTAAAAGAAGAAAAGGTTTAAAAATGGTTTGGACAAGAAACTTCATGTCGCTGGTGTTGATGCGGACTGCTGATTACCATGATGAGCAGCTTCCCCATTAACAACATTCATATGATTATTATCTGGCCCAGGTAGAAATTTTTCTGCTTCTTCATTCTTCTTCTGAAAGAAAACAGAATCACTGAAGGTGAAACAAATGATTAGGATGCAGTTACACAAACACAAAAATGTCTTCATACATATGATGTTTGCTCAATGTAAAGACTCATGTTCTTAATTCTAAAGTAAAACAGCACAAGTGAGGAGCTCTTTTGAATAAGTCAATTATCATTAAAAAAAGGCTCTTAGTACCTTACCTTTTGAGCGCCCTGGTCTGGGGTGTCTGTTCAAACAATAAAACAAAATCTTCAGTCAATTAAACTAAAGACACTCTTGGACATTTTTACAGATTCTTTTTGTACAATAAATCTCAGATTTCCATTTTGTAAGATTTTTGGTAATACTTGCCACTTGGTTTTTTACATCTCTTGTGGCCACAGTAAATCAAAGCAGCTGCTGCAGCTATGAGCAGGATACCACCAACAACAGCACCACCAATAACAGCAGCATTTGCTCCTGCAGCAGTTGAAGGTGGAGCTGGATTTCGAACAGCAAAAGACAGACGGTCATCAGAGGTCAACTGAAAATTAACTCTATCATTACTATCATTACTTTTTGGTACAAAGTTGTTTTATAAGGAATTATTTGATAAGTGGCACCATCTGGTGGATTTTAGAGCAACATCAGCTAAAAACTGACCAATAAACAAACCCCCAGTGGAAAAGCCACTAAAAGAAAAAAAAAAAGAAAAAAGAAAAAAGTATACTCACTAGCGACAGGAACAGTGAGAGTGAAGTTTCTAACGATGCTGAATCTGCTGCTGTTGATCTGTAGTTGATATCTCCCAGAGTCTGTGTTTGTGATCTTCATGATGGTCAGAGATCCAGTCTGATGATCCAGCTTCAGTCTGTCTCTGAATCTCTCATCACACTGATCATCTGTACAGACCTTACTCTGATCTCCAGCAATGAGAATGTTATTAAAATACCACGTTATCACATCATTTGGGTTTTTTGTTACACCTGTATATAACGTGACATTTTCTCCCTCCTTCTTCACTTCATCTTGTTCAGCAGCAGAAACACCTGAAACACAAACAATAAGCTGCTTGAAGGATGTATTTATTTATTTATTTTACAGCAGAAAGGAACATAACATTGTAACTGTGGATATGCCTGCGAATAAACATGCTTTCAAAACTTTCTTTCTGAATAGTAACATTTATCCAAATGTTGTGCTATTAAACACATTTTACATCATCCCTGATGAACTAAATAGATTTTTAGTAGATGAAGAGGTAGATTTAACTAGATGATAATAAAAGGTGATCAGAGATAATATTAAAAAACCTGTAAAAAATAAATAAATAAAAATAAATAAATAAATAAATAAAATAAAGTAACTGAAATAAGCAAACTGACATAAGTAACAGCTAAACAAAAGAAAATCATATTTAAGTAAATGTATATGTGAATCTAAACTGTAAAAAGTGATAAGTTGACTTTGAAAATTAAGGAAACCCCTTGCCTTAAAACTATTAAATAATAATAATAATAAAATAATCATGAATTATTATTATTATTATTATTTTTAATTTTATTTACTTAATTTTAAGGCAAAGGGTTTCCTCAATTTTTTAAAGGGTCATGAAACCCCAGAACACATTTTTTGAGATGTGAACAATGTACAGACTGCATTTCATTGAAAACACTAATAGCATTCAAATGTTAACAAAAAGTGGATTTTTCATTTTTTTATTTTTTTTCTGAGCAATTTCATTCTTCCGGGTTTAAAAGCAAAGTCGAGGTTTCGTCACGAGATGTGACGTAGAGCCGGCCCTCGGCATGTGTTCTAGAAGGGCTGCAGGGGCAGGAGAGGGACGTTTCTACGTCACTCGTTTCTGAGTGCTTTTCTGCATTTATTCATGAGAAGAAGCTTGTTCAACCCAATCACTGCGTTGTAGTATGCATAAACAAATATCTGCTGTATTATGCATAAGATAGTACTGCTTTATCTCTCAGTGTCATTCAGATATATATATATATATAAGTTTTAACTGGTTTATTCCACTTAACATTTTAGTGTGTACGTCTTTAAGATACGCATGGTTGGCCTGTCATGTGTTCAGTCGCATGACATGAAGCAGGAACTGTATAAACAGAGCAGCATTGCCAACAAAAGGGAAGATTTTTGTTTTATCAATCATGTATTTGTTTTCCAACCACCTCAAACTGCGAGATTTAAATGTACAAGACTTGCTTTTCAACATAATGACTCACCCTGAACAGAAACATTGAAAATCTTTTTACTGTCACTGTTGTTTCCACTAATGATCTGATCATAATCTCCAGCATCTGTGGTTCTGATGTTCATGACTGTCAAGGATCCAGTCTGATGATCCAGCTTCTGTCTGCCTCTAAATCTCTCAGTACCTTCTTTACACTGAACATCTGTGCAGGTCTTGTTGGGATCTCTGTTGATTTCAGCGATGCGGGTGCCATCATAATACCATCTAATTCTACCATGCTGGTTTGTATTAACATCAGTTTGTAGAGTGACTGAATCTCCCTCCTTTACTGACAATGACACTTTCTCTGTAGTAGCACCAGACACACCTGAAGAAGAAACAAACAAACAATCATAAGCCAAACAAATTTATACATCAAGGTAGTGCTGAAAAAGGATTTTATAAGGATGATAATAATTACAGGTAAAGAAATATGTCTGGATTTATAAAGTAACACATGCAAACAAACAGCAGAAGAACATCACTGATTTACACATTCACTCATCAGACAAACATACATCAGTCTTATAGACAATCAATAGCAACTTAATGAACACGCAGTTTTATTCATAAAAAAGTACTGCCCTAAATAACATTTATCATATAACAGATTTACAAACAGTTAAAGACAAAATAGCATAACAAAACGAAATCAGTTCAAAAGATCACATAAGCCTGATACTTATGTTGTGTCTGGATAATCAGGGACTATTGACTTTAATCCTGCTATGTTAGGCTCCCTCAAAACAACGTTTAAATTTATTTTTTTTTTTTATTAATTTGAAATAAAGCGACTGACATTGCGTTCAAAGTAACGTCACATTTATCATCGACAAACGGCGAGATTTTAATCAAATAAATGACATGTCACAGTCAAGCAAAAGTAACCACACTGCAAAATACAAATGGTAAATGTATTTCTGTCGAATATAAAGCGATTAGAGCTGACACTTAAACTGTGTCACATCCAAGACAAAGGAGCCTATATATTTAAACATATCACGCCGTCCTACTACACTACATCTGACAGCTTCTGTTTTGGCCCACAAAGCGTGCTAACGTTACCCATGTGTGGTATTGTTTTGGTTTAAAACGTAATTTTTTTAAACGCAAATAGCGGCTAACAAACAGAAAACCGAAAGAGAATCCAGCGTATATAAAAGCACAAATGTCTTACCGTGGAGTAAACAGCACCACAATATGGGTAAGATAAAGAGACTATTCTTTTTCAGCAGTTTTTCTAAAAAAGAAATACAGATTTTTATATGTAGAAGTGAACTGTTGCTCCGCTTCTTTAATGCTAAGGCCATCATTTCTTCTTTTTTTTCTTCTTCTTCTTCCGAGTTTAACGGCGCCTTGCATCCGTAAGTGTTGCACTACCGCCACTGGTTGATTCTCCTCCGATGTTTCTCCGCTCTATTTCCAGATTATTTTCTACACAGATTCTACACATCAAACCAGTATTAACTAAGAAATTACAAATATTTTTTCTTGCCTTGCCCAATCACCCCACTTTTCAGTACACCTTTTATCTCTGCCCCTACCAACCCATCTTTTCTTAAATTTTCCATCATTTTTCTCCTTTGTTCTTCATGTCTTCTGCAATTTAGAAGTACATGTTCTATGGTTTCTAGTGTCTGACAAACCTCACAAAAACCAGTAGGATGCTTCCCTATAATGTATAATGTACTATTCAGGTTACTGTGTGCAATTCTTAATCTTGTCATCACTATTTCCTCTCTTTTAGTCCCTCACCAGTTCCTCTCAGTTCCAGCTTTATTTTGAATACCATACCAAGGTCTCCCTTTGATTTCCCTATTCCACTGTTGTTGCCATTCTCTCACAGCTTCTTTCCAAACCATACTTTTTCCTTCAGCCATTGACATCTTTATATTTACTTGGATATTATCTTTTTTTCATCATTTCTTCTTCTTCTTCTTTGGACTTAATAGCGGTTGGCAAACCAGCTATTGGTGTAGGGTGGAGTGTGAAGCATTGATGTGGAAGGAAAAAATAAAAAAAAAATAAAGTCATCTAATTTAATTAGGTTTTTCTTTAGGTACTTCAGTAACACTTTAGTCACTGTTACATTACCATCTAGCAAGCTTTTTAAAGTTGGCCATCATTTCACTCGTAAAAAGTGCAAATCTTCTTCTGTTTCTGGTGAAAGTGAGAGACTCCCTGTGCACTGTAGAGCAATGACGTAGTCACATGACGTCACGTTTGTGTATTAAAATGCTTTTTAGGTTCCTGTTTGTGCAACAGTGCATAAATTTTTGTTTAATTGTGTTAGTGTATAGTAATTGCGAAGTTTTTGTTCGTATAAGAAAAGGCTGTTGAGCAGAATATTTCTGAATGTTGTTCTGCTATTTGTCTGCTGTTTCTTAAAAAAAAAAAAAAAACATACAAGAGAATATGTGGCCCTGGACCACAAAACCAGTCATAAGGGTCAATGTTTCAATTGAGGTGATTTATACATCTCCTGCAAGCTGAATAAATAAGCTTTCCATTGATGTATGTACGTAAGGATAGGATAATATTTGGCCAAGATACAACTATTTGAATATATTGAATCTTGAGGGTGCTAATAAAATCTAAATATTGAGAAAACTGCCTTTAAAGTTGTCCAAATGAAGTTTACTAACCAGAAATTACGTTTTTATATAGGAAATTTACAAAATATCTTCATGGAACATGATCTTTACTTAATGATTTTTGGCATTAAATAAAAATCAATAATCTTGACCCATACAATGTATTTTTGACTATTGCTACAAATATACCCTAGCGACTTAAGTCTGGTTTTGTGGTCCAGGGTCAGGGTGTATTCTGCTTCGTGTAGCCTCATCACAAGAAAAGCAACCACAACCACGTCACATAGGCTAGATCAGGGGTGCCGAACGTCGGTCCTGGAGAGCCGCAGCCCTGCTTTGCTTCAACCCTAATCATAATGCACTTGAACAAGCTAATCAAGGTCTGAAGGGATACTAGAAAGCTACAGGCAGGTGAGTTTTATTTAGGGTTGGAGCAGGGCTGTGGCTTTCCAGGACCGGAGTTTGCCTGAGTGGCTACTAGGCAACCCCATATCCCAGTGGTTCTCATTCCTGGTCCTGGGGGTCCACTGCTCTGCACGTTTTGCATGTCTCCCTTATTTAACACACCTGATTGAGATCATCAACTCATTAGGAGAGAGAGCCATGAATTGAACTAATGAGCTGATGATCTTAAACAGGTGTGTTAAATAAGAGAGACATGCAAAATGTGCAGAGCAGCGGACCCCCAGGACCAGGATTGAGAACCACTGCAATATCATATGCATTCACCAGGGATCCTCAAATCTGGTTCACAAGATCCTATTTCCTGCAGAGTTTAGCTCTAACCCTAATCAAACACACTTGAACATGCTAATCAGTAGTGTTGTCACGATACTGGAATTTCTAACTTCGATACGATACCTTGAAAAATATCGATATTCGATAACATTTTCGATAGGGATACTGGTATCGGTATCGGGCCCGATACTGAGCTCCTGTCTGTACTCGTACTCGTTAAAATGCCCCGATACCAAACGCCGATACCACATCATGTGACAAGTGCCTATGCAGGCAAAGAAACACCCATAACAAAACAACAAAGGCAGAATGGAGTCATTAGAGTATAAGGATGTCTAAAAAGTATGTGTATGTAAGTAATATAATGTTAAACATTCAGTATTAAGCTTGTATAACTGGCGCGCGGGAACTGATAGGCAAAGCACACAGATTGGATTGAGCGCGCGGCCAGTTAATATCCAGTTAATATCCCGCCTTGACATCACTGGAAAGTTTGTAGTTTGGTAAGATATGTCAAAAACAATTTAAGTAAATCAATGCACTAATTATTTAACGGTATAGAGAAAGAGAGAGAGCAGGCGCTGTTGCGTGATCTTCATTGATGTCCGCATATTTAACACACGCATCTTTTGGATTAAAACAAATTCGTAGATATAACAATATAACAATATGGGCATTCGCTATAAACATCTTTTTTTTTTCAACCTTAAGCATACACGAATATCCGGCGAAAGTGAAACTATAGCAGTCTGTGTGAAATGCGATGCGATGTTTTGCTTCACGAGTGATTCTCCATTATTTGAGTCGCTGTGGATTGTAGCCCAAATAGCAGCATATTTTAGATTAAAAAGCGTGACTTATAATTCTGAAAATATCAGAGTTAGGAGATTCATAATGAGTGGTTCGCCTGATTACAGTACTGCAATTGAGCAGTTTAATGCTATTAAATTGAAGATTATGTACCATAGAGCAAGAAAAAACAAAAAAAAAACAGTGAAAGTAAACACATTTTAATGGGCATAATTAAGTGTAAAAATACGCGTTTTTAGGCGCGATATGTGAACGACCCCTTACGCTATTTAACCAGAGCGAATGAGACGAGACAGGCACTGCGGTCACCTGTGGTGTTTGTCAACGCGCCTTTGGAGAGAAATGAAAGTAACAGATATATCGGTATATCGATACTTCGGGAAATTAGTATTGGTACCGTTCAGATATTTCAGTATCGATATTTATCGAAATATCGATATTTTTGACAACACTACTAATCAGTGTCTTCAGGATCATTTGAAAATCACAGGTAGGTGAGTTTGATTAGGGTTGGAGCTAAACCCTACATTGGCCCTCCAGGGCATTATTGTCCACCCTTGTCCTCAACGCTGGCATTTCCCAGGGATGCGTACTGAAACCATTTCTTTATATTCTCTATACAAATATCCTCTATTTCAAAAATCCTTTCAGGATTATCATTGATGGAGAGATGACTGAAAGGGTGGAGCAAAAGCTCAACTTTATTCAGCATGCTTATATTCATAACACCAGGACTGAAAAAAGCCCTTTAACTACAAACTAAACTCACATCAAACCTATGGCCACATACAAGATGTTTGTCCACCCTACAAATCAAACTGTGTTTCCATAGAAATCAGACCACAGCAGGTTTCAGTTTGACTCAGAAGCCGAGCTGCTCATTTCACACCTTTGTAAGACTACGCTAATTAGAGATGGCAGATGGTTTTAGTAACTATCAGTTTTGTTTTTCCATACACAATCATTTATATATGAGCAATTAAATTAAATTACAAAACAAAAATAAATAAATAAACAAACAAACAAAGAAATAAATAAATAAGTAAGCTCTTTTTTTAACAATTTATTTCTTAGAGATTTACATATTGTTCTTATAATTATACATATATAATACATAAGACATCTAGATTTTCATTGATAATGGCATGGTTGTTTTCACTATTAAAACTGGTAACATCTTAATAAAAGTGATACGAATGTTTTTATGTAAGTATATAACATGCATTCAAATAGTGGGAATTGGGAGGGTCAAACTCTGTTAGGGGAGGATTCACAACAGCGATTGTTTTCAGCAGATAGTCCTTTTAGGTTTAACTGAACAACTGGAGAAAATGTTTTCTATGTTTCTGTTGTTCTGTTTGTGCTGGTGGAGTCTGATTGGTAAGTTAAATGCATGGGTTTTTAATTAATTAATTAATTATTATTATTATTATTATTTTTTAGAAAAGCATAACAAATGACTGTTAGATTTCACTCGCGCTTTCTCAGATCAGATCAAACTAATATTATGTGGTCTGCTTTGAGTTGTAAAACTCAGCCTGAGTTGTAAAACTGTGACTTGCATAAACATGTATTAAACTGTTAAAAGTCAATGAAAAATATATGGAAATTTCTAATGTGAATAAACCCAAGTAGTAGAGGCTCAGGAAGTGAGATACTTTTCAGATGTCAGGCGCTTTTTATTTATTTATTTATTTTTATTGTAATGTTTTAAATGTTTAACAGTACAAATATCCATCTCTAAAATGATTACAGATAAATTCAAACAAAAGTAATAAAAATGGATTAGTCTAAAAACAAATAGCCGCTGACTTCAGGATTTGTGTCTTAATCTATTTCTGTATGTTTTTCAGGTGCGTTTGGCAGTAAAACTAATGAAATGCAGTCAGTGTCTGTGATGGAGGAAGACTCTGTCACTTTACAAACTTTTGTTACTAAAATACACGAAGACGAAGACATACTATGGAACTTTGAAGCTGAAACATCCCTCATTGCTAAAATCAGCATTGAGAACCAAATCTTCTCCACATTTGATGGTGCTGATGGAAGATTCAGAGACAGACTGAAGCTGGACAAACAAACTGGATCTCTGACCATCACAAACATCACAACTCAACATGCTGGAGTTTATCAACTAGAGATAAATGGGGTGAAACGGTCTTCAAAAACATTCAGTGTTTCCGTCTATGGTGAGTATAGATCATTTGTTTCATCCTTCATGTAGTTAGCAGTTAAACTCAATTCACATTTGTGGCATTATTCCACAAATTCCGACTCATCCCTCATTTTGAGGTAATGTTGAGGCTTTGTAATGGATGTGACCAATATTTAGAGCATTTAAAAGAAAACTTCATAAGAGCACTTATATAATTCCTGTTTGAATAATTTAAACAGTAATTTTAATGTCATTGTATTGTCATGGCAAAGTTGTTGGATTGGAAAATTGCATTACAGCTGCTACTTTTCACACTCATATTGTTCATCTTGTGCCTGTACTGTTGAAACGGTACAGATTGACCATGCCACATTGTAACACAGATTTTTATTTGGATTTGGATTTTTATTTTTAGTTATCAACATTATGTTAAAGATTCATAAGAATGAACTTAACTTATACTGAATCCAAATTATTCATTTAAATATTTACATACTGAATTGTTTAATCGTTTCATGCTTTATGTTGAAGGAAACACGTACACCAAAAATAACAATAATGTTGAGGTTTATCTATATTTCTGTTCATTTAATCATCTTTTCCAGCTCGTCTGCCCACTCCCAACATAACCAGAGATTGTTCTTTATCATCATCAAATTGTTCACTGCTGTGTTCAGTGGCAAATGTGAGTCATGTGAGTCTCTCCTGGTACAGTGGAAACAGTTTATTGTCCAACATCAGTGTGTCTGATCTCAGCATCAGTCTCTCTCTACCTCTGGAGGTGGAATATCAGGATAAAAACACCTACAGCTGTGTGATCAACAATCCCATCAGAAACAAGACTCAACACCTCAACATTACTGAACTCTGTCAGCCATGTCCAGGTATGTCTGTGTTGGTATGTACATGAATTAATAAACTGATTTCTCAGTTATATAGTGTTGTTGATTGCTAGTCTTTGTTGTAAATCAGACAACCAGATTCACTGACACTAATGGTTCACTTTGTTGATTACAGGTCAGGACCTACCTTTATTTTACATAGTGCTGATTTCTGCCGCTGCGGGATCTCTGTTGATTGTAGTTTCAGTCGCGATGTGCTGCATCTGCAGGAAATGTAGAAAAACAGGTCTGGAGAACAAGCTGCATGAATAGTGTGTCTTTAAGACACAATTTTTGATGCAACTGTCATTTTAACATGCCTGTTTTATTGCAGTCCAGATACAAGAGGAAGACAGAACTGATTCATCACTATGTAAACCAACAACACGAAAAACGGTAAGATCATTCATGACTTTGTTGTAAGAAGATGTGTTGCAGTCTGATTGAAGTTTGCAGCATCAGATGGTCATTGAAGAGACATGGGTGTACTATCGGCCCAACTGTTAGCTGTAGTGGAAAAAACATCAAAAGGATAGTTTAAGATTTTTTTTTCTGTTATCTTCAAGTCTATGTACTTTGTACCTTATTGTATGTTTTCCATGTTGCAGTTTTTCCATTATAATCAGTAAAGTTGTGCAGTTACGTAGTTACGCGTCTTTAGTTTACGAACAGCCCGTTGATATATTTTGACGTGCCACTGCGGTCTGATGGAAAGGTGATTTGAAGAGTTCAGATGCAAAACCAGCTAAATCCATCTGACGTCTTTCTTTAAAAAATGCATTTATCAGGCTCAGATGTATAGGTTTCTATGTAAATACTGGTACTTCTGATTGGGCTGAGGCTGCTATTTTAGTGAGTTTGAAGTAAAAGTATTTGATGAACGTATAATATGTGTCGAGAGAATTCACTCAGTATCATTATCTCATTTTTGACCGAGATGGCTTTTAGCTGGTTTTGCATCTGAACTCTTCATTTATTTACACATAGCATGAATCAGGTATAATATATATTGTATCCTATATGTAACTTTTGGCTGTTACAAAATCAGCTTGTGATGATGTGTCTGTGGCCTACTAATTAAAATCATGGTTTGTTTAAAATAATATCTAAACAGTTCTACCAATAAATAAATTGTTTTTTTATTCCAAAATATCCCTTACGAAGTCAGGATAGATTATCATCGGAAGGAAAGAACACAAAGCTGTTAATATATGAATACCTGTGCTAAAGTCTGGCCTCGAGCTGCAGTTGCTCTGCGGTTCATGATTATCTGAGGTGAAATGCAGCTTTAGTGGTCATTGGTTGATTTGTAGAGGAGCTGCAACAAGTGGTTTTGGTGTTGCTTTTGTGTAAAAGAGTCATTCTCAGCCATTCCGTTGTTGTGAAAAAAAATTGTGATAAATGGGATGTTTGATGTTACTTCCTTTTGCTGCCCCGTGTTAGCATATGTTGTTGCATATTAAAAATCATCTTAATGTACACAATCAACTAAAATTAATGGGGAAATTATGTTCAGCTGAGTTGATCATAAGTACAAGTAATACTACTGACGTCAATTATAAAAGTAGTTCTGTTACATCAACAAGGTTCCTGATTGATTGATTTTGTCTTTCCTTGCAGAAATCAAAGACTGAGGCTGTGTATGAAAATGTCCCCAAAAAGCGTTGATCAAATACTGTATCTACTGGATTTTTGTTGTTAGAGCTCATACCGGACAACCTCTTCCATTCTCTTCCTGGACGTCACTGTTTGTATATCATCTTTTAATTTATGTAGTGATTTATCAATAGCCTATCATACAGAAACTTAACTAAAATGTTTTTTTGCTTAATTTGCCTAATGCTCATTATTAAATATAAATCACACTATTCTGTGCTTCTTTACGTGTCATTTACTGTTCTTGTTTTATTCTTGTTACAAAATATAATGGAATATGGAGTGCACTGTATTGCAAATAGAAATTCAAAGACGGTTCACTCCCATATTTACGAATGGGGGAAACTGCAATGTGAAATATGGCGGAATAGTCCCGCCTTCTAAATGAAAGAGCCAAACGCTGATTGATAAAGTCATTGCGTCACTGCAGCGGCCGTTAGAAGTGCCAAAAAGTAGCTTAAACGCTATGGCCGCAGAGTGAACAGACTTTCATTAAAAGGGACTTTGCTGTATAGTATCACACACAGTTTGTTCTTTTGTTGGCAAATGTAGCACAAGCGGATCATTGCCCTCCTGTTGGCCAAAGCGGAAAATCTTGTACCCTATAGGGTGCGCTATAAATACATTCTGAATGCACACACTAAAAGACAGGTCTGCTGCTTGATCATCGTGTTGCCTCCTGGTGCCTCTTTGAACAATAACTTTAAAAAAAAACCTTGCGAGACTTTATTTTAATTTTACCATGAAATGTAGTTTATCCACAGCTCACACAATATTCTTATACTTTTATCCATTTAACACAGTCAAGCAACCATCTTTCAAAAATTAGGTTCAATGATAAAAATGAAGACTATTTTCAGCCATTGCGATTAGTTCAAGTCAGCAGGACTATAACATTATCATATGCAAATGCAGCGTAAATTATGGGGTAATTTTCATTTTTGGGTGAACTATCCCTTTAACTCTTTGTGATCTTCTAGTGATTAGCTGGATGATAAACAGGAGGAAAAAAATCCCCCAGACTTGCCCATGCAATGCAAGTCAGTTAAAAAATTTTATCTGTTTATCATTCAGCAAGTGCACACAATAAATGATAATATATTGATGATAATATTAATATATTTACACCTTTCTAGCAGTTGTATTGATTTAAGTGATAAATGGTGCCATCTGCAGGGATACATTTCTCTCTTAAAACCTGCAGCATTCTTAAGCTTCCTCTACTTACCTTCATAAAAGTGAGTATAAAAACTGAAGAAAAATAAATAAATAAATAAATATGCATTATAAGAAATGTCATCATTGAACACTTTCATCATGTGTGTTGCTTCTCTTTAGTATCTCATTCTCACGCTTTTTTTCACAGTTAGGCAGGTGACAGACTTTTTGAAAGTTATTCCCTCAGGTCCACTAATGTGTTATTTCACCAACACTTTTTGGCCTATGCATACTAGCTTGCTTTATTAACGTTAGTTAGGGTAACCATACATCCTCTTTTCCTCTAAAATGTCCTCATTTTGGACCTAAAAAATGCGTCTGGCTGGGATTTCTATCACCTAAAATGTACAAGATTCAGCTTTTTATCATTCATTGTGTGCATTTTTGTATTAAAGCCCTACTCAGGACTGTTTTCTTGATCCCACTCGTGCTGAATTTCGGGCCATTACCACCTGCTTATGCAATCATTATAATATTTAATATAATTTTCACACATTAAGGAGCTGCTATTATGTGCAAAGTATTTAAATCTCTTTTCAATTAGCGGCTATTCACTTTCACTTCGTGATCACACACACTTTGTATAAAGGAAGCACATCTTACAAGATCAGAAATGAGCACATTATCTGCTGAGCAGCAAATTCTTTAGCATGATTGTCTTGTCTTGGCCCATGATCAGTTTTCAAATTTTGATTCCTGCAGCTTGTCTTGGATGCGAGGTTGCCAAACTGCATTTTTTTAAATGGAATTGGGCTGATTTTAAACTGTTGTGTAGGGTTGATTTTCTCCCGTGGGTTAAATGGTTTAAATATTGCAAAAATTACATTTGACTGTATTAAAACATTTTGCATTCTACCTGTGATAAAACTGTGCAAGATGTTAAGTTTTGTGATGGCCACTGGTATGAAGCCTTTTAGCTGTGTTTATGATCAATCTGCACAAGGGTGACTATAAAATATACATTTTAGATATGGAAATGAAATATTTTGAGTTTTGATATGAGATATGGTCATTGAGTTATGTTGGGGGCTATTTAATTACAATAATTAAGATTAATTAAGAATGGCTTTCCAGAGATCCAAAAGACCATCACTTAAAAACGAAACAGAAATATGACAAATAAAATATCAGATCACTGTCATGGGCAAAAATAAATGCAGGAAAAAAAAATAGTTGTGCTTGACACATGAAAACTATACAAATGTATCTTACAAGGTAACACAATGTAAACCTGGCTCTCACTTGAAATGTCCCCATATTAGTTCCTTACATTTGAGGGTATTGGACTTGGAAAGTCCTTGGAAGGTTCTTGAATTTGAAGTTAACAAGGGTGTGGGAACCCTGCATGACCAATAATTTTCACGATAGGCAGGGCTTCAATAAAAACTAAGCAAACAACATCCTGCCACACATCACACTAGGACAAAACCTCAGATTTCCACAGGAGAGATTCACTCATTTCATTATTGCATCTTGTTTGAAGAGGATGCAGTGTCTCACTGCTGTATTCTTGGTGTAAATAACCTAAATGAGTAAAACAGTAAAACAGTTGCATTGTCCGGGCAGTAGCTGCTGACTGTCACGGATTGGTCAGGTTCTACAGCCACTCACACACAACGTTCACTCTCCCCTGAATACTAATCACCGGCACCTGAAGTCAATCACCGCATGCACATAAAAACACGCACCACTCACCAGTCATTGTCCGGGCTCGTTCATACGAAGTGGACTCCTTGCGAGATTCTCTCCAAGTTCACGATTACTAAACTTATCTGAAAATACTTACCATTGTCTCTGTTCCATTTCAGTCTGCCTTGTTCATCCGCAACCATTCAGTGGTGTGTGTGCCGTAAGTTCTGTCATCCGTCAGCGATCAGTGTGTGTGTGTCTTCATCCAGCGATCCAAGTCTCGTCAACTCCTGTATCAAAGAAACAATCATCATTCCAGCGAACATTCACCCAAGATCAAACCTTCAACTGTTTAAACAACTTACCTGCTGCACGTCATCTTCTCATCTTCCTTGCTCTGCTGTAAATAAACTAATTGTGTTTCACTTACCTCAGTTGTCCGTCTGCTTCCGTAACACTGACAGCTAGTCTCAAACTTTTAAAATGGTAGCAAGCTTTCAAATTGTCATCAATCATGGCAGACCGTTATTTTGATTTAACATGATGGGATAAAGGTTGATTCACATAAATAAGATGATCCAAACAATGCAGTCAATGAGGTATGGTCAATCTATTATTTACATTATGTATACACTTGAGTCAAGTCCTGAGTTTCAAGTCTTAAACAAGTCATTAGGGCTCCTTGCCAAATTAGTGTCTCATCAATAATTACCATATAAAATGTATAATAATTTATAATAGGGAAATTTAGGAAACGTTATAGAATATAGAATATACAATGCTCATTTGGTGAAAGAAACACCACATTTTTTTTATTTTTATTTTTTTTATTTAAGGTTTATCTCATAATTAAACTTTATCTAAACATTAAAGCTTGTTTAATTAATCATATAAAAATATGCAGTTTTATATTTAACTGTCATTTTGATCCAGGATTTAATTTTAAGTTTAAGATTAACTTTAATCCTGTTGCACCATAACTTTAAACTTAGATTTAAATCTCGATTATGGATGAACTTTAAATTTAATCAATGTTTAAATAAAATAAAATAAAATCTACATGAAGATGAACTCTTTGATCAGTCTAGCATTTTATAAAAAGAGACATTATTAAGTTTATTACCTTAATTGGCAAAAGCCTCTTACGTCAGAGAAAATTTCTGGTGGTCTGTAAGGAAGGAAGTGCAATTGTCAGGATTTGGATTTTTGGCCAGCTGTGTTTCTCTTTTTTGTGTGTGTTTGCGTCTGTGAGTTGGTGTGTCCTGGGGCATGAATACGCACTCCTCTCTGTGGCTGATTGCTGAATGTGAAGTTTATTACCTTAATTGGCAAAAGCCTCTTACGTCAGAGAAAATTTCTGGTGGTCTGTAAGGAAGGAAGTGCAATTGTCAGGATTTGGATTTTTGGCCAGCTGTGTTTCTCTTTTTTGTGTGTGTTTGCGTCTGTGAGTTGGTGTGTCCTGGGGCATGAATACGCACTCCTCTCTGTGGCTGATTGCTGAATGTGAAGCACCTGTTGCCAGTCAACTCCAGTATTTAAACCTTGGGTCTCCAGTCATTCTCTGCCAAATCGTTCAGTTTGCCAATGTGGTACTATGCTAAGGCCAGTCTTTAGACCAGTTTTTGTGTTATGTGTTTTGTTGGAGCTCTAATTTTATTTCTCCTGTGTTTTAGACCTCAGTCCACTTGCATTCACCCTGCAATCTGCTTGCCGTGCCCAACAACAATCTACTCTCTCAGCTCTGCCAACACATCTTTGGCCTGTTTTGTTTCCAGCTCACTTCAGCCATCAATCTTCAACAACAAATGGGATATGGATTGTGTTGCTTGACTTTTGGCAATAAATTAATTTTATTTGCATCATTTTTAGTCTGCGTTCTGCTTTTGGGTACAAAATTGTGTTTGGTTACAACAACATTAACTTTATTGCTGTTTATTTACAATGGCAGTGTCAGGGTCGTGTGCAGGAAGGAGCCATGGGGACAAGGAAATAATACAAACGTGGTTTTTAATAATAATAAACAAAAACAAACAAACAAACAAAAAATCAAACAAGGAAACAGAAACAAACAGAAACAGCAGGGAAAACTCAATGTTAACATCCGACAACCAAACAATGAACAGAATCCAACTATTAAAGGAGTGCTAATGATACAAAGACAGGTGTGGGTGATAAACCAATAATGACTTCACAAGGAACGGAACAGGAAAAACAGACAGACAGAATTCTTACATTTGAGTATTCATATTCGGGACTTCTACAGAATGTCCAGATGGCCAGTCAGCCACAGTTGCCAGTGAAGCGCAAACATGCTACAGAGACCCATCTAGAGAAATAACGACTGTCATCTGAACACAAAGTCTTTCCAAGTCACAGAACTCGAGTCCAAGTCAGTTCTAGAGTCACTGCTGTAAAAGTCTGTCTCATCTCAAATCTCCTTTAATTATGTTTAGTTGATTTTTAAGTTACTAATAGCGGACAACAGATTATCTATCTCCTGAGACATGTCATTAGCAACATTCGTTTGCACAGTCTCTGTCTGATTGAGTGACATTGTATTAGTGACTTCCATCTGTGGAATCTCTGTCTGATTAAGGGGTGTCCCATAAGCAACATCTGTCTTTGGAGTCTCAGTCCGATTAAGTGACATCTCATTAGTGACATCCATCTGCGGAATCTCTGTCCGATAAAGGGATGTCTTATTAGTGATATCTATCTGCGGAATCTCTGTCCGATTAAGGGATGTCTTATTAGTGACATCCATCGGCGGAATCTCTGTCCGATAAAGGGATGTCTTATTAGTGACATCCATCGGCGGAATCTGTCCGATTAAGGGATGTCTTATTAGTGACATCTATCTCGCGGAATCTCTGTCCGATTAAGGGATGTCATTAGTGACTTCCATGTGAATCTCTGTCGATAAAGGGATGTCTTAGTGACATCCATCAAGCGGAATCTCTGTCCGATTAAGGGATGTCTCGTAGTGACATCTATCTGCGGAATCTCTGTCCAACTAAGGGATGTCTCATTAGTGACATCCATGTGAATCTCTGTCCGATTAGGGATGTCTCATTAGTGACATCTATCTCGCGGAATCTCTGTCTGATTCTCTGTCTGATTAGGGGATGTCTCATTAGTGACATCTATCTGCGGAATCTCTGTCTGATTAAGGGATGTCTTATTAGTGACATCTATCTGCAGAATCTCAGTCCGATTAAGTGACATCTCATTAGTGACATCCATCTGCAGAATCTCTGTCTGATTAAAGGGTGTCCCGTAAGCAACGTCCTTCTGGGATGTGACATCTCTCCCCATATTCGCAGGCTGATTAAGGGGCTGTATTTCTGTATCACTACACTGGAAAAAAGAAAGAAAACAGATTTACAGAAAATAAAACAAATGATCAGAACTGACGATTCAGTTGCACAAACAAAACACAAAGATGCTTTTGTCCTCTCCGATGTTTGCTGAATGTAAAGATCTCTATTCTTCATTTTGGAGGTAAAACAGCACAAGAGCTGTCAGTGCTCCTTTATATAAGTTGTCTATTATTAGTGTTTTGATTTGATGATTTCTGAACGACACAGCGGGAACTCAAACAGATACATATCACTTATAGATCTCACAGATCTGAATTCATAGTCAATTCCTTTTTTTTTTTTTTTTTAAATGTATTTATCCATTTATTTATTTATTGTAGACAGGCTCTGTGCCCATAATATCTCACCTTGTCATGAATGTGTGATGGACTCTTTCCTGTTTGGACAATAATAACACACTTTTAATTTGGCCAATTAAAATAAAACCACATGCCTTAACATATTTAAAAAGAAAGATGTTCGCACAATAAGTCTCATCATTGCATTTTGTAAGATCAGCTGTAATACTTGCCATTTTTTCTTGATCTGTGCCTACAGTAAATCACACCAGCAACTGCAGCCAGCAACAGAACAACAGCAGTAACACCACCAATAATAGCAGCATGCTTTCCTGTTACAGCAGCTGAAGACAGACCTGAATCTGGAACAGATAAATACAATCATTATTAATAGAGATGACTGATAATCAGCTTTACAAATAATTGACTGACATTTACAGCTTTGTGTGAAACTAATAAATGGCACCATCCGGTTTTTAGAAACTGCAGCTTATACAGTGACTCTCACAAGATAACTAACTTTAGCTGCTTTTACGACTCTCATTTTACTTTGCCTTGGTTTGGTGTCTCATGTCTCAAATCCAAAGACACTGGTAAGGCAAGGCAAGGCAAGGCAATTCAATTTATATCTAAAGCAATCAAAAATAACAAGTTAACCAATGTGCTATAGATATTCTAAAACATAAATAAACAGGCAATATACACATATTTCTTACACAGCACAGAGCATCCGACCATTCAAAATTAAAACAAAAAACAAAAAAAAAACAACAACAACAACAACAACAACAAAAAAATGAGGTTCCAACAACACATCAGTGAACAGCATTCTGCAAAAATGCCTGGGAAAATAAAAGTCTTTAAAAGGGACTTCAATGACACCAAAGTGGAGGCAATTCTTATGTGTTAAGACAAACTGTTCCAGAGCTTCATGGCCAATACTAGAAGGCCTTGATTAGCTGGTTCAGGTGTGTTTGATTAGGGCTGGAGCACAACTAGGTTTAGAAAAAGTGGGTCCCCAGGAGCAGGGTTGAAGACCTACGGTGTGAGTAAATATGACTAATTTCTGTACTTGGGTATCTTTTCAGAAACTTTGTAGTTTCAAAGTTATTAGCAACTTTTACTCTCTACATTTTTCAAAGAGTCTGCTCTCTTTACTTCCACTACATATGAAATGAGTGTTGCAGTCACACATTACATTTTGCATGGCACCTAGCTTTTTCTGCAGCAGTTTATTTCTGCTGCAAAAGACATGATGCTGCCATCTACAGGGCACCAAAAGTACTGTCTTGTGTGTTATGCCCTTACCCACCCAAACTTGTCAACAAGACTACTTTACGTGAATGTGAGTTCCTTAGCAAGTAGTTGTAAATCAAATGTGTTTTATATATGAGATGAGGACACGACTGTAGCCGGATATGACCAACACATCCAGTGCAAGTCTTTGACTTTTTAATTTTGCTCAACATTATTTTATCTATCCATTATCCTAAAATACCTTTTTGAATGGTATTTTTTTTATTTGTTTGTTTGTTTGTTTTTTCAATTTTGAGGTGCTCAGTTTTATTTTAGTTTTACTAGAGCAGGGGTGCTCAACCCTGTTCCTGGAGATTGACTTTCCTGCAGAGCTCCAACCCTAATCAAACCCACCTGTCTGTAATTATCAAGTGCTCCTTGAGATCCTAATTAGCTGGTTCAGGTGTGTTTGGTCAGGGTTGGAGCTGAATTCTGCAGGAAAGTCCATGACCAGGGTTGAGCACCTCTGCCCTAGAGCATTTTTGAGCCTATATTTATTAAAAGCAAATTATGTAAGTACTGTTAAAATCAGGTACTTTGGGACTTTCACTCAAGTTGTTTTGCAACTGGTTACTTGTAGTGGAGTAATTTTCACTTTACAGTATCTGTACTCCTATTCAAGTATGGTTTTCAGGTACTCTTTCCACCTCAGGTACTCTTTACAGCATTCATCTTGCTCAGAAATGAGACAAGATGAGCGCTTGAGGTTAAAAAGTATATACATTTGTCAATTTGTTTAAAAAATGACAGATCGTTTCACTACATAAGACCATTCCTCCTCGGGTGGGATCATTTAGAGCCATTTGAAGTTACTTTTAAACTGCATTTTGGAAGTTCAAACTTGGAGGCACCATTGAAGTCAACTAAAGAGACATGACAAGGGGGTGAGTAACAACCTGCAATCTGTAATCGTGACAGTGTAGACTGACTAATCCCTACATACAGCGGACTACAATAGTCCAGATGACAAGACACAAATCGCATGTTCTTATTTAAAAATAAGCAGATCAAACACCACCATTAATCTGTTTGAACAAAAATTACACCTATTTTTTTTTTTTTTAAACCATGGATTAACCATAGATAGATAAAGGACCTAAATCAATATTAGTAGAGACAGATGCATTCGAGTGTGTAAAAACAAAAGTCTCAGTTTTACTTTCATTTAGGTGCAGAAAATTCACAGCCAACAATGTTTTCATGTCCTTTAAGCATGCAAGAAGAGGCCATAAAAAGTCACCTTCTATCTTTACTGGTACATAAATCTGCATATCATCAGCGCAGCAATGAAACGATATACAATGTTTACTAAAAATAGATCCTATTGGAAGCATATACAATGAAAACAAAATGAATCCCAAAATGGATCCTTGCGGGATACCACATGTAAGAGACACGATTTAAACCATTTTAAAACAGTACCACTGTTCACGTTGAGCAATAAGATTTTTATGGTCTATGGTGTCAAAAGCTGCACTAGGGTCTAATAACACCAAAACAGCAGTATCACCAGAGTCTACTGCTAGGAAAACATTGTTGAGAACTTTCAAAAGTGCTGACTCTGTACTGTGATGCTCCTTAAACCCTGACTGGAAAGCATCAATGATTCTTGAGAGAAAAGTCAGATGGATTTAGCTGGTTTTGCATCTGAACTCTTCAAACAAACCCCGTGTTTATGATATGATTTTCTGACTACGCTTAACCTTGGCTTAATTTTAGCTATAAAATTGGAATAATATTATCATTATAATGCGATTTGACCACTTTGATGTCTACACTTTATTAAACGCTTATTTCAGACATGAAATTCTGCAAAAAAAATCGTTTGTTTATGATGAAAAAATTATACATTTCAGCATTAAAATAATCAGAAACATCTGAACAAGTTTTTATTAGTTTACATGGATATGACAACTAAAAATGTATATAATAGGTTATAAAAATGAAACCAAAAATAACCTGCAGGGAATGCTTTGGGAATTTGTTTTATAATTTTATAATCTTTTTTTATAATCGGTTAGGATTTTAAAATTCCTGTAGTGTGAGCCAGGCTTTAGCCGTGCTGCGCTGTACCATGCAGTGAAAAAGTGACGATGCATTGTGTATTTTTTCTTATTATTAATATTACACTTCAACTTTTTAAAATTATTAATAGTGTGACAAACAAGACTACTGACTGTTGCTTTGATGTGCATGAGAATATAATCGGCATAATCAGCATTTGAGAAAGATGATTTAAGTATTTTAACTGTTTTCTAAAGTTGCTCTAGGGGAAAAGGCACTACATGAAAAAAATTATACTCACCAGTGACAGTAACACTAAATCCCCTAATGATGCTGAATATGCTGCTGTCGGTTCGTAGTGTATATTTTCCAGAGTCTGTTTTTGTGATGTTCATGATGGTCAGAGATCCAGTCTGATGATCCAGCTTCAGTCTGTCTCTGAATCTCTCATCACACTGTTCATCTGTACAGATCTTACTCTGATCTCCAGTGATTTCAGCAATAAGAATGTCATCAAAATACCACGTCATCAAATAAACTTGGTTTTTAATTTCTCCTGGATGTACAGTGACAGAATCTCCCTCCTTTCTCTTCATTTCATTTCGTTCTGCAGCAGGAACATCTGAAACACAAACCAACAGCTACTGGAATCTTTCTCCCACATAACATGAGAGAACTGTACATATGAAAACAATTTCACAAGTTCGACTGCCCATCCAGTCGATGAGCCAATGCGATATTACCTAAAGGGAGAATAACAGAAACAGAGGAGGAGAAGGGGAGGTGGAGGGATGCCAGAAGATCGGAGGCTGGGACGTTGCAATAAGAGATACTTATATAGGCTTGTAATGATGATTGACAGGACTGAAAGATTAGGCTCCTCCCAAACCTACGTTTGGAACTTCATAAAGCATGCTATCTTGAGTTTCATTTGAATAGCAACATTTATCCACATTACGTGATAATGAAAATATTTTACTTCAAATCCTTTGCATTTTGGATTGCTGATGTACTAAAAATCAGTATGAAATAATGGATGCATTTAAACCGATGATAACAGAAGGTGATCAGAGATGGTATGATGAGAAACTGTCATCTTCACAGAACATCTGAGAAAACTCACCAATGGAAAAACAAAATGAGTTAAATGAAATTGAGCTTAATTAATGTTACACATTCTGCTTTAGTAAATGTGTTTTTGAATAAATTATGTGAATGTGAATTAATGTACAGATAATAGAACATATACATATATGCAAATATAAGAAGAAAAAAAAAACACCTCTGAATGTGACTTTAAAACATCACTAAACTCACAAATTTCAAACACAATGACTCACCATGAGCAGAAACACTGACGATCTTTTCACTGTCACTGTTGCTGTTGATTATCTTCAATTTATACTCTCCAGAGTCTGTGATTTTGATGTTCATGATGGTCAGAGATCCAGTCTGATGATCCAGCTTCAGTCTGTCGCTGAATCTCTCTATACATTGATTATCTGTACAGAGCTTACTCTGACTCCCAGTGATTTGAGCAATGCGAATGGCATTAAAATACCATATAATCCTTTCTTGTTGCTTTGTTTTAACACCAGTGTTTAGAGTGACTAAATCTTCCTCTATCACAAATACGATCTCTCTGTCTGCACCAAAACCAGAAGCACCTAAAGAAGAAATGAACAAATAATTGTTATCCAAATTATAAGAAAAGAAATCAACATTGCTATGGAAGAGAAAGTGAAAGCTCCCTGCTTCTGAAATGTCTACCTATTATTTTCTGCTCATAAGTTTAAGTGCAAGTAGCAGAGACTGTAACATGCAATCCTAAATAGCTTACAATGGCCATGTAAAACCACACTTCAAAATACAAGCTACAAATGCATTTCTGTCGACTATAGAGCGATTACAGCTAATACTAAACAAAACGAGGTCGCTTTCGGATTTTAGCCCTTTGTCGTTTGAATAAGAAACTATAAGTATAAAAGTCTTACCATTGATTAAACACCAGAACAAGGGCAAACTAAAGAGAGGCCTCATTGTCACCATTTGTCCTATAAATGAATAAATAAATCAATTCAGATTTAAGTACACATAAATCTTCCGGGTTTTTTCTGCCTCGACATTGAAGTAGATGAAGAGTACAAAGGTGGCTGCAGTGAGGGGAGGAGTGACCTACGGTTAAAACAGACAGTTCTGAATACTCTCTAACCAGGGGCGTAGCTTTGCTTTTGACATTGGTGGGGACATAACAGCAGAACCC
This sequence comes from Labeo catla, assembly GCA_012976165.1. Taxonomy (NCBI): domain Eukaryota; kingdom Metazoa; phylum Chordata; class Actinopteri; order Cypriniformes; family Cyprinidae; genus Labeo; species Labeo catla. The sequence goes on from VONZ01000466.1 coordinate 533,475, forward strand.
ATAAAGATTTTTAAAGAAAACTTTTCTGTAGTAACAAACACAACTTTTCACTCATATCTGATTAACAGATAAATTAATCCAACTTACGTTCTTATGCAAGTGTTGATTTTTAATTTGTGGATTTTTAAGATGCAGTTTGCCTTATACTATCAGACAGTGTCACTGCGTCACCTGACAGTGTCATGCATCTTGACTTCCGGTTTTATTTTGTATAAAACATGGAAACACCAAAGATGCTATGTTAGGCTTTTTATTAGACAGGTACTGAACACAGAGTAGAATTACAACAGAACTTTTAACACACTCAAATGTATCAAATATGATAAACAGTGCTGCATATCTGACACAAGAGCAGAAAACATTTAAATAGTAAGACTTAACAATAAGATTTAACAATAAATAATTTAATTTATTTACTCTATATACAGCTGTATGTATCACATGGGCAGCTCCGAAGAGAGCGACACATGTTTTCATCTGGGAACTACGGTAATTATGAGTTGGCGTGAACGCAGCATAAACCTTTGACCAGCATGTCGGTAGGCAATAAAGCTAAAGCTGTCCTGTCGTAAACGCTGAACCGGTAAAAGCCGCCGCTGCAGTAGCAGCTTTAAGAGTTTATCACACAGTGAAGGAGTTATATCCTATTGTATACAGACAAATACACAGAACGAGTAAATGTTTAAGTGGGATTATAGAGGGTTTGCACTTATGTCATGGTTTGGACAGTCAGACTTAACAAGCAGATGTTGAATCATTTGATATTTACAACTTTCTACTTTCGTCATCAGTTGAATGATATTGATTTAATTAATAAATGGCTTCATCTGGTGGGTATTTGCGGAACTGCAGCTAAAACAGTTCACAGCACCATTAACTCTACTGTGTGGGCCAGTGTTCTTACAATGCTACAATGCTTACAATGCTATATGCTACCTGACAGGATGTACTATCATTATTATATTTGAATGGTTTTAGGGTTAGGGCTTGGTGTCTACACTTTCAAAATTATTATTTGAAGTAAGATTCTGAGTACATTATAGAAGAAAAATACATTTTAGGCTGTCTTCTTCAAAACTTTTCAAAATGTTTAAAGGGGTAATCAGATGCCTATTTTCCACAAGTTGATATGATTCTTTAGGGTCTTAATGAAAAGTCTATAACATGCTTTGGTTAAAATTTCTCAATGGCAGTGTAAATAACACCTTTTTTATCTTGCCAAAATCAGCTCTGGAAAAATCATCCTGTTCTGGTTGATGTTGCTTTAAATGTTAATGAGCTCTGCTCTTCTTTGTGGAGTAATGAGCCTGTTTACTTTAGCCGTATTAAGCCGCTAAACTTGCTAACTGGCACATTATTAGGAAAGGCGATAGCAAAGATACATAAAATAACCATTATTCTCACTTCTGCTGTAAGTGAAACTGGATCACGAATGATTTGCACGAACATAGACGGATATATGTAGATCGGGAGGCGCATTCCTTTCACAAACAAACGTAATCTACTGCATCTTCAGCGGCTCAGATGTCAGGAGTAAATGACGACCACTATGTTCATTATTACATCCAGCAACACAACACCTCAATCACTCAATCGGAGATATTCTTGTCTAACTTACATCCCTGCTCCAGCATCGAAACAAAGAGGGTGGACTGTTACAGCTGATCTGAGGTAAAACGCTCATGTCAATCAGCTACCGTTGGAGCGGCCTCTGTGGGTGTGACGCCACAATGACAGCTAAATTTGAAAAAGGGGATATTATTTTTATAGATTAATTAAAAACCACTGCATGGGTTTTGATCATTTTAGGGTAGATTTGTACATACACTGCCAACACACATTAATGTTCAAACAACATGCAAGTGAACTTTGCATCCGGTGACCCCTTTAATTTAGTGTGTTCCTGATTATTTGTAAAATTTACTAGTATTTTTTTTTTTTTTTACTACATTATACAGAAGCAGTATTCAATTAAGTCTAAAAAATATAAAAAGATTGCATATTGTATATAAGAGGAGGTGTCGACAAAATTTCATCTGTAAAATGTGAGACTTTGTTTTATTAACTTTTCCAAAATAAACTTGCAAATAACAGTGTTAAATATGATTGTTGTGTTTCAGCTTTCCTTCTGAGTCAGTTGCAGTTTCTCATCATGTTTCTGTAGATTAAAGTTTAGAGCTGTTCATAGCCACAGGAGAAGAAGACACCTACAATACGCCTACAAACTAAACACACAAGCCCTGAATAGCCATGTTTACCTACAAGATGTCGGTCCACCCAACAGATCAAACCACATTTCTCAAAAAAATCAAACAGCAGCAGGTTTCAGTTTGACTCAGATGATGAATGTCAGTAAACTGGTACTGTGAGATCGCACACGGTTTTAACTCTGTACTGTTTCCACATATGCTATAATTGAGTAGCCTACTGAGTAAATAAACACATAACATACACATCATACATGGTTTTAAATGAGCATAACCATTTTTTCAGTCACTAAAGTTCAGGCTCTACACTGAAAAAAAAAATGAAATGAAATGAAATTGTAAATAAAACAAAGATTAATAGAGTACATTTCACAAGAAAGAATTTCAGTTTTTTTTCTGACTGAAAATTTCACATTTAATTAAATTGTTGCTGTTCATTTCTTTGTAATTATTTGTGAAATTGACTTGCAATTTATAAGGAAAATTAATTCTACGATATATTTTAGTTTGTTTTACCATGAAATGTAGTTTATTTATTATGTATGTATATTATGTAAGTATAAAACCGAGTGTGTGCATTTGCAGTAGGAGGGTCAAACTCTGTCGTGGGAGGATTCACATTAGTTCCGTTATGTTTCTTTAGATCAGTTGTGCTTGCATCGATAGTCCAACTAGATCAGACTAAACAATGATGTTTCACAAGCTGGTTTTGTTCTGTTTGTCCTGCTGGTGTCTGATTGGTAAGTTATTATTTTAATTGATTTGTTTCATATTTGTTTAATTTATTTACATTTCAAAGTAATAAGATCCTGCTGCAGTTCAAATTAAATTATTTTCCCTCTCAATCAAATTTCTCTTGTTGTTTAAAAATCTTAATTTTATTGATTACAAATACAAATCCTTTCTAAAAAAAATTTTTAATTATTTCTGCAGTAATCATAAACAATGTGATGAATAAATCCAGTATTTTTAGACTTGTACTTTCAAGCTGCATTTAATTTATCATAGAATTTGTTATTGCTCCACAGCAGATCATTTTAGAGCACATTAAAGATCAAACTGATTCACACGCATCTATCTGTTCATTTAATTTTGTTGCATGTCTCTGCTGCAAACTGATTTCAGGCTTTCTACACAAACAAGAGCATTAATCTGAAAACCTTTTTATGTTCTCCAGGTGTGTTTGGTGAGTCAGTGTCAGTGATGGAGGGAGAATCTGTCACTTTACACACTTCTGGTACTGAAATACATGAAGATGAAGACATACTGTGGAAATTTGGTGCTGAAAAGTCTCTCATAGCTAAAATCAGAATTGAGAAACAAATCTTTGTCACATCTGATGGTCCTGATGGGAGATTCAGACATAGACTAAAGCTGGACAAACAAACTGGATCTCTGACCATCACAAACATCACAACTAAACATGCTGGAGTCTATGAACTAGAGATAAATGGACCTATGTGGTCATTAAAAACATTTAGTGTTTCTGTGTATGGTGAGTAAAAACAAGTTGTCCTACTTGTTTTATTAGTTATTTTCACTGAATTGTTTCTTTATGTTGTTCATAATTACATTTCTGTTTATTCTCTCATGTTTTCAGCTCATCTGCCTGCTCCTAACATTACCAGAGACTGTTCATCATCATCATCATATTGTTCATTGTTGTGTTCAGTGTTGAATGTGAGTGATGTGAGTCTCTCCTGGTACAAAGGAAACAGTTTATTGTCCAGCATCAGTGTGTCTGATCTCAGCATCAGTCTCTCTCTACCTCTGGAGGTGGAATATCAGGATAAAAACACCTACAGCTGTGTGATCAACAATCCCATCAGCAACCAGACCACACATCTGGACATCAGCAAACTCTGTCAGCCATGTCCAGGTTGGTGTTGATATTAACCTTGATTAACTAATCTGATCTGTTATATAGTGCTGATATTTAACAGAGTTTGTTATAGATCAGATTCAGTCACACTAATGACTCATTTTGTCCATTACAGTTCAGGGCTCACCGTTGTTTTACATGATGCTGCTCTCTGCTACTGCTGCTGGATCTCTATTCATTTTAGCTGTAGTCGGGATCTTCTTCATCTGCAAGAAATGTAGAACAAATAACAGAGAAGGCAAGTATTAACTATAGTTTTTAATAATTATTATTGCATAGGGTCATTTTTTGAAATGTATACATAATAATGTACCATTGATGTATGATTTGTTAGGATATGACAATTTTTGGCCAAGATACAACTGTCTGGAATCTGAGGGTGTAAAAAAAAATCTAAATTTTGAGAAAATCGCCTTTAAAGTTGTCCAAATGAAGTTCCTAGCAATGCATATCACTAGTCAAAAATCAAGTTTTGATATATTTATGGTAACAAATTTTTACAACATATCTTCATGGAGCATGACCTTTACTTAATATCCTAATGAGTTTTGGCATAAAAGAACAATAGATAATTTTAACCCATACAATGCATTTTTGGCTATTGCTACAAATATATCTGTGCTACTTCACATATAGTCAACTAAAAATCCTAATTACCATTTAATCAAAAATTATTGTCATTATTTTGTAGCTAACACAATATAATTTATATAAAAAGAAAGCAATACAATATGTGTAGGTATTGTTTTTTTTTTTTTGTAGTTTACAATTATCAGAATACTTGTATTATTATTTGTATACATTACCCGTCAAAAGCTTTTGAACAGTAAGATTTTTAATGTTTTTTTCTCTTCTGCTCACCAAGCCTGCATTTATTTGATCCAAAGTACAGCAAAAACAGTACATTTTAAAAACATATTTACTATTAAAATAACTGTTTTTTATTTGAATATATTTTAAAATGTCATTTATTCCTGGGATTTCAAAGCTGAATATTTAGCATCATTACTCCAGTCATATGATCCCTCAGAAATCATTTTAATATTCTGATTTGCTGCTCAAAAAATATTATTATTATTATTATTATTATGTTGAAAACAGCTGAGTAGAGTTTGTTCAGGTTTCTTTTTTTAACATTAATAATGACTTTATCATCTGTTTTACAAAAGTTACAAAGGTTTTTATTTCAGATAAATGCTGATTTTTGGATCTTTCTATTCATCAAATGAAAGAAGTGCATTGCAATTTTAAAATTTCCCATACTCACCACCCTTTGTTGAGCTTGCTAGTATGATTGAATTTTGCTGTTTTAATACATCTATTATTTTTAAAACAGCTGAGACTCATGAAGAGATCACTTACACTGATCCAGTGATTTACAAAAGAAATTCATATAAATCGGTAAGATAATTAGTTATTAATTCATGTTAAATGTCTCTGTGTCATTTCACTTGTGTTTTTGTCTGTATAATAATCAATCACATACATCACAAACACAGCAATATAAGATGAAAAAAATACCATTAAGTAAATGTGCAAATGAAGAGTTTAGATGCAAAACCAGCTAAAAGCCATCTCGGTCAAAAATGAGATAATGATACTGAGTGAATGCTCTCGACACATACTATACGTCCATCAAACTCGCTAAAATACCAGCCTCAGCCCAAATAGAAGTACCGGTACTTACATAGAAACCTATACATCTGAGCCTGATAAAAATGCATTTTTTAAAGAAAGAGGTCAGGTGGATTTAGCTGGTTTTGCATCTGAACTCTTCAAATAGTAACAGGTGCTATGCTATGTATTGTACACTAAGTGAAAATATCATATTTTCTTAGCGATAGATGCGAATAGTGCAAATGGCAATGGATTACATTTACGCTATATTAAAAATGTAAAAAATACAATAGACAAAGCCCGATTGGAAATAAATGCCTTTCCGAGGTAATATGAGATGTGAAAAGGGAGAAGAACAACGTTGGCAAAAGACAGATCCAAATTTGGATGGATCGCATCGAAAACACTGCGTTACGTGTCACTTGAGCTGTTGTTTGATAACTGTCTTTTGTAGTGCAAGTCAGTTTGAACGAATAATGTATGTTAAACTTAACTAGTTAGCAATAGGGCACGTTAGCATGATAAATAAACGCTATTTATTTAATTATTATTTAAAAAGTAAGAAGAGACTGTTGTTCGCACAATTATTGGTCATTGATTGAACCAACACACCACAGTCATCATGTAGCTGCATTCGGTGCAGTGACAACCCTATAGTGTGTGTGGGTTAAAAAAAAAAAAATTCTCTGAATAACTAATTTGCAGTTTAAAACTCATCATATGAGTGTCTGTATGTATATAATTAAGTTTAGATAGTTTGCAAGAATGTTTAGCGTCCGTTGTATGAAAAAGACGCTGCCGTAGTGAACGAGGCTTGAGAGTGCTGAGAGTGAGTGCTCGAGCGAACTCCGCTGTGTTGCCAGATCAAGGTATTATAAGCGTTTTCGGTGCTTTTCCATTTAATTTGACACTTTAGAAAGTTAATGAAGTGCGAAGTTAGTGTTTATGATTAACAATATCTTTATCTTATTTTATTTACAAAAGACGTATTTTATAGCAAAATTTGGCAACACTGTGTTTGCACTTAAACTGACAATAATAATAATAATAATAAAATGGACAGGTTATTGCTGACAGGATGTCACTTAAGGCAAATGCTAAATTTGTGTTATGTATATATTATGTAGATTAAAAATGTATATTATCTGTCAGAAACATAATCAACACTGTCAAAAATAGTCGCCTTTAAAACTAGTAGGCCTACACAGATCTGTAGTACAAATAGCTTATAGAGTAAAAAGTAATATGCAACCACTAGCCATGAAGAAGTCTGTGCTATTTCATTAAGTATATTTTACTTCAGTTTTCACAAAGACATGCTAAAAACCTTAATAAGAGCACTAGAGACAAAGTTATCATCTCTATAGCAATGTTTATTAATGAAAACTATAACAGTATTGTGTATTATTGCATGGATAATACACCATGAATAACAAAATTATAACCTTAACCCATAGTAATGTATAACAAATTTTGATGCAAAATAATATAATTTAACAATGATCATCCCTCCAAAACAGAGATAACATCTTTCACAAAATTCTACATGTCCATCTGTTTTAAAGTGTTTTGTGTATATACTGAGTTGTATTTGTAGGGATTATATGGCACAATTCTTAACCCTAACTAAAACTATGTTTTAACAGTCCTTTAACAATTATAATAATTGGACCTTAACTGTTGACATTTAGCTTATATTTGCAATAGTAGACAAAAAAAAAAAAACTAAAAAAAAAAAAAAAAACTAATAGACTAATATTTTTGTTTTTGTGTTGTGTATGTTTTTTTTACAGAATAAAGAGGAAGTACATGTGGTATATACATCTATCAACAAGAGAACATGATCAGACTTAAACAAGACAGAGTTGTGTGTTCTGCGACAACCTCATATGTTTACATTTTGGGATTAGTATGAATGACCACATGTAGCATCAGGAAGATGTGCAACAGTATCAGAGGTTTGAATATGGAGTTATTTTATTTTATTTTTACACACTGGAGCAAAACTAATTATACTGTAATTAAAATAAATAAATAAAACCTGACAAGATTTGTAAATTACAAAAAATAACTGTGTGTGAATATTATTTAAAAAGTGCAAAACACAGATGCCAAATACTTTATTCAATTATTAACATTTGCGCAGAAGCGTGTTTCTGAGAATGTATCTACTGCTAGAAATTTGTGTTTGATGTCAGTTTGAGTGTGTCTGAGGTGTGAGCAGCATGTCTGTGAATAGCATGTGGTTGAAGGGCTTTTTCCATTCCTGCTCTACAGAAAAAATAACAACTATTATTGTTACCTTTTTTCTTATAATAATATATATATGACTTACAATTCATGATCCATGTTTGATGTCTGTTATTTTTTTTTAGTTTTCATTAGTTTTGAAGCATATTTTTGTGCAAATAATGGTTTAGTTTCAACATCTATTGTAACAGCAGGGGCTATTGAGTAGGTTTGGGAATCAAGAACCGGTTTCATTCTAGAACCAGCTCCAGATTTTCAAGAAATGGGGGGCACATTCAAGTTCAAACTGGTGCACAGCATTTTGCTACAGTTTCTGGGTTGAACGACATGTTTCCTGAAGACGGTGTGCAACGGTGTTTGAGATACATTTTCTCTTGTTTGGTAGGTGTGTCAAAAATGTCAGCCCAATCAGCAGCAAAATGTATATAAACCCTGCGGTATTAAAGAGTACAAACAATAAGGTCCTATAGATCATAACACAGTCTCCAAAGTAAGAAGTGAATTATCCTTAACCTGAAATGTTTGTCTTTTCATCCTGAAACGTGAGGCAATCACAATAATGAGGAACCACAGTTTCCACAAATCCCTTCACTTGATTGGTATGTTCTCTTTTATTCTGGATGCCAAGGGCAGTGACTGTAACAATCAAACGTTTTTTGCAGTATTAAACACGTATTTCCTGATTTCATCAGGCTCCATAGATTCTTCAAAAAAAACCACAAAGAATGGGCTTCTCGAGTTGCCATAGTTGCAACTCTTGCGTTATCAGAACAGGGTGTTCAACGCACCACCGTTTCCGTTCAAAAAAACTTTTGCATCATTTTGTCTGGCCAGGTATTCGATAAGACACGTGCATTTCGGTTGTTCCAAGCCAAATCTGACTTCTCTTTCACATTTACCACCCAATATGCACACAATTTGTCAGTATATCATCATAAGCACAGCTGCTTTTTGTTGAAATTGAAAGTAAACAGAAGAGAAAGAAAACACACATGTAACAGTATTTTTAGATCAGCATGCATTCGGTGTTAAAGAGACAGCAGACCAATAAACGTGCTGCCGGTCATTAATATTAATGCAATAACAAAAAATAATTTATCTTGACAGAATATCTTTAGTAATTTTAATGAGTTAATCTATAATTTATTTTTGAAAAGCAAACTATGCAGTGGTTTTAAGATTTTGATTTAAATTTCTGTACCTGTAAATTGTATTTATTTATGCAGATTGCTAATTTATTTGGTTGTTCCTATTTTATTACGTTTTACTTGCCTTTAATTATATATATATATATATATATATATATATATATATATTGAAGTGCTGTAAATGGTAAAACAGTTTGGACTACAAACTGTGTTCATAATTAAGATAATACATTAACATACTATGGTAAGACACACTAATTTGCAATATCAAGCAGCAAAACGAGCTGTTTTGTACAGATACATAGCTGGACATGGATGAGACCATGTCAGAGCTGCAGACATGCTTACACCATACTGTGGTCACCGCTTTTATGATATTGATTAACTGATAAATGGCGCCATCTTTTGGTTGTTTGAGAAACCTCTGTATAAAAAAAATGTGGTTTTAGCTGTTGGTTTGAACAGGTTCTGCATTTACTGGAAGTGGGTTGCAGTTTTCTGTTTGTGAGTGTGTTTGAGATGTCAGTATTGCATTTTAAAGACTTTTAAAGCTATTTAGTTTTAGCTTAGCAAAATAATTTCTGGTTAGAAACTCTAAAATCTCAAAAAAAAATAAAAAAATAAAAAAAAATAAAAATAAATAAATCAATAAAAATCACTGATTGCAGATGTTGAATCCAGTGTTTTAATAACGTTCAAGTCATTCATTCAAGTTTGGCTTATTACAGTACTTCATCTCTGATACAGAAATGTTTCTTATAAAATCTCCATTACAAAAACAGGCACAATGCTAGCAAGGCACTGTTGTTTTTGTAAGAACCTCACACTTCAGTGTGTATTAGGCAGTTCAGACGCTCTTTGAATGGATGACTCCGGAAGCAGCTCTGATAAACCTGAGAAAGAAAGAGATTAGCACAATTAACAGTCATTTCTACTGTTGAGACAAACAAATTTAAACTGGAATCAAACATACTCTTCTTGTTCAAGTGCCGGAGATCATTTCCATCACACACTGATGGCATTCTGCAAAACAAAGACAACAGGAAAACAAACATTAAATAAGGTCAATACAGCACAGCTCAATGTGCTTTAAAAACAAGAAAATGCAAGAAAACAGAGAAATAATGTGAAGTAGTGAACATTTACCTTAAACGCCCCACAGGTCTCCATCTTCCTCCTCACATGAAATGCACAACCTTGGCAGCCAAAAAACTAACCAGCATCTCAAACAACAGAATGTTACACTTTGCAACACTTTTGTTAAAACAACGTACAAAGAGAAACATTAACTTTTGCACATTGCAACATTCAAGACTGTCAGTGGATGTAAAAAAATATCTGGCATCCATAATAAATAACAAATGTCATTGTTCTATCACTAAACATGAAATGTGACATTTGAACATAATTCAGATGCTGAACACCAGTAAACAGCTTAAAGAGCAGCCAGTAACAGTCACAGAATATAATAAAACAATGCATTATGTAAACGTTTTTGGCACCTTGTAGCTGCTACTCTCCACAGTGTTGTAAGTGAGGTTCATGCGATTCACAGTTTGATCATATGTACGTACGTATGTACTTACGTACCAGGACCACTTTGTTAACAAAAACAATCAAACATCAGTGCGGACTGTGAATTGTTTCATTTCTCAGGAATTCCTGATGAAAACACCAGTTTAGAGTTAGAGTTCACTGGTGTTTTCAACATGAATGTTCCTCTGTTCCAGCTAACTAAAATATGTTCTAAGAGCATTTTGTTAATGTTGCTAAGAACATTATTTCTGTTTTAAAAGAGGTTAGGAAATTGGCTGAAGCTCTGAGAACGTTCCTTGTTCACTGTGGTGTTGTCAAGATGCCAATGCTGAATTTGTAAAGATGGAACATTATTAGTCTTTCTACAGTATCGGTTGTACAAATTCAGGTCAGTAGTTGCTTTAAAATGCTTATTTGCAGTCTGTGACATCTTTGACCAAAATGCCCATCTTTAAAAGATACTTATATGCATAGTCAGTTATAAAATAATGTAATTAAAGCTGTCAAAATCACATTTATATTCACCCAAACAGTCTGTCGGTAATTGGATTAATGACTCAACTGGATGTAAAAAGCTCAAACAATCCAAATGAAATTTTGATCAGATTGATATGTGTCACACCCCTGTGGCCACACCTCTGTTTCTTTGGTTTTTTCCCTTTGTAAGCCCTTATTTGGTCCTTCCTGTTCCGTTTCCAATTATGATGTCTTTGTCTAATCGATTACACCTGTCCTTATCTGATTAGTCTGTGTATTTAAGTTTGGTTCTGTTCCCCGTATGTTTGTCGGTTCTTAAAGTTTCGTGCGTAATGTTTAAGTGTGGATTCCCTGCTGTTCCTGTTCATTCCTGTTCCTTGTGTGGATTATATAAATAAAAGTGCATGTTCCAGATCTCCTCGTCCCTACTCCTCATTCCTTGCACACGACGTACGTGACAGAAGAACCGACCGCTAACAAAATGTTCTGGCCTGAGGAATTCCTGTTTAACATCCAGCAGGCCATGGCATCATGGACTGTATGCTCCGCCATGGCTCCCTGAGCTCCCTGATCCTCCATGGCACCCCGGACTGTATGCTCCACTGTGGCTCCCCGAGCTCCGTGACCCGCCGTGGCACCCTGGACTGTATGCTCCGGCATGGCTCCCTGAGCTCCCTGATCCGCCCTGGAGGTGTACCTCCTCTCCCTCCTGTGTACGTGACACACGACGTACGTGACAATATGAGTGGTATGTAAAGAAATGTCAGACATGTCAATGCTGCTGGTAATACATTTGGACTACAAACTTCAAGTCACTGTTCACTGTGACGTCCCATTAGCCACTGATGGAGCACCATTCTGATTAGTGGACCTCGAATCATCAGCAGAATATAATGGAGTGAGGGCTGCATCAGGAGGTGTCCTATCTTCCATGTGAATTCCATTCTGATTAGGACACAAAAAGAAAGATGATGTTTGCTGAATGTAAACATCCAGTTCTTAATTCTGCAGTAAAAGAGCACAAGAGCAGTATTCTACATACTTTTTTTTTTTTTTTTTTGCAAACAGACAGATTATGTGCTCATTGTATCTTACCTCATGATTACGGCATGGCATTGTGGTTCCTGTTTGATCAATAAAACAAAAACTCTTACTTAAGATAGAAACACATACTTTAACATATTTTTTAAAGATTCTTTTTGTACAATAAATATCATAATTTCAGCTTTGGACAATTAGCTGCATGTAATACTTGCCATTTAGTGTTGCTTGTGTAGATTTTCTGTGGCGATTGTAAATTACACCCACAGCCACCAGAACACCTACAGCCACCAGAACACCTACAATGACACTCCCAATAACAACAGCACGTATTTCTGCTGCAGCAGCTGAAGGTGGACCTGGATCTGAAACAGCTAAAGACAGGCAGTCATTATTACTAGAGGTTAACTCATAATCAATCCTACTTTGACTGATATTTACACCTTTCTACTTTAAGCACTCATTTGATAAATGGAGCCTGTGTTATACTCACGAGTAACAGTAGCACCAATAACAGTAACACTAAAGTTTCTCAAGATGCTGAATCTGCTGCTGTTGATTTGTAGTTTATAAATTGCAGAGTCTGTGGTTGTGATGTTTGTGATGGTCAGAGATCCAGTCTGATGATTCACCGTCAGTCTGTCTCTGAATCTCTCATCACACTGGTCATCAGATGTACAGATATATCTGAGATCTGTTTTGATTTTGGCTATAGTAATGTCATTAAAATACCACGTCATCAGATAATTTGGGTTTTTTTCTTCGCAAGGGTCTAAAGTAACAGATTCTCCCTCCTCCACAGACTTTCTCTTCATTTTGTCTCGTTCAGCAGCAAAAACACCTGAAACACAAACGAACAATAACTGTTGAAGGATCTTTTTTTTTTCCCAGGGGAAAGACATAGTATGAGCATTAAAACATGCTCCTGACTTTCAGTCTGAAAATATATATGTTTATCCACTACAGTCTACTACAGTCAAACCCATTTACATATATTTTTTTATTATTATTATTTTTAGTATATATATATATATATATATATATATATATAATAACTAAAAACTAACCAATAGAAATGAATACTGAACTAAATTCATGCTTAAATCTACAAATTCCATTTCAACAGCAAATGTGTTCTTGAATAAATAAATTATATATATATATATATATATATATATATATATATATATATTGTGTGTGAAAAGAAAAACACCTCTGAATGTCACTGAAAAATGATTACTAATAGCACATTAATAATGTGATTTACATACACAAGACTTGCTTTTAAACATATTAACTTACAATGAACAGCAAAATTGAAGGGCTTGTCATTCATGCTGTTGTTTCTACTGATCCTTAGACGATAGTCTCCGGAGTCTGTGTTTGTGATGTTTGTGATGGTTAGAGATCCAGTCTGATGATCCAGCTTCAGTCTGTTTCTGAATCTCTTATCACCATCTTCACACTTAACATCTGTACAGATATTACTGTGATCTCTATTGATTTGCGCGATGCGATGGTTATTAAAATACCATCTAATTTTGTCTTGTTGGTTTACTTTAACTTCAGTGTTTAAAGTGAGTGAATCTCCCTCCATCACAAACACTGACACTATATCTGGATCAACACTAGATACACCTGCAGAAGAAATGAACAGTTAATCATGATCAGTGTTATTATGAATGTTTTTCTACAGACCATAAAAATGTGTGTAGACAAAAATCACAAACAAATGAGCTAGTAGATAAAGGCAATAGACAACAAAGAAGAAATTTGCTTTTATTAAGTCCATTACATGCATACTATTCAAACCAATTCTCCTCTGGCTTTAATGGAAAGTCATTACAAATGTAATAATTAATTAATAACATACAAATTCCTTTGCCAAGCATTGTAGTTCTTCAGCTAATTTTAGTTGCAATGGTTACTGATTAACAAACAGACAGAGTAATACTGATAAATAACCTTTCACAATGATTTTAAATTTGTCTGATTTTTAAAAAATATTTAAAATATATTATTTTACAAAAACAACATATTTTAGAGAATTAAAGAATAAAAATCAGCACAGAAATTATTCTTTAAATAATTTATAGGGTTATTAGCAGCTATTAGCAACTTGAGTGCTTATGTCAAGCTATTAGCAGTCTTTTTTTTAGTTGTGGCTGTGAATGTCAAAAGATTGCTTGAACTGTTCTCTTGACCATTTTGAACAGCATGGAAAATAATGAAAGTTTGCTTGAATCTGTGCATGCTTGTTTTGATTGTCCAGTCGCTGTTATTTATAGTTCCTTAATTATCATACATGCAGAATTTTAACATTTGATTTGCATGGTAAATTTTAATTCACAGCACTGTTTATCTAATGGGGATGAGTAAGGAGAATATGGTGGTTTTATAGAGGGGATGCATTATTATTATTATTATTATTATTATTAATATTCCATCAAGGTGGATGCCATCCCCCTTCAAATCTAAAAATATCACTAAACACATTAATTATGTGATTTAAATGTACAAGACTTGATTTTAAACATAATGACTCACCATTGAAAATAACACTGAATGTCTTGCCATTTCCACTGTGGTTTCTTCCGCTGATTTTTAGTTGATACTTTCCAGAGTCTGTGATTCTGGTGTTTGTGATAGTCAGAGATCCAGTCTGATTATTCAGTTCAAGTCTGCCTCTGAATCTCTCAGTACCTTCATTACACTGAAAATCGGTACACATCCTACTGAGATCACCACTGATTTCAGCGATGCGATTGCCATTAAAATACCACCTAATTTTTTCTTGTTGGCTGGTTTTAACAGTAGTGTTCAGAGTGACTGAATTTCCTTCTATCACAGACACTGCCACTTCATCTGTATCAACACCAGACACACCTGAAAAAGAAATTGTGTTATCCATAAGCCAAACAAAACTATATGACAAGAAAGTAACCATGTTTTTTTTCTACAGATGATGAAGAGGGTACAGAAATACAGTATATATATATATATATATATATTCTGCATTCATATGTGTTAAGGGCTTCAGTCAGCTGAAGGAAACAGCTGTGGCATGTGGCTATAGCCCCCCATAAAAGTGGCCTAGTGACGCCCATGATTCATACCCCTTCAGTTTTTCATGTATTATATTGCTGCCTTATGTTTACCTGCGAGAGTGCTGTTTCCACCATTATAATTACAATTAAGTGCTTTTCTACAAACTATGTTGCTGTTGTTTTAATGTCGAAATAACTTTCATTCGATGATGCCAAGTTACTTTCAGATTAAGTTTTTGTACCAAATCGCAGAACTTGGTCGCAGGAACAGCGTTCGCCATTTATTTTTATTTTTTTTTGGCCCTACATCAGAATGTAACTGCGTCACATTACTTGTTTGTTTTTTTTTATCATCAACGAGATTTTAACAAATGTTGTCATGGAAAACGCACACTCAAAAACAAATCATAAATGCTTTTCTGTCGAATATAAAGTGATTAGAGCTGATACTAAGAAACTGCGTCAACAAGTGTTCTAACAAGCAGCCTAACGTAATAGGATGCCACCGCAATATATTGCCGACGCTACATTTGCATGAAAAAGAGATTATAAGCACAAACGTCTTACCCTGAACGAAACAGAATAAGAGCAAAATAAAGACAATCTTCATTTTCACTTATAATGCAGAGTTTGTTGTTATTCCTCTGCAAAAACGGCAACGCTCTATTTTACGAAAAAGTGAAAGCAAGAAGGCTTCTTCTTCTCCTTCTTCTTCTTCGGAGTTTAACGGCGGCTTGCATCCGTAAGCGTTGCACTATCGCCACCTTCTGGTTGATGCTCCTTTGATGTTTCTTCGCTCTATTTCCAGATTATTTTCTACACAGATTATATTCTACACATCAAACCAATACTAACTAAGAAATTACAAATATTTTTATTGCCTTGCCCAATCACCCCACTTTTCATTACATCTTTTATCTCTGCCCCAACCAACCCATATTTTCTTAATTCTGCCATCATTTTTCTCCTTTGTTCTTCATATCTTCTGCAATTAATAAGTACTTGTTCTATGGTTTCCAGTGTCTGACACACCTCACAGAAACCAGTAGGATGCTTGTAGGAGCACTGACTTATATACCTGAGTCCCGAGATGGGCATGGTGCCAAGGTAGACATTGTGTGAGCATCACACCTCTGTGTCGCAAAACCTTCAGCCCTTGGGAATACATTTCTTTTTTACAGGCAGAGGTGCCCTTAGAACAAGTGTCCAGACGCATCGTTGTTATGACAGATGCTTCCAAGACAGGCTGGGACGTCGTATGCAACGGGCATGCAGCCTCAGGGGTCTGGATAGGCCCCCGGCTGCATTGGCATATCAATTGTCTGAAGTTGCTGACAGTGCTTCCTTGAAGAGGCTCTGTGCCTGGTTGCATAAAGCACCTTAAGTGTAATTTTCCCTTAAGATCACCCTTAAGTTTCCCTTACACTTAAAGGGGTCATCGGATGCCCATTTTCCACAAGTTGATACCTCTAAACTTCCTAACTACCACGTTATAAGGAAAGGTGATCGCAAAGATTCATAAAAAAAAAATGCTTATACACACTTCTGCTGTAAGTGAAGCTGGATCATGAATGATTCACGCAAACATAGACAGATATATGTAGATCGGGAGGAGCATTCCTTTCACAAACAAACGTAATCTACTGCATCTTCACCCCTTTAAGGGTGTTGCATAAAATATCCCTTAAATGTTACTTAAGGGTTTCCTTAGTTGAAACGTCAAAAATCCTTAGAATTTCTCTTAAGTATCCCTTAAAACCCTTTAAGTGTTGCATAAATCCCCTTACCTGTCATTTCCCTAAGTATAACATAAGGTATGGGAAATGCCACCTTAAGTGCTTCACAGAGCGCAGATTCAATCCACGATCGGCCTCTTTATAAATTAAACAGATTTTAATTTAGGCATTTATTTACATATAACCATGGATCAAATTACATTCACACATAATACCTCTGTCTGTCACACAGGAGAACATAATATTTTATTCCTGTATTTTCCTACATATTACCTCAAGACTTAAAAAAACACATAAACCGTATATTGTCGCAATCGTGTGTTTATTGTGTTTACGTTTCAGTTTAGCTGCAGTGATTATTGCTGTATTCCATCATAACACTTTTATTATGTGAGTCCGGATTGGACTTTCAGCGCAAGAGCGCCCCCCGGCTACGAGTATGAATGAAACATACACAGCATAGTGTTCAGCGCTTCATAATGTTCACATCGCCTCAGAAACTCAATAAAATGATTTTTCAGAATTTTTCGTTTTGAGTGAATTATCAGTTTGAGTTTCCGTCTCGCTTGGTCCTTCTCGTTTATATTTGATTTTCTTTTTTTGTTCTCCTTATCCGTATTGTATTGTTTCTTGTGAAAACTTACACCGCTATCTGTGTTAAAAATAACGTGTCCATAGCAACAGTAGATTTTATTAAGGGCAAACCTTGAGTCGCTGTCGTAAAACACTTAATGGTTTCACTTTAGTAAGGGAAGTGTTTAAGGGATAAATCACCTCCTTAGGTAAGGGTAAATCATGCCTTAAGTTTCATACTTAAGGGAAAAACTTAAGGTTCTTTATGCAACCGGGCACTGGCCTTTGGTTCAGGGCAAGCATGTGTTGATCCGTACAAACAATACAGCGACTGTGGCGTACGTCAACCTCCAGGGTGGTGTACACTCCTTTAACATGTCGCAACTGACCTGCCTGAACTTCACTGTACTACTTAAAGTTACTGACATATCAAAGTGTTATTTATCACAGTAAATAGTGAAAAAGCACTCAATGCAGCTGAAGTGTGAGCACAATGGCGCCTCTCAGATACGTGCAATGCGGAATTCAGTTCTCTTTCACAGCTTATTGCACCTAAATAGTCAAAAACACACAACTCACTCACAGCTTTTGATTGAATCACTTTTGTATCAATGTATATTATGTAATTCATACAGTGAAGACTATACAGTCTCAATTTTATTTTTAAATATGATTGTTCAATTTCTGTATGTTATGGAATACTACAGAAATTCGATACTACAGAAACTGAACAATCAAATTTTAAAAGAAATACTGTATAGTCTTCACTGTATGAATTATTGTACCAGGAAAACTTAAAGTTTATTATTTTTATTTACCAGTTTTATATTTCCAAAATCTGTTTGTCTCAGGGCTGCTTTGCTTTATTTTACTTTATTACTGCTATTTGTGTATATTGATTGCATTCAGCTTTCGCATTTGTTTTAAAATTTTGTGTTGACTAAAATAATAAAAATAAATAAATAAATAAATCAATGTTTACATTTAATTCAGTGAGATTTTTTTTTTTCTCTTCAAGATCTATTAAACTGTACTGCAGTCAAACAGGAAAAGTAACACAAAACAGTAAACTAGAAGCAAATCTATGCATTAAACAAACTGAAATATGATTTTAAGTTGTTGGGAAAAAACTGTGTTTATAAATTGAATTGTGTCCTCAAAAATTTATCTGATTCCCATAATATTAAGAAAGCTAAGAGCTGAACTGGCCTTACCCTTTAATTGCTCTTGTATAGCAATTTAATTTCAATTTCAAAATCAAAATAAATAGTATGTAATATAAATATTGTAAAAATTGTGTATATATGTAAATACTCAACTGCTTTAAGGTAAAATCAGGTAATTTGCGGGAGGACGGCTCTGTGTCGGCTTGCTGCGCCATTCCATTACGGATCTGTCCGCTTTTTCCCAGTTGTTCCCCATGGTGAACTCTGGGTCCTCCATGCCCTCCAGTTCAAACTAGGGGGTTTCTTTTGCCCCCTCCAGATATGGCATCATGTCTCAGTAGCCTTGTCCATGTTTTTTTTTGTTTTTTTTTTCCATAGTGTTCCCCTTACAAATTCGAAAAAAAAAAAGAAAACATTTTTCCACATGACTTACATCCTTTCGGCAAACCTACGAGACAAACAATAATCAGACTGATCAGCTAAGAACTCACAAACTGTTTACACTGAAATTTGCTTACTTGCTTCTAGCCATTATTGCTCATCATCTGCATCTGTTCAATAAACTTACCTGTTTTGACCATTTACCTCTGTTTCTGGCTCAATCTGTGACACAGCTGATATTCCTTCAAATTCTGAGTGATGAAGATGAACAACATTTCAGAAAAAATCAAGTTTTTATAGATTGTTGTCTAATTTTGATCTCTACTGTGTGTGTGTCAGAGTTCTGTGTGCCATTTGGACTGTTTATGTTTGTTTTTCCCATTGTGCCCATATTTGGTTCTTCCTGTCCTCGTTTTGTCCTGATTAGTTTATTTACTACACCTGTCTGTGTCTTAATCACCACCCTTTATAAGTCTGCTTGTGTTTTGAGTTTGCGGTCGGTCCTTGACGTTATTTGGATGTGTGTGGATTATCGTTCTGTTCCTGCCTGTTCCTACTAAGAGTTATATTAAATTGTTATTTGTATCGTATCTCGTCTCTCGACTCATCGATCCAGCACGTTCCGTGACAGAAGGACCGACCATAGTTTATCCCCGGCGTTTCCCTGCTTTATTTTCCGGTTTTTCCCAGTGTTTGTTTTTGATTTTTCGTTATGGATCCCGCTGTTCAGATCATCATCCTGGAGCAGGGGAACCGCTCTCTCGAGGACCACACCAGAGACTTTGTGCAACTCATTCCACTCACGCACTACCCGGACAGCTGCTTATGCACGTTCTATCGTGTTGGACTTAACACCACCACCAAGGCGCAGCTGTCCGGGGAGGGTCCTCGAGAGAGCATCGCCGATTACATTGAGTGGGTGCTGGCGTCCTGTAGATCGTCATGGACCATTGACTTCGTCAAGGAGGACGTCAGCCCCACTCCAGACCCAGAACCCAGCCAACCATCACCCCGACACGCGGAGTTTGAGCCCGAGCCCACCGCGGATGACGAGCCAGAGCCACGAGCGACAGAGCAAAGGATCGCCACAGAGCCAGAGCCCAACACGTCCGACCAGGTGCGAGAGCCGGCTACAACTACCGTAACGGTGGAGTGCTGCGTGGAGCAAGAGAGGGCTATGGAGAGCCCTGCCCACTGCACCACCGCTGGGGGTGAGCTTGAACTGAACTCTGGGGACTTGATTGACTTCTTTACTGAAGTTCTGGAAACTAACTCTGGAGATTTAATAGACTTTTCTACGGATATACCTACCTGTCATGATCTACCTGTCGGTATGGAATTCCCACCCACCCCCCCTCTTCTGTCTGTCTGGTCACCGCTGTCCCCTGACAGCCCCTCTGCTCACCCTCAGCCCACCACCTGTGCAGTGGGTGCGCCGCGGGTCTGCCAGCTTCCATCGGCGTCAGGGCTGGAGGATCCCTCATCTCCGCCTCCAGCCTCAGAGTCCAGAACTCCGCCTCGGCCCTCCGACCCTGCGGCTCCACCACGGCTCTCAGCGCCCTCGTCTCCATCGTCGCCCATCGGTCCACCAGCTCCACCGGGCTCCCTCGTCTTTCCGGCTCCGCCCTGGTCGGTCGTCGGCCCTTCATCACCTCAGGACTCTATTCCTCTGGCTGCGCCTCGTCACTCCGTCCCACCGGCTCTGTGGACCTCCTCCCTCCCTCTGGCACAGCCTCCATCCTCTGTCGCTCCGGCTCCGCCGCGGACCTCCGGATCTCCGCCTACGCCTCGGTCGCCAGAGCCTAGGGCTCCGCCTTGGCCCTCCGGATCCTCGGTGTCGCCCTGGATCTTCGGCTCTCCGTCTCCGCCTCGGGCTCCTCCGCCAGCTCCTCCGCCAGCAGCTCCGCCTCCGTCGGTCGCCCCCCTGGAGTCGTCAGCCTTTTCTCCACCATGGCTCCTCCCTCCGTCGGCTCCACCGTGGGTCGTCATGATGGCTGTGGTCTGGGTCTCGCATGGCTCCTCCTGCTCCGGGTCCCTCCTGAGTTCTCCCTGGCTCCTCCCTCCGTCGTCACCACCCTGGACTTTGTTTATTGTCCTCCTCCCGGAAGACCGTCCGCCACCAGAGCCTCCTCCCACAATGACTTTATTATTTCCACTCCCTTTCCACGCCGCGAGGTCGCGCCTTCCGGGAGGGGGGAGTAATGTCAGAGTTCTGTGTGCCATTTGGACTGTTTATGTTTGTTTTTCCCATTGTGCCCATATTTGGTTCTTCCTGTCCTCATTTTGTCCTGATTAGTTTATTTACTACACCTGTCTGTGTCTTAATCACCACCCTTTATAAGTCTGCTTGTGTTTTGAGTTTGCTGTCGGTCCTTGACGTTATTTGGATGTGTGTGGATTATCGTTCTGTTCCTGCCTGTTCCTACTAAGAGTTATATTAAATTGTTATTTGTATCGTATCTCGTCTCTCGACTCATCGATCCAGCACGTTCCGTGACAGTGTGTGTGTGTTTGAATTATTTATTTCAGTATATTATTTAGTGTTGTATAGCTGTCAATCTGTGTAGTTTATCAGTGATGGATGATTGGTAAGAATCCAGTTTGACCTTTTAACAATGACTCTTCTCTGACTGTTTTTAGTTTTGATGGACTGATTCAGTACTTAATTTCACTGTAAAGCAGTTTTATGTAGAGAGGAAGTCAGACTGTGAAGTTCATGACAACAGGACAGGAAGAAGCCCTTCGCCTACAAACTAAACACACATCAAACAAATGGCCACATACAAAATGTTTGTCCACCTTGCAGAGCAAACCAGTTTTCTAAAGAAAACCAACCACAACAGGTTTCAGTTTGACTCAGAAGATGAGCTGCTTGTATCACACCTCAGTAAGACAGTGAGAGATTTTAGGTGGTTTTAACATTTTGTTTTGCAAACATACTCACTGATATATAAATAATTCAATTAAATCATAATATAAAAAAAAAGTTTATTTCTATTATTTAATTATTAGAGTTTCACACAATGTTCTTCTGCATTTCTATATTCAGTTAAAATTGCACAACATCAGACAGCTACACTATTTATTTTAAATTATGTGAAATTAAAAATTCCACTATTAAAGTGTTTAATGTCTCAAGAGCCAGACATTTTTTATTTTTGTTTGTTTGTTAGTTTGTTTGTTTAATGTAACTAAATAACATGCATTCAGATCATATGAACTAAGAGGGTTAAACTCTTTTGTGGGAGGATTCACACCATTTTTTTTTTTTTTTTTTCACCAGTTGATTTAGGTTAGACATTTCACTGAACAAATGAAGAAAATGTTTTACATGTTTGTTTTGCCCTGTTTGTGCTGGTGGCATCTTACTGGTAAGTAAAAAAAAAAATAAAAAAAAATTAAGGCTTAATAATTTAGAATAGTGTAACAAACTACTGTTAGTTTCATGTGCTTACATGTTCTTCAGGCGTGTTTGGCGCTGAAACAAACAAAATACACTCAGTGTCAGTGATGGAGGGAGATTCGGTCACTTTACAGACTGGTGTAACTAAAATACAATACAACGATGATGTACTATGGAAATTTGGAGCTGAAACGTCTCTCATAGCTAAAATCACCATTGAAAAACTAATCTTCTCCACATTTGATGGTCCTGATGGGAGATTCAGAGACAGACTGAAGCTGGATGATAAGACTGGATCTCTGACCATCAAGAACATCACAACTAAACATGCTGGACGTTTTGAACTAGAGATAAATGGAGTGAAACTGACATCAAAAACATTCAGTGTTTCTGTCTATGGTGAGTAGAGATCATTTGTCTCTTCCTTCGCATATTTAAAAGTTAAACTAAATTAAAACGTGTAACAATGTTGATTACCACCCTTTTTTGACCCTCATTTAGAGGTTACGGTGAGGCTTTATAATGGAAGTCAAAGGGACCAATATTTAGAGGATTTGAAAGAAAACTTTTTCACATTAATTCCTTTGTTTAAATGAGCATTTTTTACTGTAATTTTACAGTTTATTTCCTTATATTGTCATGGCAAAGACATTGTACAATTATATACGTCTTTACACATAGGTTTACTCATGTTTTTCAGCTCGTCTGCCTGTTCCTAATATTACCAGAGATTGCTCTTCATCATCATCATCATATTGTTCATTGTTGTGTTCAGTGGTCAATGTGAATCATGTGACTCTCTCCTGGTACAAAGGAAACAGTTTATTGTCCAGCATCAGTGTGTCTGATCTCAGCAGAAGCATTTCTTTCGATGTAAAATATACCGATAAAAAAGCCTATAGTTGTGTGCTCAACAACTCCATCAGCAACCAAACTCAACATCTCAACATTACTGAACTCTGTCAGCCATGTCCAGGTATGTTGGTATTGATATTAACATTAATTAGCTCTGATCTCTGAGTTATACAGCACTGATGTTTGGTAGTGTTGTTTTAGATCAGGCAGATGTATTCTGTTGCACTGATGCCTCATTTTGTCCATTACAGATCAGGGTTTACCTTTATTGTACATAGTGCTGATTTCCGCTACTGCTGGGTCACTTTTTATTGTAGTTTCAGTCGTGATGTGCTGCATATGCAAGAGACATAGAAAAACAGGTCAGGAGAGCAATTCTGTACAAATATTCATCGTTTTGACACAAAAATAATATAATATTATAAAATGTTGTATTATTGTTAATGCAGCCCAAACACAGGAGGAAGACAGAACTGATTCAGCATTGTGTAAACCAACATCTCGACAAACGGTAAGAGTTCATGTCTGTGTTGCAAAAAATCGTTGTAGTAAGTTAGTCTGATTAAGGTTTCCTGATTGAAGTTTGCAGCATCAGATGGTCAGTGAGCAGATGTGGGTGGACCACCTTTAAAAGGGAGCAGATAAAAAAAAGAGAGATGTTTTTCATGGCTTTTTTTTTTTTTACTATGGCTATTGACTGTTTGCACCTCAGTGTAAGTTTTTGCATTTTGCAGTTCTATTTTAAATTTTTCAGAAAATGAATAACTAACTAAATAAATAAATGTATTGGACACAAATTATCTAAAATGTATGATTATTTCTTTTCTTTTTTTTATATATACTTTTTTACATCCATCGTTGATAAATTATTACAGATTTTTGGATATCACGGCAGATTAGAAATGCCTACTATGAAAAACGGCAGCGATCATATAAACTGTTTATTTTTTATTTTTTATTCTGAAATATCCATTACAAAGTCATTTTCATACCATTAGATTTTTAATGTAAGGGAAGTAGGACACAAAACTGTTAACCCATTGTGCTGAAGTCTGGCCTCGAGCTGCAGCTGCTCTGCGGTTCTTGATTTTCTTAGGTGAAATGCTTGCAGCTTTAGCGGTCATTTGATTTGCAGAAGAGGTGCAACAAGTGTTGTTGCTGTTGCTCTTGTGTGAAAAACAATCATTCAAAGCCATAACGTTGTTCTGAGAAACCTTCATAATTTTTGAACAAGTTTGATGTTATTCTCATTCCATGTTAGCATATGTTGTAGAATAAAAAACCCTAATGTACAAGATTAACTTTTGATGTATTATGTTCTACTGAGGATTTTAAAAGAAGTCAATTAAAGTAGTTACATAAGCAAGGTTCCTGATTGATTGATTTTGTGTTTCCTTGCAGAAATCAGAGACTGATGCTGTGTATGAAAATGTCCCCCAAAAGCGATGATCATATATTGTATACTCGATTTTTGCCGATGGAGCTCATAATGGGCACACCATTCCAGGATGTCACTGTTTTGTCACAGTTTGTATCATATCCCTTTGGTGTTACTGTGATGTCTAAAATGTAATTTTAAATAAATTAGTGCTTCACCAGTAGCCTATCATCCAGCTCAACTAATGCTATGGACATTTACCTAAAGTTCATTGTTACCTAAAGTTCATTGTTCATATAAATCACACCCTTCTGTGCTCAATTGCTTGTCATTTATAATCTTGTTTTATTCTTTTTACAAAATATAATGGAATTGTAGTATCACACATCGGTGTATTCTGCTGGATATGTTGGCAAATGTAAGCACATCATCGTCCCTCTAGCGGCCAAAGCAGAAAATCACATTCTTAATTATAGCGCTTGTACCCGATAGGGTGCGCTATAAATACATATTGAATGCACATAATAAAGACACAGGTCTGCTTGATCATATTGTGCTGCCTCCTGGTGCCTCTGAACAAGAACTCAGTTAAACACAATAACTGAATTCAACATAGACTACGATGTCAAAAACGCCTTAAGACAGTGCAGCTAAATTAAAATAAAAGTGCAGCTAAACTAACAAACTAAATAAATAAATAAAGCACACGGAGTTTAGTCATGTTACGGTGTTATGGATCAACTGGGGATCATGTTAACTGGGGATGTGCGCGTGCACGCAAATAGTTTTACCTGAGATTCCAGCAGATGTTGGACAGCCACAGATTCGTCACATGAAATTTTCTACGGAACAGATTTCAAAGCTTTCCACATTATTTGTGAATATTTGTATAATTATTGGACTCTATTGTTTTCCCTTTCGCTATTCCAATGTATCAGACGCCGTTCAAGGGCAGTTTAATGTGTTTTCATGTAGGGTCTCACAGTCCGCGCCCAGAAGGCTACAATGTTTTTTTTTTTTTTTTCTAACAACAATTAACAATAAGGTATTTACTTTGTAAAGCGCATGTATGTGCAGTTGTTAAACAATCTTTAATTTGTGTATTAATTTTATTTAAGTAGGAATACTGCTGTGGTTAAAGGGACGTCAAACACTTTATTACCTTTATTTATTTATTTTCTTTTTTTAAACTATTGATAAAGAATAAGTGATAAACAAGCTATAGAAACATATAAAATGCATGTTTCTATATTTCTGTTACTAGAAATCTGCTGTCAGAAATGACACATGTCAGTGTAATGTCCATATGTGACCCTGGACCACAAAACTAGTCATAAGGGTCATTTTTTTTTTTTTTTAAATTGAGCAAAATCGGCAAATGTCTTTACTAATGAATTGAATTGAATCTATATAACACAACAAAATATGATGCTTCGCTATTGCTGTTATTGTCTGTAACTATGCGGAACCTGTGTCGGTATCATCGTGTTTATAAGTGTGCTTGAAAATCTTTAAAATCCGTTTTTGCTTTTTCCTCCTTGGTTGGGGATGTAATCGTTAAAAACGCACAGTTTTGAGGCTCCGAAACTAACCGGGACTACTTTCTTGAAAAACTTCAGCGCCAGAACTCTGACCATGGAGGTGACCACAGAGTGGGTCAGCGTGTACCCAGGTAGCCAGCGGAATCGGGCCGGTTGGCTGAGTGTCGGCTCACTCGGCTATGTGCTGGCAGCGGCTGGAAGTGAGCCAGCTCTGGCCCAACGGTTGCCAGATTTGGCGGGTTTGATCAGTGGATCTGGCCGATTCTGGTTGAGAAACGGCACATTTAGCATTCAGCCGAATGTGGGCCACAAGTGTTAATCCCAAAATGTCAGAATTTAAGTTTCACTCCGTGTGTCAATATTTGGTCCCCACAATGGACATTAAACCTGTACAGGGACACACAGTTAATTAATTAGGCTCAATTACAATTTTTTAAAAAAATTATTTGACATTTTTCAAAAAGTTTGTAGTACTATTTTAGGTATATCTTAGGTATCCTAGGTATATCCTATTCATTTTAGGCTGACCTCAAATGGACTTCGCTTATCATTTGAAATGTTCCCTTCATCTAAATTATATGACACTTTCTGACTGTGTGTGATTTTTCTACACCCCTAAAATAGAATGGTATCTTGCTGTAACAGATCTAAAAATGACTCACCAGGTCTCCCCTTTATAAGACTATTTTCAGGCTTGATAATCATAATGTGGTATAATTTAAAAACTGATACCTCAACTTTTGCCAAAATATAATTTCAAATATTGATAATAGTCATTTTATTTCCAAATAAAATCCAAAAAAAAAAAAAAATTAGTGAGTAGGATGAGCCAATAAGTGATCCTCTGCTGCCATCTTCAGGTTATGAAATCCATGGGTGAAAACAACATTATTATTAATAAGTGTTAAGTTATAATAATAATAATAATAATAATAATAATAATAATAAATATAATTCAAGGTATACTGACTTAAATTTACATGTCAGATAATAAAATAAATGAACAAAATAGATATAAATATAACTTTGGCTATTTTACACCTCACGTGCGAAGCCCGCGAAAGAACCAGAGGTTATATAAGCTGCGGTCCGCTCACATCACGCGCACAGCCGGACTCCTTTTGACTGAGTGGACATCGCTTGACGGAAGAGCTTTCCTCCCAGGTAGCCAAAATGATCTGGCCCAATAACGGCCCGAATCCGGCAAGCCGGAAGAAATGACTCGGGCCAGATGCGGTTGCCGGACTCACGGGATGAATCACGGGAGTGAATGACGCGCCAGAATCGGCCCGAGTGCGCTGGCCCGAGTCCGGCTGCCGAAACTGAGCCGACACTGCCGGCATCGGGCCACAATCAAGCCAGCATAGATGATACAATTAGCCGGTACTGGCCCGAGTCTGGATTCCAAATGAAAATATGTATGAAATACAGACCTATATTTATTTAATTAATAAGAACAACAACATTTACCGAAGCAATATAGCTTTGCTAAAGTAGCCTATATAGCCTAATTAATTGGTTCGCTAAAAACTACAAAAACATTATTAAATACTTCCTCCAGTTTTTTTTAAATGTGTCAATATGTGTCCCCTCTTTATGTCTCTCTTTCATTTATTCTGTCCCTCTTTTAGGATAAACTTGAGGTCCTGAGGGGAGTTTCTATTGCGCTTTTGTGCATTTGTTGATGTCACTTTTTCAGTAATAAATTAAAATAAAATTTTCTTATACAGTATTTATATGGTGTCATTCTTACTTGGGATAGGGGTGAGGGGGAGGTACGTGTGTGTGATATTTGTGGAAATAACATTGTTAGAAAAAAACTGGTTTGATGGAAGTCGGTTCAGCAGCCGGACTCGGGCCAGCGTACTCGGGTTTTTAAAGAACATTAAAAATCATACTGATTTCCCAAACATTTTAATGTAGTTTATCTGTATCTAACTGTAAGAATTCTCACTCTATCTGTCTTTGACTGTATCTGTCATCCCTCTGTCTGTATCTGACCGTATCATTGTTTTGTAAAACATATGTAATGTATTAATGTATCTCTTTGATCTTTTTCAATATTTTTAGCCACTCTTTGCATCCTGGGATGGGACAGCGTCTGGAGCTGAACTGTTCTTCTTTTTTGATCAGAAGTTTTGTTGAACTCACTTGGGACTTTGTTTTTTTTTTTTTTTTGCAGTGCTGTGAAAATTCATCACTGTCATTGTGGTATTTAGAACAGTTTAATTATGACCATGTTGGTTAAACTTAAATTTAAAGTTATGCAGGGTAATATATGTTTCAAGTAAATATTTTTGTGCCCATTTTGGAATTCAAAATAATACTAAATGCACTGCTCTATGCTATTTCTTTCATGCAAATTTGGGAGTCATATGTTAAAATTTGATCTGTTTATCAAAATTAAGATGTCAAATTATTATTATGAAATAATAGGTGCACTAAGTTTCACACTGTACAACACCTTATGTAGTTAAATATTGTTAAAATGCTTATGCAGTTAATGAATTGTTTAAATTGCCAGTCATTAATATTCAGCAATCTGGAAAATATATACTGCATATATAGAATACACAAAAATAAAGTAGTTTACTGTAAAAAAAAAATACAAATACAGTTATTTGCTGTAATCAGTAGAAATACAGGACAATGCTGTAAAAATTACAGTAACGGGCTGGCAACCCTGCTGGCAGTATCATGCTGTAAAATTTACAGGAAATTTTTTACAGCATACAGTACACAGCTTGAGCATCAGTCAGTAACAGTCACAAAATCTACTATAAAACAATACATTGCATAAAATATACATTTGGTATTTTGTAGTTGCTTCTAACCACTGTGTCTTTTAGTGCACTTCATAGAAGTTTAGTTTAGTGATCAATGACACAATTGTGAGATTTCATGGACTGACCATAAAATATCAGTTTAGAGTTGACAAAGCTGGGTGAACATGGAATAAAGTGCACCATTAACCCTTTTCCACCAAGACAGTTCAAGTGCTGGTTCAGAGCCAGAGACTAGTTTCAAATCATTTTTTGCCTTTGACACCCAAAGCACCAGTTTGGAACCAGGAAAAGAGGTTCATAAGTAGCACCAAAACATTGTTGGTCTAGAAAAAAGAACCGCTTATGGGCTGATCACGGATTACCAACACAGAACCAGCAACAGCACTAGCTCTAAACTAGCACCCGGTTCCTGCTGGTGGAAAAGGTGCCTGTGACATCTCTTGGCCAAAATGCCCATCTTAAAAACATACTTGGGTTCATAGCAAATTATAAATAAATATAAACAACATTTAATATGCCAAGATCACATTTATATCCACCCAAACAATCCGTTAGTTATTGGACTGATGGCTCAAATAAACGGCAAAACCTTCCTGTAAATACCTTAAACAATCTGAAAGAGCCCAGTAAAATTCAGATTGAAAGGAAATAATCTGATCTAGAGGATCACATTAAACATGTAAACGCTTAAATCTTCTCAGTCAGATTCAAAAACATGTATAGTGTCAGTATTCTTATTTAGATCTTATGAACTGGTTAGAGACTGAATATTCAATAAACATTTACAAATACGCTCTTTCGACATATGTCAGCCTTCTTTTTTTGGTATGTTATCAAGGCAAAAACGGTAGTTATACTTGCGGCAGCCTGAGTAACGTAGCACAATGGCTTTCTCTGGTTTCTGAATTTCATAATTCATGTGAACCTTTTTTTTTTAAACCTTTTTATCTCCTGTGTTCTCAGAAGTCATCAGTTTGTTAAACTTTTACCGTGGTGAAGGGGAACTATGACAAACTTGTGTTCCCATTTGCTCCACAATAACATTTGTATGACTTCACTTCAAAAAGAATGAAAGGACCATTTGTTTAAAAATGGTTTGGACAAGAAACTTCATGTCCCTGGTGTTGATGCGGACTGCTGATTACTATGATGAGCAGTTTCCCTATTAACAACATTCATTTGAATATCATTTGGCCAAGAAATTTTGTTTTTCATCATTCTCCTGAAAGAAAGAAAACAGAATAACAGATGGTGAAACAAATGATCAGGATCCAGTTACACAAACAAAAATGTCTTCATACATATGATGTTTGCTCTATTTAAAGACTCATGTTCTTAATTCTGAAGTAAAACAACACGAGTGAGGTGCTCTTTTTGAATAAGTATTTGAATTATATATATTTTTTTTTTTTTGCTTTTAGTGCCTTACCTTTTAATCAACCTGGTCTGTTGTGTCTGTTCAAACAATAAAACAAAATCTTCAGTCAATTAAACTAAAAATACACACTTTAACATTTTTCTTTTTGTACAATAAATCTCAGATTTACATTTTGTAAGATTAGCTGTATGTAATACTTGCCGCTTGGTTTTGTATATCTCTTGTGGCCACAGTAAGTCACAACAACTACCGCAGCTATGAGCAGAACACCACCACCAACAGCACCAACAATAACAACAACATTTGCTCCTGCAGCAGTTGAAGGTGGACCTGGATTTCGAACAGCAAAAGACAGACGGTCATTATTACTAAAGATCAACTGAAAATTAACTAGATTTTAGAGCAGCATCAGCTAAAAATTGACCAATAAACAAACATGTTTTCCCCCTTATAATTAACAATAGACTTCAAAATTGTAAAATTTGTGAAGTGACAAATATCAATTGTCTGTCACTTTGATATACATATGACAGATGATCAACAATGAAACCATTCAGTAGGATGATTTTAGTATTTCAAACTGTTTTCTAAAATTGCTCAAGGGAAAAGGCACTGAATAAAAAAAAAAAAGATACTTACTAGCGTCAGGAACGGTGAGAGTGAAGTTTCTAACAATGCTGATTCTGCTGCTGTTGATCTGTAGTTGATAATCCCCAGAGTGTGTGTTTGTGATGTTTGTGATGGTCAGAGATCCAGTCTGATGATCCACCTTCAGTCCGTCTCTGAATTTGCCATCACACTGTTCATCTGTACAGACCTTACTCTGATCTCCAGCAATGAGAATGTTATTAAAATACCACGTTATCACATCATTTGTGTTTTTTATTACATCTGTATATAGCGTGATATTTTCTCCCTCCTTCTTAACTTCGTCTTGTTCAGCAGCAGAAACATCTGAAACACAAACAATAAGCTGCTTGAAGGTTTTACAACAGCAAGAAGGAACATAACATGAGAACTATGGATATGACAGTGATAAAACATGCTTTCTAGACTTTCTTTCTGAAAAGTAACATTTATCCAAATTTTGTGCTATTAAACACATTTTACATCATTCCTGATGAACTAAAAACATTTTTTTAGTAGATGAAGAGGTAGATTTAAACAGACGATAATAAAGGTGATCAGAAATTACATAAGAATACTATAAAATCATATTAAAGTAAATGTGTATTTAAATCTACAAATTGCAATTCAACAATAAATGTGTTCTTTAAGAGATTATCTGTGATTAATATACAGGTAAAGAGAATAAATACTTCTGAAAGTTACTACAAAAATATTGCTAAACATATAAAGATATGAATATAAATGACTAGACGTATGAAGTTTTGCTTTTAAACAATGACTCACTATGGACGGCAAATTGGAAGGTTGTGTCATATTCGCCATGGTTTTTACTAATGACATTTAGGTAATAAACTCCAGCATCTGTGTTTGTGATGTTCATGATGGTCAGAGATCCAGTCTGATGATCCAGCTTCAGTCTGTCTCTGAATCTCTCAGTACCGTCATTACACTGAACATCTGTACAGATGTTACTGAGATCTCCAGTGATTTGAGCGATGCGAGTGTCACTGAAATACCATCTAATTCTGCCTTGTTGGGTTGTTTCAACATCAGTTTGTAAAGTGACTGAATCTCCCTCCATCAGAAACACTGACACTCCATTTGTAACAACACTGAAAAAACCTGAAAAAGAAACAAACAGTTCATTAGGTTTTATGCCCATAACAAACAATATTGGCCATAAAATGTTTATTTTGTACTTATTAAAACTCTTCTATTTTCCACCACACTCAGGTACAATGTCAAGTTTTTCTACAAAATACTGTTATTTTTGCTTCTACAATTTGAGTCTCATCCATAAATAACATTTTCATATACATTTTTATATGGTAACTTTTATACATTACACACCAGTTAATCCAATGGGGGGTGTGTGTGTGGGGTATCAATCACGTATTTTTTTTTTTCAACATTCCTCCTCAAACTGTGAGATTTAAATGTACAAGACTTGCTTTTCAACATAATTACTCACCATGAACAGTAACACTGAAGGTCTTTTCACCATTACTGCTGTATCCATTGCTGATCTGTAGATGATAATCTCCAGCATCTGTGGTTCTGATGTTCATGATGGTCAGAGATCCAGTCTGATGATCCAGCTTTAGTCTGCCTCTGAATCTCTCAGTATCTTCATTACACTGAACATCAGTGCAGATCTTGCCGAGATCTCTGTTAATTTGAGCAATGCGGGTGCCATAATAATACCACCTAATTCTACCTTGCTGGTTTGTTTCAACACCAGTGTGTAGAGTGACTGATTCTCCCTCTATCACTGACACTTCACCTGTATCAACACCAGACACACCTGAAGAAGAAACAAACAGACAATCATAAGTCAAACGAAATTATACAACAAGGTAGTGTTGAAAAAGGATTTTATAAGGATGATAATGATTACAGGTAAAGAAATATGTCTGGATTCATAAAGTAACACATGCAAACAAACAGCAGAAGAACATCACTGATTTACACATTCACTCATCAGACAAACATATATGAGTCTTATAGACGATTGACAAAGTTTCATTCATAAAAAAGTACAGCGCTGAATAACATTTATCAGATAACAGATATTTGCAAATAGTTCAAGACAAAATAGCATAACACAAAGGAATCAGTTCAAAAGTTTACATAAGTCTGATACTTAATTATGCTGTTGTCTAGATAATAAATGACTATTGATTTGTGATAGCTGCTCACAAGGCCCATTGTTCGTCCTAAGTAGAGGTTGACCTTCTTGAGCACCAGTGAATGTTTTCACCTTTTGAAGTAGTTTGAGTTCCATCAGTGTGTTCTCTCTTTTGTTAAAATTGTTAACATTTAGCATTTTCTTCAAAGGGTTATGTAAACTTGTGAGCTTATGTACTGACCCTCCCCACCCTTATTTGTACATTCACGCAGTGGACATTTTTAGAATTTAACCTCATAATGAATTTATTATTTCTGAATATTGAAGCTGAACAATTTTTTTTTTTTTAGGCTACTTCATGAAAAATTGTGCTACCCACACCCACATTACAATGAGGAGCTTTTCTACCAAATGTTGTTTTTAATCCTGCTATTTTAATCTCCCTCGAAAACAACGTTTAAATTATCGCAGTAAAGAAATTACCTTGGTAAGTCTGCTATAGTAAGGAATGTGAAAAATAGGCGCTCTTCATGTTTAACGGGTTTTACCAATAAACACGCAGACTGCTCGAATACAAAAACATTGTTTTTAAGTCAAACTCGATTTGTGAAAACTTTCACAATCGCAGTTTATTGCGTATCAGTGTTTCTTTATGCTCTTCTCTCTTTTTTCTTCTATCATAATTTGCTTATTTAAGGAAATGTTTCACAGTATATTTTTTGTCAGTTGTTCCTTTCCTGAGCCCTTAACTGTACTATTCTGATTCGTGAAAATTT
Source organism: Labeo catla (assembly GCA_012976165.1). Classification (NCBI taxonomy): domain Eukaryota; kingdom Metazoa; phylum Chordata; class Actinopteri; order Cypriniformes; family Cyprinidae; genus Labeo; species Labeo catla. Next base: position 567,411 of record VONZ01000466.1, read on the forward strand.
TCACAGTTCAGTACTGGTCAGCTGAACCTTCCCTGGGTCATGGACATTACTATATCACTATTCCCCATTACTATACAGGGCTCGAAATTAACTTTTTTTACTTGGTAGCACTGGTGCTCCCAACTTCAAAAAGTTAGGAGCACCAAAGGAATACTAAGGTTGTATTAAATACAACTACATAACCTATAGCCTACAGCCTAGATATGTTATGTAGCCTTGCGCACATTGGGGAGTCGCTCTCTAAACGTGGGGCATTAAAATTGCTTTTGAATGCGCGCGCGCGTTTTACTTTCGGTTTCGTTTTAACGATGGCGCTGATCTCTCGGCGGTGCTGAGCGTGCATTCTACAATACAAGACATTAATTTAACAAAACAATTTGAAAGTGGGGGGATTTTGAAAAGTGATAATTACGCCCCTGCGTGAGTGAAACTCTGAACCTGAGTTATCACTTGATGTGAGTGAATGCCGCGTTATACAGTATATTGAGACGGAGGCGCCAGAATTGCGTCTGACAGAATGTGCGCTGTAGCACGAAATACAGTATATTTCTTCAAAAGCAGATTGTGGAGACATTTGATTTGTCCACAATCAAAAATCGTCATATCACACACCCCTAATTGCAATGTTGTTTGAACAAATCCGGAACAGAGGTTGGCTGAGAGAGAGAGAGAAAAAAACGGCTGGTTCCGAGTTTCAGGGGAGCGCAGTGTCAGTGACAGGGAGTGATTGACGGCTAATATCTAAACTCTGCATTCAAGTTAAGAATGTACAGATCGAGTTTAATTAGTTATGTAATATTGCAGAAAACGGCGAAACTGTCACTGTATCAGCTCACAGCACTCTGGGCAGTAGTTAGGCTAGCGAAAGTTTTGTAAAGAAATGAAAACAAGTCGCACCACAACAATTTCTTGCACTCGCACAAATCCTTCCAAATATATTTTGAGGTCGCGCAGATTAAATGTTGGGAGCATATGCGACCAAAACGGTCGCAATTTCGAGCCCTGCTATAAGTTTTCACAAATCAGAATAGTGATGTACATGACTCAGGGAAGGTTCAGCTGACCAGTACTGTGAAACATTTCCTCAAATCAGCAAACTGAAGCCAAGACTTAAGGAAAGGTACAACAACAAGCTTAAATGTGAAAGATGCCACAAATCACAATAGTCTATTAGAGACGTGTGTGATTTATCTAAGGGCTTGGAAAACCGTTATTCACCGATACAGCACCGTGTGACATTATGATAGAAGAAAAAGAGAGAAGAGCGTAAAGAAACACTGATATGCAATAAACTGCGATTGTGAAAGTTTTCATAAATCGAGTTTGACTTAAAAACAATGTTTTTTGTATTCGAGCAGTGTTTATTGGTAAAACCCATTAAACAAGCGTCTATTTTTCACATTCCTTACTACAGCAGACTTACCAAGGGGTTTACGGACAAAAAAATTCACAGATCAAGCTGGTTAAGATGACACCAGTTTCAGTCTGCTAAGTTTCCAACTTTCTGAGCTATAAGCATTATAAAATTGTGTATTTATAGACAAAAGAAATCCGAATATCAAACCGCAAACTATCTTTACTGCGGTGTTCAACCGAAATAAAGCGACTGACATTGCGTTCAAAGTAACGTACATTTGATCAGTTATGCAACATTTACTTGCTCGTAGTATGATGTCATACTACTACTTCTTTTCAAGTTTTGAAACCAAATCGCATGACCTAAACATTTGCACGGACCTTTTTAACACTTCTCAAAATGATTTTTATTCTGTTCGATATATAATTTATTTTCAATCACGGCACCGGAAACTGGGCCTAAACTAGGCTAATGTCACACTCGTCGTTCGTTTTTATCATCGACAAACGGCGAGATTTTATCAAATAAATGACAAGTCATAGTCAAGCAAAAGCGCACACACTCCAAAATGCAAAAGGTAAATGTATTTCTGTCGAATATAAAACGATAAGAGCTGATACTTAATCTGCATTACACCCAAGACAAAGGGGGCTATACATTTAACATGCACGCCCTCCTACATCTGACAACTTCTGTTATGTCCCACAAAGCATGTTAACGTCACCCATGTGTGGGACTGTTTTGGTTGAAAACGCAAATAGCGGCTAATAAACAGAAAACCAAAAGAGAAACCAGCCTATATATAAGCACAATTGTCTTACCGTGGAGTAAACAGCACCACAATATGGGTGAGACAAAGCGACTATTATTTTCTAACAGTTTTTTTAACAAATAAATACAGCTTTGTATATGTAAAAGTGATCTGTTTATCCGCTTTCTTAATGGCGAAGCCATCATTTCACTCGAAGTGCAAATAATCTTCTGTGGTTTTTGGCAGTTTGCAAACGAGGTCCATTACTTCTGTCTTCTGGACTGAGGTGTTAACTCACCGGGATATTAAGTGAAAATGCGAGATTCCCTACGTACTTTAGCGCGATGACGTAGTTACGTGTCGTCACGTTCTTTACTCTGTATTAAAATACTTTTTAGGTTCCTGTTTGTGCAATGGTGCGTAAATCATGTTTAATTGTGTTAGTATATAATAATTAGGGATGGGTAGCTCGACACCTAGTGTCGACACGCGTTTCGAGTTTTCAATACACTAGTGTTCCGAAACAGTGTTCCGAAGCATTGTCTTTGAAAACGAAGCTTCGTTACCTCACTGACACGTCACGCTAGGCTCAAATACAAAGCGTATCGATTGCGCTGTCCCATACCCGTTAGTCATTTAGTGCAGTGTTATAACTTTATCGGTCATCATGCATTTGTATGTTTTTTTACGCGGTGTATCGTTGTTACTTAAAGTACTACTATTAAAACAATGACGTGTGGCTGAATGTCTATTGTCTGAATGAAAAGTAAAAAATCCTTGATAAAAGGACAAAAGTCCTTCCTCAACCACAAACATTTTTGCTATATATATATATATATATATATATATATATATATATATAGTAGTCAACATTTGAAGTGGATCAAAAAAAAGTTCATTAAAGTTGTCCTAAGACAAGAACAGGTATTCTTTTTGGTTTTAGGACAAATTTAATAAAAGGTTTTGATCCACTTCAAATGTTGACTACTGTATATATATATATATATAATTATTATTATTATTATTATTATTAAAATTAAATAATTGCATTTGTATTTGTGCATTTTTAACAATATGTATGTTTGTGTTCTATTGTAAAGAACACACAAAAATGGTGGAATGAAAAATTACGTTAGTTTAATCTATTGGCGTATTAAGCCTTTGTCATTGTACTGTGCAAAATACAATGCATTTTGGAAACTCTATCGCTGCACACACACGCCACCTTGCTAGAGACATATATACTTATAAAATTCACAAATAAACCTTACAATAACACCCCAATGAACAAAACATCTAAATGACACATTTTGTGTAAGAATTTTTATTGACCAGCAGATGGCGTAGTAGAGAACTGTATCAAAACCTTCGAAGCATCAACGCACTTTGTTGCAAAAGCCTCGCTGCTTCAAAAGCCTCGTTTGGCACATCCCCCAGCCAACATTTGTATGTGGGGCCCATATGGGTATGAACTGGGCTGAAAAATGGGCCCCATATAGGATTGTCCGCGGGTTCCGTAATGGCCCCATGTTATCTGCCCACGTGGATTTCATATAGGATTGAAGTTGTCACAGAGTGGGACCCAACTGGGCAACATGCACAAGACCCATCTTGGTCCCAGCTTTAACCCAGCTAACATTTGATTGTGGGGCCCATGTGGGTTTGACATGGGCTGAAAAATGGGCTCTATATGGGATTGTCCGTGGGTTCCATAATGGCCCCATGCCAATTGCCCACATGGGTTTCATGTGGGATTACACTTGCCAACAGGTGGGCCCCAACTGGGCAACATGCGAAAGACCCATCTTGGCCCCATCTTTACTACATGGGCTGAAATATGGGTTTTAAGTGGGTTTGTCCATGGGTTCCATGTTGGCCCCATGCAACATACCCATGTGGGTTTTATGCAGGATTTACCTGGGCTTTAGGTGGGGCCCATCTAGGGATCATATGCAAAACCCATCTGGGTTCCATTTAAATATGGGTTTTACATGGGTTTGTCCACGGGTTCCATGTTGGCCCCATGCAACTTATCCAATGTGGGTTTTATGTAGGATTTCACTGGGCTTTAGGTGGGGCCCATCTAGGGAACATATGCAAAACCCATCTGGGTTCCATCTAAATATGGGTTTTACATGGGTTTGTCCACGGGTTCCATGTTGGCCCCATGCAATTTACCAATGTGGGTTTTATTTAGGATTTCACTGGGTTTAAGGTGGGGCCCAACTATGAAACATACACAAAACCTACCTAGGTCCCATCTTCAAACTCTATGTGGGAACTACATGGGATAAAGTATGGCTTGCAAGTGGGATTAAAAAAAAAGTTTTAAAGTTTTAAAGCATTAGCATTCAGCAGTACACAGTGAGATTGAAATCTTTTCAAATTTCAATTTTATTGAAACTACCCATCATATGCTATATTCTGATACCTAACTGTTAAAATCATTTAATTGTTAAAGTTAACAAACATTTTGAACTTGTATTTGAACCAGTGTTTACTGAAAGCTTTGAACATTTGCACATAGAAAACAGAGACAGTAAGAAACAGCAGCAGCAACTATACATTTTTCAGTACTGCTTACACTGCAGACAGACATTTGTGCATTCTAGACACCCTCAGTCCTCCTCTGTCTCTTGTCCCAGTAAACGAGTTCCCTCTCAGATTTTTGCTGGTTGATCTTTGACATCAGTGCAGTCTTCTTAACAGCCTCTGCAAAACAAATATATATACAAACATATTTAAAAATAGGACATTTTTAAATTTTTCAGGAAGATGAGGTATGAAGATGCTGCCCTCCACTACAGTAAGGAAAACAACAGAGTAAAAGCAAAGGTGCTTGTTTACAGGCTATTCCAATAACCTTTCTACAATGTGTTTAGTAAACGTGAAATATTATGTTACTTACACATGTTAAAATACTACAAAATAATAACTTTTACTTGGAGCAACTCAAGGGCGAGTAAATGACGACAGATTTTTTTTGTTTTTGTCAACTATTCCTTTAAGAGTCTCAGTTTTAATAACTTAAATTAGAGCTGCATGATTCTGGATATATAGAGAATCCCATTTTTGTTTAGATTCAAACAGATATCAAGATTCTGAACATCGAACTAAAAATAAAGTGTAATTTACTAGAAGTTCTGTACTAGAAATACTATGACTGGAGTCTATTTAAAATGTTTAATCTTGAATGATTTTTTTTTAATTGTATGAATTAATGATTAAATGACTCATGAATATATGTTGTTTCATTACTGGATGAATCTGTGTTTTTTTAATGAATCTCTTGAATGATTCAATGACAAATACATGTGTTTAACAGTCACTTGTCAGCACCTACTGGTGTAACGTCACTGATATAATCTTTATCTGAATTGTCAACTTTGTTTCAAATGATCTGCTCTATTTTGATAGCTACTGTAGACATCAGTGATTATATCCAAACTAAACTTTTATCCCAGTACTTCTTCGATCATTTAAATAATTCTAACAGAAAAAACGATAAGTTCTGTTGAAAAAGTGTGACACTGTTATTCCTTTATTTATTCCTAAACATAACTGCCCTCTCTTTCTGGATCAGTAGGAACACTGACATGAAGCACTGTATTGCAAAAAAGCTCCATGTAAACAACTCAATCGAAATAAAAATGCTCAAACCGATTACGATTTCAATTACTTTAGAAAGGTAGGACAAACCTTTTCTAATCCATTACAAAGGACATGTAAACACTTGATCAAATTGATAACTGAACTAGAAAAGTTTTGCACATGTGTAATGAAGTAGAAATGACATATGCACAAAATGAGCTGATGTTGTTGTAATATTATATTAAAGAACATAATAAATGACTGCAATGTCAATCAAAAATTCTCTTTCTACTTATCAACTGTGAAGTGGTATAAGACAACATTGTCCAAGTGACCGTTTCAGACTCTGATTTGCAGACACCTTGTTTTAAGCATGAGAAAGGGTGTTTTTATTGCTTGGTTAGTATAAGCAGCACAACACAAAGCTTTGTGGCTCGTAATCAGGAATCGAAAAAGATAAGATGTTAAGTTTGCTTTTTAAAACAAATTGATGGTTACACTAGTCCAGGGGTGCCCAACCCTGTTCCTGGAGATCGACCTTCCTGCAGAGTTTAGTTTCAACCCTAATCAAACACACCTATCTGTAATTATCAAGTGCTCCTTGAGATCCTAATTAGCTCGTTCAGGTGTGTTTGGAGCCAGGGTTGGATCTGAACTTTGCAGGAAAGTCGATCTCCAGGACCAGGATTGAGCACCCCTGCACTAGTCAAAGCTTGTGTTCACACCAGCACTGCATGCTGCATCTGTTAAGATAGTTGCCTACGTCTCCTACGATTAAATGGCTAGTGCGGTGGCTGCGACATACGAAAACCTATCAACATCCACTGCCATGACTTATCGTGAGATGTAAAAAAATTATATTTTAGTCTCATAACATTGGTTAATTAAACTGCTATAATTTTTGGTTTTATCAGCAACATCGCAAAAGTTTTGTGCAAATCCGTGATGGAAATGCACCTAGTGTACTGTCTACACTGGATGTGGCACGGCACGGCACGACACAATAAATCCCAGCTGGCAAACTGATGCCTCGTTTTATTTATGATGTACTGACAAAGTTTAAAGGGGTCATCGGGTGCCCATTTTCCACAAGTTTATATGATTCTTTAGGGTCTTAATGAGAAGTCTTTAACATACTTTGGTTAAAATTTCTCAGTGGTAGTATAAAAAAAACCCCACCCATTTTACCATCAGCCCTTTTTAGAGTGAGCTATTCTGTTCCATGTTCCTTTAAACGCTAATGAGCTCTGCCACCCCGCCTCTATCTCCTGTGGGGCGACGATCAGTAATGTTTACTTTAGCCGCATTTTACTGCAAAACTTGCTAACTAGCACATTATTAAGAAAAGGCGAATTGCAAAGATGCATAAAAAACACCCATATACTCACTCACCTTCTGCTGTAGGTGAAACTAGATTACAAACGATTCGCGTGAACAGACGCATTTATGTAGGCTGCTGGGCGCATTTCCTTCAAAAACAAAAGTAATGTTAATCCTCTGCATCTCAGATGTCAGGAGTAAATGATGAGTGCTACTATGTGCATTACTGCATCCAACAATAGAACACCTCAATTGCTATCGGAGATAGTCTTGTCTTCCCCTTCACTGGAGTCGAAACAATAATGGTGGTCGGACTGTTCTCAGCGCTCACTCGGCTCAGTTAGGGTGGGTTTAAGATAAGACTGTCATGTCAATCAACTATCGTGGGAGCGGCCTTGGTCGGTGTGACATCACACCGACAAGACGCTGAAAATGATCTTATTTGAAAAAAGGCATATTACTTGGATTACATCGGATTTTTCCCATATTAAGATTAAAAAAATTCCACTGTGTAAATTTATATCATTATAGGGTGGTTGTGTACACACACTGTCAACACACACTTATGTTCAAACTTGTAAAAATGAGTTTTGTATCCGATGATTTTCAATGGTCGCTTGGCCACATCTAGTGTAGACAGACTTTAGCTGTCACGGCATGACAACTGTCACCTCTGTTTTAGACACGGTGTTAGTAATTTACGAATAAGATTAAGTGGGGTTTGGATCGAGATTATGATCTTTAATTGATTAATCATGCAGCTCTAATTTCTGATAATATATGTGTCTCTATCTATTTATGATAATATTTGAAGAGAAACATTACACTTTTAATTCAGAATCATAACTATACATTGTATCAAAGGTATAGTTCACTCAAAAATGAAAATTGTCATCATTTATTCACCCTTTTGTTGTTACAAACGTTGGTAACTAGACAGATGATGGGCCCCAATGATTTCCATAATATTTTTTTTCCTACTATGAAAGTTAATGGCTACTATGAACTGTTTGGTTATCAACATTCTTCAAAAAATATTTTTGTCTTCAACAGAAGAAAGAAATTCATACAGGTTTGGAAAAACATAAGGGTGATGAAGGGTAAATGATGCCAGAACTTTCATTTTGGGGTGAACGTTCCTTTTAAGAAAATTATGTAGAATAAAATTAAGCAAAATCACTACATTTACTAAAATCAAAACATCTCACACATTACAAAAAGTCAGTGAATACATACCAGATGTGAGAGTGCAATGTAACAGGTAAAGGACAATCCTCCTACAAATTGGCAGTGATCAGCTGGATCCTTGGTGAATCTGTAGTGGGGTGGGCCCGACGAGTCCTTAAAAAGAATAATTTCTTTTTTTACCATTCCTTTACAATCTTAAACAAAACATATTTAAATTGTACTGAAATTTGCCATTATAAGCCATAAGTCAGCTTTGAAACTGTTAGTTATGATCGAAACATGAACCTAATGCATAACAATACCATCGGAAAAATGTGAATCCCCAAAAGAAAGACAAAGAGGATTCACAAAAAAATGGACTCTTCCCATAGATATCATAGCAAGGGAAATACAACTGTATCAAAAAAAAAAATTGTACACCACAATTAAATCTACCATAATATAATTTTACCTGCAGATGCATTTATCCTGATATGACACATCTGAAGGCTGTGATGTTCTCCAGTGAATAAAATAAAGGACTGAAGATGGTGACAAGTTCTATTTCCTTTTCTTTGTGCCACCTCAGAAAAAGAAAGACAACAGGGAAAAAAGTTACTCAGATTTTCTATCACCAGTGGAGGAAATGTCTTACAAATGTACTTATAATGATTATAATCATAATTCAGGTCTGGAAACAGTGGTTAAAACTGACTAACATTTTACTGTAGTCTCTGTGTTGGGTGCCTGTTTTCCCTGAAAAACGTGTGCTTGATCTAAAAATGTGAACCAATATCTTATGATTAGATGTTATCAGTATTTGAAGAGATGAAGTAAAAAATACACTCAGAAACGGTCATCTACAAAAACATAACACTCTCATACAACACTCTCAACTCTCCTATATATTCCAGTGTTTTCGAGTGTGAATTACAGTTTAATCACTCACTTCACTTATTCCAGTGCTCCTTTACTTCTCATGAGTTTGAGTTTTAAACTAAACATTAATACACACAAACACACACCAACTTCCCCTGGTGAAAAAAAACAGCATATGCTGGTAGGTATGTTTTGATCCTGGAATGCTGGTTGGGTAGGTTTTGATGCTGGTTTGAGCTGGTCCTTAGCTGGTTTAAGCTGGTCCTTTGCTGGTTTTTGCTGGTCAAACACTAATTTACATTGAAATACGTGCTAATATTGTCAGCGCGCTAATATGCTAATCGCGATTAGCCTCTCCCTTTAATTTCCTCTTACTCACATTAATTAATTGTGGGTACAAATCATAACTTTATGATGGTTTGACTGAAAAATGTTTTGTTACCTGACATCGCCATATGTTTTCGCGATCTCACACATCCAGTCTGGCCCTTCCTCTGTGTTCACATTCCAGCTTCTGTTCTCCGTTGACATCTCACAGTTCAAATGAGTTTACAATAAGAATTTAACAGGCACATAATCAGGAACTGAGCGAGCACGTAATCTTGCGGATCAGTAGCACGCACATCACTGAACTGATTAGTATATTTTCAAACTGCACTAGCAAAAAGGCGCGCGAGGCTGTCATTGGCCAGTTTCGTGAATGACAGTCAGATTAACCAATCCTGATGAAAGCAACAGGTGAAACAACCAATAGAAATTGTTTCAGAGTGGTAATGGAAAATAAACTTTTTTTTTTACAAACGTGTGTGTATTTAGTTTTATTTTTTTTGGCTGTATTATTTGATTAATTGGTCAAACAGTGTTTTCATGACAGTGTATGAATAAAAATGTAATAGTGATTTGTAAAAGTCCACACAGAATCTCACTGCTCTTTTGAGATTAAAACTGTATCTATTATAATTATTGTTACTAATGCTAATAATTAAAATTATACATATACATTTGGATTTTGAAGAGGTGTTTTGATCAAAATATCGTAAAATGCTAATAAATAAAATGTTAATAATCATAATTATTCAAAAGGCAGATATTTCTTGTTAAAGACATGACATTTATTCAACATACAGATCTGTTATTTTTATTATTATTATTTTTATTTATTTATTTTTTTAAGATTTTTTTGTTAAAAATCTTTATTCTGAACCCCTGTATCATATGCTGCAAATACGATTTCTGGATATACATTGGATTTTTCCCATCAGAAACGTAAATGTCCATTCTGTCTTTCTTCTGTCTGTCTACTGACATATGTTAAGACATTTGCTTTAAACATTACAGTGTTTACAATAACTTTTGTTAACTCTACATAAATCCACTTTACCAGCTAAATTACTTAGACAGAAATGCCATAGAAATATACAGAGCTACCGCACAAATGGAAGTTTAAAGACAATATTTTAAAAATGGTGAATAAGGTCAGTACTGTACCCACATAGATCCCAAACCCACTGCCCACTCTCCACCTAGTACCTATATGTGTACTACCTAGGGCCCATGCAGTCAGCCTATATGGGGCTGATTATGTTTGCTCATGTCTTACCCAGAATGCTTATGTCTTACCCAAGAGGGTCCCCTATTTGGATGACCAGACATGGCACTACCTGGGGACACATTCAGCACATGATTTCTAAATTGCCTAAAATAACCAGGTGTTGGTTGATTTCACTTTGCTGATTGATTATTGTACGACATCAAAGTACCGCAAGAGCTATGCAGAGCAGAGCAGATGCTCCATCCTTTCGAATCATTCTCGCGGTACTTTGTTGTCATGCAATGATCCATTGCCGCAGCACAAGCAACCAACCTGGTTAATTTAAGCAATATAGAAATCCTGTGCAGAATATGTCCCCAGAAAGCGGCACGTTTGGTCACCCTACCACATATTAGTGATGGGAAGATCACTACCCCATATGTATTTCCCCATTCACAACCCATACAGTGATTACCCATGTGGGTACTACCTTGAGCCCATGTAGCCAACCTATAAAGGACTGATTGTGTATGCCCATGTCTGACCCATATAGTTTGGCAAGAGGGCCCTACACGTCTTTCACTGTTCAGAACCCATACAAAGATTACTTATGTGGGTACTACCTTGGGCCCATGTAGGCAGCCCATATGGGATTGATTGTGTTTGCCCATGTTTTACCCATATGGTTTGAGCAAGAGGGCCCCATATGTGTTTCCCCGTTCAGAACCCATATAGAGGTAGCCTTTGTGGGTACTACCTTGGGCCCATGTAGGCAGCCTATATGAGACTAATTGTGTTTGCCCATGTTTTACCCATATGGTTTGAGCAAGAGGGCCCCATATGTGTTTCCCCGTTCAGAACCCATATAGAGGTAGCCTTTGTGGGTACTACCTTGGGCCCATGAAGGCAGCCTATATGAGACTAATTGTGTTTGCCCATGTTTTACCCATATGGTTTGACCAAGAGGGCCCCATATGTGTTTCCCCATTCAGAACCCATATAGAGGTAGCCTTTGTGGGTACTACCTTGGGCCCATGCAGGCAGCCTATATGGGACTGATTGTGTCTGCCCATTTTTTACCCATATGGTTTGACCAAGAGGGCCCCATATGGGTTTCCCCAATCAGAACCCATATAGAGGTAGCCTTTGTGGGTCCCGCCTTGGGCCAGTGTAGGTAGCCTATTGGGACTGATTGTGTCTGCCCATATTTGACCCATATGGTTTGACCAAGAGGGCCCCATATGTGTTTCCCCATTCTGAGCCCATATAGAGGTGGCCTATGTGGGTACTACCTTGGGACAGTGTAGGTAGCCTATATGGGATTAATTGTGTTTGCCCATGTCTAACCCATTTGTTAAACCCATATGGGCCCCATTTGTGTTGCCCATTTCGAGCCCAAGCACTCATTTCCCATTTGTGACCCAACTAGGTCCCACATAGGGAGCCCCTCTGTTTTTGCCCATGTGGGACCTACTTAGCTGACCCAAGTGGGCCCCAGATAAGATGCCTATTTTGGGACCATGCCCACTTGGTACCCATGTAGACCCAGCAGAAACCATGTGGGGCCCACATATACATGTTGGCTGGGTTCTCAGTCAGAAAACGAAAGTTCATGAAGTTTCATGAATAAACCTTAGCCAAATTAAAAAAGTTTCACATGCATGAAAGGAATGTTATTTACAATGCAGAACGACACTTCTTGATGTGTTAGAAGTTTTTTGCATATGAAATTTAGTTAGAGCCTCAGTTCATAAAACGCTTAGTTAGGGCCTTCTAGGATGGCCAAAAATGTTTTTAGGCATCTCAGCTCATGAAACCAAGGAATGCTTGGAAAAGCTGTAAAACGTCTTTTCTCAGTCAGAAAACGCTAGTTCATGCAGTTTCATGAAAAAAGCTGAGCCATATTAAAAATCTTTCACATGCATGAAAGAAATATTATTTACAATGCAGAAAGACACTTCTTGATGTGTTAGAAATTTATTGCATATGAAATTTAGTTAGAGCCTCAGTTCATAAAACGCTTAGT